>CM072821.1:25035824-25543205 GCA_036937905.1 Salvia rosmarinus
TTATTTCAATAAATATTATTTTACACAAATATGAAAGATACGACTTACATATCTATTCATATTTCCTACACTTATTTCCATTCTAGAATTAATTATATTTTTAATGGAATAGAGAGAAATTGTTAAGAAATACTAAATATAGAAGAGGAAAGTTTAGGCGGGAAAATATTTTTGGAAATGATTGAGCTTTAATATATATATAGATATAGATTCAGCATATACCCACTACATGCAAAAGAGTCACATTTCAATCTACCCCGAAAATTTTCAACAACCCTAGTAGATGAATGGTAAAGTGAGTTCTATATATATATATATATATATATATATATATATAGATTCAACATATACCCACTAAGTTGATATGCAAAAAAAAGTCACAGTGGTAAAGTGTTCTATGGTGTAAAATCTCACTAATCTTTCTATGAGTCTAAGCATGTCACACCTGATTTTCAGTTATGTTTATCCGTCCAACATCCTGTGTGGTTTGTAAGCTATTTCAAGAACGTGAATGTGTGATTTATCCAATATACACCAAAAGTAATGGTTGTAGATTCCCATAATTTAAAAATAAAAATAAAAAATGAGTATTTCATTTCTATTAATACGGCTACATTTGGCGACTTGTATACTGGATTCCTTGACTATCTTCTGAGTTGAAATTAATGATGGCAATTGAAGACTATATTGATCTTTTTTCTTTGGATGGTGATTTTGATTCGTTCATGCTGAACATTATGTTTATTAACGTGGACGGAAAATTATTTTATCTCAATGACATTCAATATGATATGTCTTCCGAAACCCTAAATTCATAAAAAGTCTTTATTTGGAGGGGTTTTACTTTTCATAATAGTGATAAATTGATCAAATATAGAATTGACAATTTGAAGGATAAGATGGTTAAATAAATTCAAAATTATTCAATCAATCAAAACAAACTATGAATTAATTTGAATTATTTTGAGCTATATTTCCTATAACTCAAAACAAACGCTCTTTAGAAGATCTATTTGATTTAGTATGTTCGGTTTAGAAACAAATATATTTGAAGTTGCAAGTATATTGCCAAATTATGTTAAAAAGCATTCGCATATTCCCACAAAACCTTTAGCCATCAGTCCATTTATTGAGCAACTACGATTTTTAATTGAATTAAGGACCTTTCCAGCAACAACATCCTAGAATGAGAACTTAAAAGTTATAGGAAAATACATAATTTTAATCTAATAAATTGATTTAGCGATAATTTTAGTATAATAAATTAATAATATCTCAATCAATGCTAATGATTTGATTTAGTGAAAATTTTAGCTCATAAGTGATTTTTGGCACCAAAAAGTACAATCGACATCGAAAAATGACATATATAAGCATAAATCGAAACATCGTTGGAATGGACTTACATGCTACATGTTATTTCAGGTGTCAATTCTGGTTTTCGACACCGTAAAATAACTTATAGGTTAAAATTATCAAAAAATCAATTCGTTAGACTTGATTAAGGTATTTTTATTTATTAAGCTAAAATTATCACAAAGTCAATTTATTATGTTAAAATTGTATATTTTTTTCTCAAAAATGTACATCTTAGAATGACACATGTATATATAATTATGCACGGATATGTTGATACTATTAATTATTGGTTGTCGATTAATGCCGGAATAATAATGGTCATTCATGAACCTTTATCATTTATTCCCAATATTTTCGAAGTCAAATTTTCTTGGAAATGTTTATCTTTCTACATTGAAAGCAATTGACAATCTTAAAATTTCAATAATGATAAATGATGACCCGAAACGGCTCATTTCCTTTTCTTAATTACAAAGATCAGTCACTATTCCACAAATCTAATGATAATATTCTTAAAAAAGAAAGAAAAAAAACAGTAAGTAGTCAAGAAAAACCCCAGGAGTGTATATAATTAATTTCATATTCCATTATCTAAAATATGTTCATATCTTTTATTTGTCAATTCTCAATATAAAAATGTGCCCCCTCGTAAAATAAAAAACTTAAAACCTCAAGATTGTGAAACGATAATTACTTAAACAAATATAATAACCCTACCTTAGAAATTATAATAAAAAAATAATAATGAAAATACTAGAACACGTGCCCGCATTTAAAAATATTTCAAGAAACCCTGCAAATCAAATCCTTGCTAAGTTGTTATAAATGGGGAGAATGCTACATCCTCACACCATCATTTTACCCAACAATCTCTCTCTCTCTCTCTCAATGGCTTTCTGGAAAGCCTTCGTTCTCTTCTTGGCTGTGCTTCATTTCATGAGTTTCTCTGAAGCAAGAGAATTTCATGTTATTGACAACAAGGCTTCATGGCAGATTCCTTCCTCTCCTGATGCCTTCGACAAATGGGCCCAAAACAATCGTTTCGAAATCGGTGATTCCATCGGTAATTAACTTCTTATTTCCTATTATTTTTATGTTTTTTATTTTTCTTCTTCAATATATTTACTTTCCATTAGGTCGTATCATTCTAGATTTTCTGCGTTATGAAATGTTTATTTTTTTGTTATATATAGTTTTGAAGTATGATGGGAAGGCGGATTCAGTGCTGGAAGTGAGTGGAGCAGACTACAACACATGCAGCACATCAAATCCCATCAAATTGCACAGCGACGGAAATACCAAGATTACCCTCGATAAATCCGGTGCGTTTTTCTTCATCAGCGGCGCCGAGGGTCACTGCGAGAAGGGCCAGAAGCTGCAGATGAGAGTTCTCTCCTCCAACCACCACCGCCACCATCATTCTACGGCGGCTCCTGCTCCATCGCCTCTCGTTCATAGTGACAAGCACCATGCCCCCGCCCCTGCTCCGGCGCATCACAGCGGCTGCGCGATACTGCGAGTTGGCGTTGTTGCCGGCGCTGTGGCGGCTTTAGCTTTAGCTCTTGTTTAGGGCCTTGATTTGATGCATGTTATTAGTAGAAGTTTCATGGTTTATATCAAGAATTGGTTGTATTTCGTTTCTATCCTTTCTTGTCATTAGCTATTAATCTAATCATTTGTTAATTTCTTGTTTTATTATTATTGGACTATATGAGTCAATCTGCCAAATGAATTTATTAATTTTTCACTAGTATAGTTCGTTTTGAATTTTAAGAGGAAAATGTAGTATATGTTGTACGATAAATATGTTAAGTAATTAATACTCCGATGTTCTTAAATCATACTATATATAAAAATAATTAATACTCCGATGTAACTTAAATCATACTATATATAAAAACAATCAAATTATTAACTGTTAATTAATGCATAAATTTTTAATTTATTTTACATTTTTAAATGTTGTAATATCACCTTCAAATTTTTCTGGTCACCAAAGTGCGGTTACATAAAATCAATATTTTTTATTTAATTGGTATTACAGTTAACGGGTCAGCTCTTCAATGATTGTAAACAATTGTTATTGTAATTTTGAAATAAACTTAAAAAATGGTGATATCATTATAAAGTTTTTAAAGTAAAATTTCAAAAAATATGGAAGTTCATGCCTGTATTAATTGACTGTCAATCCAAATATAAATCTAATCTTATTTGAAATTCAAATTTCGAAGTTATTTAACACAGCAAAGGATTAAAGTTATTTCGAAGTTAATTATTTGACATGAGTTGGAAAATCGGAATATTAGTTAGGAGTTGATAAGAACAAACTTTAATTATACATGTCAAATTTAACACAAATTGATTCTTATCTCTATGCAGGTGATTTTGCTTTAAACGTACGTACGTACCATCATTTTGCATTTGCACTTGTTGTTCCAAAAATGAAAACTCTCCTATCGAGAATCCTTATATCTCAGTCTCATGAGAATACGAAGAATAAATTACGATAACTCAATGGTTAAAAAGTTATCAGCACGTTTGCATAGTATTCATAAGAAACCACTCTAAATAGGATAAAACTCATATTGTGGCCTAGGACTCAATTATTGATCTTTGTTCTTAACCAATTAAACTAAGTTCGTGGAGGTTGCATCTGCATTTCTTTCTTCGCAAGTAGCATGCCGTCATAACTACCATATTTCAGGCCGTTGCGCAGGCCAACAATTCCTAGGATTTATATTTCAGGTAAAAATTTGTATCTCATGCTAGCAAATTGTGAGATAACAGATTGACATTAAAAAATGTTTTGATCTAATTGAAATCTTTGATGGATAATCTATTTGTCAATTACAATATTACTTGTTGCAACCAGCATTGTGTCGATTATAAGCTTCAATGTGTGTGAGTCGTAGGCACATAAAATGGTTAATAAATTTTGTGTGCGTAATGATTGAAAATTCTTAAGCTGTAAATTCAGATGCTGTTGTGCACGAGCAAATGCATTGATCTGAAATCTGCAATATAATGTTTCTTTGCTGAGCAGTGAGTACTACGCTTTTGGTATGCGAAGTAATTTTAACTATATTCTCTTCTCGTTCAGTATACCTTTGTTTGGTGGCAAAATTACTATAGAAGCTTAGGATAAAGCCTATACATCAATGATTGTTGCTAGAAGTTACTTAGAGGGTGTTTAACTGAGCTTATAAGCTTCCCAAAAACAGTTTATAAGCTATTTTTTAAGCTTGAAAAACGGATTATAAGCTGTTTTGGGGAGTTTATAAGCTCAGCCAAACACCCTCTTAGTTGCTGGTTGAGCAAGGAACACTTCCTGCATAATTCATCTCAATGTTATACTTTAGAAATGGTGATTTCACAAATAGCAGTTGTACTTGTGTTAGTCTTTATATACCTGAAACAAATGGGCTTCTTCTCCTACAGAAATTGGAAAATAATTGATATTGACCCATGTGTTTCTCAGACACAAATAAAGCAGAAGGGAGAATTAAATGGAAAAATAAGGCTGAAGAAGGTGGTCATAGGCGGAAGAAGACCACATTACTGTAATAACTATATTTGATAAATCTAGTGTATGTGTGTATACGGGATTTGTGTAAAGCAGTAAAGAACACCAAGGCTTTTATGTGGTTCGATCGAGAATAAGATCTACGTCCACGGAGGAGTGATTCCTCAATACTTTCACTATGTAGGATTACAATGAAAATGTATTGAAAAGCTCTCTAGTATTCAATAAGTTGCTAACCCTTTTACCGTCGATCTAACCCCTATTTATACATATCTGAGGACCCCTAAAGACGTGCCCAATCCCCTGATTGGCGGGATCTGATCCCTTTCCATGTAGGGACTCTTCGCCTCGCATGTAGAGATCCCTCGCATTCCATGTAGGGATCCCTAACCTTCCATGTAGAGTGGCGCCTTTGACAAAGTCTTGATTAGGGTTTAGAGGCTGGGCCTTTGGCTTAACCGCGTGGGCCGTTATTAAGTCAGGCCCAGCTCGTTTGGGCCTGCCAGTGGGCCTGAGCGGTTGGGCCATATCCCATCATAGCCCCCAAATAGTCGAGTAACAACTATGCCGAGGTGGGGTGAAGATCGTATTTTACCGAGGCTGGTTGGTGCTCGGCTGAGGTTGCTGTCGAAGGTGCCGTCATTTTGACGTGAGGGTTGGATCTTACGATCCGGTCCGAACTGGGTTGGACGGTTTGTCGGACTGGGTTCTACCGCTTTCCGAGGACCGAACTGAGGTGTTTGTCATGGGACAGAGATGTCCTGCAGGGGGATGTTGAGGTCCGACCCGAAAGCGGCGTCCGTCCAAGTAATACCGAGATCCGATCTGGATGGAAATCATTCTGGATGTTACCGAGGACCGAGCCGGTTAGCGATATCCACTCTGGAAGACCGAGGACCGAGCTGGCTAGCGATATCTGTCTGGATGACACCGAGGTCCGAGCTGGATAGAGATATCCTTCTAGATGATACCGAGGTCCGAGGTCAGAGTGATGAGATCCAACTTGAGATATCTGACGTTGGGTGGCGACGTCGCTTGTAAGTACGACACCGAGGTCCGGAGTCAGAGTGATTATTACACGATTGGACCGGTTGTCAGCGCGTTGATCACGTCACTTGCGCCAGACGGTTGGTGGGCGCTCGAAACGCGTGCGCGCGTCTGTTCCACGCCAAATAGTGGATAAGCACGTGTGAAGTTGAAAAGGCAGTTTTAAGCGCCCATTTGTACTATAAATAGGCCCAAATAAGGCAACTGTTCATTTTCTTCTTCCACGCTTTGTTTCAGAGAAAATAGTTTCAGAAATTTCCCAACTTCTTCCGAACTTGTCGAAGGAGCCAAATATCTCACCGAAAAGTAAGTATGTATTCTTCATCTTCTCCTTCGTCTTCTCGCTCGAACATTCGATTACGCCGGCTCGCCGTTTGTCTTCCTCCCCTGATAGTGTCACCGACATTAAGGATTATATGTGCTATAACCTTTTAGGTAGGTCGATGGGAATTAGTGCTAGGGTCCCGTCGGTATCATCAGTTTGGGATGGATACAGGGTGGGTTTAGCGAGGTCGATGTTGACAACGGCGGACCTTTTTAAAATGGCGAAGGAATACCGGATCCCGGAGGAGGCGTGGTGGTGTTTGCCGCGATCGGATGATAGGGCTATGGCCCATCCGGAGGGTTTCATTACCGTATATGTAGATGCCTTGAGAGCTGGCCTTAGGTTTCCCTTGGCCCCAATTTTTCTTAGGATCCAAAAATATTTCCAGATTCCCATATGTCAGCTGACCTCGAATTCCATTAGGTCGGTGGTGGGGCTAGGGCTCTCCTGCTACGGCGTTGCCGAGGAGTTCTCCTTCGAGGTCTTGATGCGTTTTTTTAGTGTCAAGACTATAGGAGGAGTGGATTATCTATCTCCTCGGCAGAAATTTAAGATAGAGGCCCCCTCGAAGGTGTCCCATTGGCAAAATAGGTATTTCTTCTTGCGGGCTGATGGGCATCCGAGGTATGAGTGGGGCCTTGGTAAGATGATGGACGTGAAGGTCAAGTCCCTGGGCTACATGGAGGAAGAGCTCAACAACCTCGGTGAATTATCTATTAATTTCACGAGGATGACCAACAATGCCGGATCGGCGTTTATAGGTCAGAGGCGTCGGGATCGGGGTCTGATCGGGGTGAGGGCATCCCATTTTTTTTATTGCTCACATGTCCGACCTCGTTGTGCTGAAAAAAAATTCTCTTTGTCGCAGTGAAGCTTGATCATGAGAAGAAGACCAAGGCGCCGGCCTCGTCATCCCATACGCCATCTCCTGGCCAGGCGCTAACAAAAAAGAAGGCGAGGACCGAGCCCGCTCAGCCGCCTGTGGCCGTGGACGACCTGAGCCAGCTGGTGGCCGTCCACCAGCCGACCTCGAGTCCGACCGTGGGGATGGGGACTCGCACCAGACACGTGCGAGGTGCCGACCTCCGACTCTCCTATATCATTCCCCAAGGTATAAGCCCCTGCCATATTCCCTTGTACTTTTTGTGTTATGTGATGCTGACTGTTGGGTATGCAGGATGCGACGTCGGTTGCGGGTGAGCTGCACCGCATGGCCGGGTTCGTGGTGGAGCGCCTCGACGAGACTCTGGAGGGAAGGCGGCCTTCGCCGAGTCCGCACTAGGCGCCGCGAGGCGAGGCCGAGATCGCGAGGGCCGCCGAGGCCGCCATGAAGAAGAAGAATCGGGCCCTGCAGGTGGCCCGTGCCGAAGTGGAGGGTGCCGCGAGGAGGTGGCCGAGGCGGAGAAGAAACTCGCCGACTGCATTTAGTACCTTGTGGCGGGCAAGGATCGGTAATGACCCCTAAATCCTAAGTACGACGAAGGTGGCTAATACTTGGAATAATAATTAAGGAAACTTTATCCAAAATATATACAAGACTCATATGTTCGTAAGTATTCAACTAATCAACATCATAAGATAAATAAATTCAATTGCAGTGAACGTGTGAATACACATATGACGATGTGTATTCAAGGTTTCTAAATATATTGTATTCAAAATGGGTTCCACCGCTCCGACACATCTCCATCCATCATCCGCTCAACCCGCACATTTAAAACAAACATGCGGTGAGTACAAGATTGCACTCGATGGCTCATGCCAAAATAATTTATCACATTTGAATTACTCGCCCATCACAAGAATAACACGAGGTTTTAATTTGAAATACTCATGCTTACTAAATATTTTCTTTCATTTTCCATAAAGATTAGATCGCCGACATTTTCCTTGTATGTATGATCCATATCCACCACAATAATTCATCCAACATAACCTGCTACCTGGAGAGAGGCCTCCTCTCACAGACGCCGTGACCGCCGAGCACCCTTTCAGCACACAGTCACAAAATAATCAGTGCACAAAATCCAGGCCATCTCAGCATAGGATACGAATTCTCCATCATCCTTGGGGGTACTTCCAAGAATACGAATTCAAGCATGTCATAAAGTGGGAGCTACCCAACATTATGCATCAAATATCATGGATTGAATGCATACATAAAACATAAACATTTTGGGCAGGTAATTAAATAAATCATTTCATAAATATTTGCTTGCAATAAAGCATCATAAATAAATCATTTGGTAAATTCTACCGGTTTGAGTATAGTAAAGCTCACCTTTACTTTTGAACTTGAATTTCGATACGCGTGTTCTCCTCTGGTTGCATGTGAGCCTTCACGTCCCACCTTTACGCAAAAAGTTACGTTTAGCACGTTGACACGCTTTTCGAGATTTTCAAAGTTCATTCAACTTTGATAAATAATATAATAATTCGAAGTTCTAATAAACTTTATACGTCGTTTCTACGCGTATTTCAATAAAATAATTCTCGTATATCGAGAGAGACGTAATATGATCTACAGTCTCATTTTAACCTTTTAGGTTAAATAATTAACGTATAATAACGTTATTCAATAAAATGATTTCAATTATGAAATCTTTTCTCACCATTGAGATATTCAGATAAAAGTAATACGTTTTTCACGTATTAGCGTATTTAACGAACGTATTTCGTACGTCAATTTCGAAAGTCAACCCTTTTGACTTTTCTTTATAAATTCTTAATAAAATACATTTTTAATGCATAAATCAATATAAATCGATTTTCAATCGATTTCTTTTCAATACTCGATTTTTCACGCAAATCGATAAACTTGATTAATATTTTCTTTCAATATTAATCTTTTAATACTTTAAGCATTATTTTACATTTCTAACGTTATTTAATATAACGTTTAGTCAGAAACATAATCTACTATGTTTAATAATTTTCGAAAATTCAATTATGTCTAAAATAATTTTTAGACATATAATATATTATTATTCTTAATTAAAAGGAATTAAAATTCCTTATTCTATTTAATATAGCTCACGGCTATAACCAATTTTTATTTTTCTCAAACTTTGTTCCAAAAATTCTTCTAAATTCATATAGTGTATTATCTTACACTATGATCATTAATATGTATTAATATCACTATAGAAAATTTTGGAACTCACCTATATCACTATATAGACTCACGGTATTTATAAAAATAATACCAATAAATTTCCAAAAATTCTAATATTTATACACAAGCCTCAAATATCAATATATAACATAATTATAACCTAAAGTTTAAATAAAATCAAACTATGCACCATAGTATGATCAAGGTATAGCTCACGGCCCTTTAGGGCTTTTCAAACTAAACAATTTTTATAAAATCCTATAAAATTACACTATGCTAATATACTATCATATAGCACTAATACATCATAATCTCATATAATAACACATTACAACCCATTAATTCCTACACTATATGGTTCGGCCATTTTGAAAATAATTAGCTACAATTGTCCAAAAATTCTAATAAATTCCTACATTACATAATTAATACCTAGATCAACAATATGCCATCATAACACTTAAATAAAATATACATCAAGGTACCCTACCATAGCCATTCTCGGCCCTTTGTAAAATCAAACAAATGATTTTAAAATTTTCCAAATAATCACTAAGGGCTCACTACAAAACATATATCAATAATCCATCATCAATTTAACCCTAGCAATTTTCGATCATCATTAAAATATTTATATAATATGCTTAGCTTTAGAAATAATTCACCAATGCAAACATATTAACAAATGTAACATAATTTCTAAGCATATGAACATGCTAGCATGATTTTCAAAATTAATACATGCTTGGAAAATAAATTGAACCATTGGATTATTGAAAAGCTTAGGTATAATCGAAGCTCGCTCGATATCTAACCTTGTTAACGGTGTCGATTGGTTGTAGGGTGATTAATGCTCAAACTAATTGAGATGAAAGAAGAAGAAATATGTTTGGTTTTCTTTGAGAAGGTCTCAGAGAGAAAAGAGGAAGAAAATGAATTGTGTTAAGTGTTGTGGTTTCAAGACAATAAATACACTTAACAAATACAAAGAAATGAATTGCACATTTTATGTATCTCTCGGCTCTCTCTCTCACACAAGACACAAATGAATAATTTATGGGTCAAAGATGATTATGTCACACAAGAAATATCTCTTACAATTCATTAACTCTTGGTAAGCTTTATTAAAGTTTTTGGTATTAACAAAACAATTTTTGTCCCATATTATACACATAGCCGTCGACCTTTAGGAAAAAAAAATGGGAGAAGAAAATTCAGATTTTTCATGTTGTATACAAGTGTATTTATTACACTCTTCCCCAAATATTATACACTCAAGTGTATTAAAATCAAGATCCAATTTTGTGTACATAAGTCAAAATAATCGGCTCTTATATAAACATATTGTTAGTGTATTTTCATCCACACATTTTAATTGGTAAGTGTGTATTAATACTACACTTAAGAAATAACACAAATTGGATGATCAAGAAAAATAAAATAATCCTATGTTAAAAACATAGAGGTTCACGGCATTTTCAGAATTTTAATGCTCAAAAATTGATTTTCATGCTATAAGTAGATATATAGCATAATATATATCCTAGATGATAAATTATATCATAGGAAAAATTATTGGAATTAATCCATAGGTAGAAAACCCTAATTCTCGATTTAGGGTTTTCGAGAATCTTAAATAATCACAAATATAATTTCCAAAATTTTCTAGCATTAATTCAATGCTAAATAATATTCTAATTATATAAAATAATCATAGGAATTTAAATATCATAATTCCTTGATCGTTAGACTTGATTTTCAAGTCATCTCTTAACGTTAACGTTTGAAACGTTTCAAAACGTTAAATATCGACTCATCTCAAAATGGTCGTAATAAAGCTGATCACTTTATTAAATCATTCCAATAATAATGGAATTAAATTCTAAGCTTAAAACTTAGAAAAGATTACGAGATTTCAATTATCGATACGTAATCGACGTTGAAATTATACTGTTAAAATACATCACATATTCGTATTTCTAAATTCACATTCATTTGTGAATAAATCATAGGAATTTATTATTCTAACAATAATCGAAATCATTATTCGATATTTTAATAATCAAATTATCATAATAATACTCTAATTTACGAAATTAATATCGTAATTAGGCGTTTAAATAATCGGGTATTACATTCCACCCTTAAAGAAATTTCGTCCGAAATTTGCATACATCAAGTATGGGGCATCTTAGCACCATAGCATCTTAAGTTTCCACGTGATTTCTTTTGTCCATGGTTTCTCCATGGACTTTCATCAAAGACCAATTTAATATTTAATCATTGAATAAATGCGATCATAATAGTCGAGATTTTCATCACAACTCATATTTGAGTTAAAGTTCACATCATTTTGATGGATCACGTGGTTTGGGTCATATTCATATATCTTTAGTTGTGACACGTGGAAAATCATTATGTACATTCCCCAAATTTTTGGTGGAAGTACAAATCTATAGGCTACTGGGCCTATTATTTCTACGATCTCGTAAGGTCCTATAAAAACGTGATCTCAACATTCCTTGTACTTTGAACTTTATAATTTCCTCGATGGAGAAATCTCGAGGAACTTCGTTTCGCATTCAAAATGCGATTGGATCTCACGCTGCATCGGGCGAAGACTGGTCCAGATCGAGTTTCTCTCAGTCTTTGCCTTATTTGGCAAATATCTTAATCATTTCATTTACGTTGTCAAGACCTTATACTTTCTCTCACCTACTTTATTACAATAAAGTGGTGGTCGATATTTCTTTCCATATAATGCCACGTGTGGCTATGTCAATCGTTGCTTGACAGTTATACTCGTACGTAAACTTAATAAGTGGTAAGACATGTTCCCACTTGCACCTTGATTTAACATGAATGTTCTCATCGTATCTTTAAACATTCATATTGTCCTTTTTATCGTCCATCTGTCCGTGAGGGGACATCTACGATAAGGTTCAATATCGTGCATAACTCCCTTTTTGGTGAGCTAGCTCAAAATCTAGGGGTAAACTTGGAATCTCTATCTGAAATGATAGGTTTTGGTACCCCCTGTAAAGATATGATTTCCTTTATGTACGACTAAGATAAATTATCAGATCTCTAAGTCATCTGAATAGGTAGAGATGAGCATATTTGGTGAGTCAAACCACTACTACCCATATAGTAGCTAGTGTTACTTCTTTATGACTTTGACAAAACCTGACATAAAATTCTATGGTTATGTCCTTTCATTTTCATTTGTATCTCATTAGAGATTATAACCTCTTTATAAGGTCATTGATACAATGCCTCCACCTCTTATAACCGAGACAATGCTCGTCGATGAGGTTATAGCTCATTTCATTCTTTACTATCCAATTTTTCTCATAAATCATTATATACTTTAATGCTGCTTGGGTGGGCGGTATGAGGAATATCATGAGCTTCATTCATGATTTCATTTCTAAGCTTTTATTGCTTGAAAATATATATATATATATATATATATATATATATATATATATAACCTTCCTTAGACAATATGACATTGTCGCCTTTAAAACCCTTCACACTTATAGGTGATAGTTTATATCACAATTGGAATCTTTTTCGATTCGAGCCATCCTTTCTATCTCATTTTTAAGTCTCTTGCTCAAGAAATAATTCAACTTTTATGGTTTGTGAAGATCTCATGACTTATTCCATATAGGAAACGTCTCCAAAACCTCGTACTTATACCATTGTTGCTATTTCAAGTCATAAGTTGGGTAATTCTATTTATGAGGTTCAAGTCATCGCGATGCGTTGACTATCATCTTTCTCACTTTAATAAGTGGCCTCATATTCATTTGTCCATGTAAATTTTATTCTTCGGAAGACATCATGTGTCAAGGAATATTCTTTCTTAAGCGAAATTCATATATTAAACTTGGCAAAATTTTGCTCGACTCTAAAAGTCCGCAATACTGGTCCTTGATGTTCTTTATGTTCTTCTCGTCCTTCATATGGATAAGAACATCGCTCCTAAGAATTTAGACAAAATCGTCTAAGTATGTGTGGAACACTCGATTTTGAGGTTCATGAGCAGTGGTGTACTAGCTTGTCCGATCGGCATGACTATAATCTCATAGTAACCATATCTTATTCGAACAATTTTGCTTTCAGACATCGATACCATTTTCACATAAGCCACCATTTACCCATGAGTTTCATATTATCATAGGACTCTATGTCTCGAGTGGCTTTCGCCGAATCGCACCTTTCGCTTAGAAACTTGCTCGTTTCGTGCACGTTTTACCTCATATATCCGACGATCTTCTCTTCAAATAACCGGGGTCACATTGCTCCTATTACTTCTTTGATTCCAGAAGTGTGTGTTACTTTCATCAGAAAGTAAGGTTGAGTTGATAACGGTAATTCCTCTAATTTTCGAGGGCGATAAGATCCTGTCCTCTTGCCATTCTCGTCTCTTTCTGGTATAATAGACGGCACAGGACGTGGGACGGAATTTGGAACATCAGGGTACAACCAATCCTTTGTACCATACTGGGTGACTTGCCGAGGACCGGGATAAGTGCTAGTAGGTGCAGTTCTATACGCATAATATGTATGCTTGAGTCGATCGACAAATCCTGGTAGGTCTGCCCAAGTCTTGAAATTTTCTACTTGGAGAAGATATTTTTTGATACTTCTTTTGCAAGATTCTGCCAATCTATTGGCAAACGATGGATAAATTATTGGATGTCATCCTCATCCATCTCTCCATAGTTAAGATCATTCATCCATGATGTAGAAATTCCTCCAAAAACTGTCCTAACCCATGCCCAGTTTATAATAAGAGAGTCGATCCTTCATGTGAGCTTTATATTTGTAGGCCTTGGGTTAACCTTCTACTTGTCGGACTCTCTTTTCTTACCATCGTCAGAGCAGATAGTTCTAGATGAGCCAATCTTAAATTAAAGCAATTGTGGATTCAAAATCCGTTGCATAGAATTTCAAATGGATAGGCTATGCCGCGTTTCTAATCACGTGAGTGACATCCATTCTTGAAACACATTTCTTGAATTATATCTACGTTCCACATAGATATTATGATCTAACTCATTTGTTAGAACCTTGGCGATCCTAGGTCTAATTCTAAACTCGAGCAACACCGCGATGGCCATAATTTCGTGATAGGCGAAGAGATTTTCATTTCTCAATTGCTTACCACGAATTGGGTTCTATCGTTTACGCATACTTGTGCGATGTTAGAAAACGAAACACCTATATTGAACAGAAAAATTATAAGTATTATGAAATTTTTCTCATATCTATCGTGCATTCTAATTTCATCAGTCTGTTTTAGGTCTGAGTATAGGCTCGCTCACGGTGTCCTCGTCTGCTCAATTAAACATCTATTTCATACATCATTGTCCTTTTCCTTGGGATATTATGTTCTCTTGCTATGGCCTTCTGTTACCTCGTTAATCATAACCTTCTCGGTGTCAGTACTATTATACTTTTATCAATAGCATTCTGTGGTTAGGTTTATATCGACCTATCCTTGATATTAATATCTCGATAACTTAATCTCATCGTAGAGATCGTGATGTATCTGACACTATCATCGATCTTAGGAATATATATCTCATATATCCTTACCTTGAATTCTTTTCCAGAGAAAGTTCTTGTACTGGCATTTAGTGCCATTGTTTGTAATATCCCTTTTTGGATATACGTCATTTATTCTTAATCTTTATTGATTCATTATGCAATTTTGCATAGGATCAAAAACCTTTGTCCGCTAGGGACATATTATACTTTTGTCTTGACGTCAAATATCCTTACCATTTTCTTGACATTCGATGAATGCTTCATACCCCTGTCAGAGATACTTAATATTTCACTTTATTGATCGTCACAAAAGTATGAGGGGTGAGATTTACAATTAGATTCACCTTAAGGTTCTTCCATGTGAATATTTTCATTCGTTTTCTTGAAAACATTTCCTTTGCAAAAGTCTAAAGAAGCTATCGTGCTTGTTAATTTCTAAGACACTCAAAACAAGCGTTTTGTGTCAAAACAATTTAGAGTACTAAGATCCATTTCAAATAATGAATCTGTTTCTTACTCTGCTTCTTTACTCTAAAGGAATTACTTTACTTATCGAAGTCATAAAATCGCTGAAACTTATCTCATATTGTGGCTATCTCATAATTGTATAGCTCATAATTTCTTCAGCTATTTTGGACTTTTGTCCCTTTTTCTTGAGCATGGTGTCAGAAAGTAATATTACTTTCATTATACTTCGGTTCTTACTCTCAGGACTAGAACCGTCATTAATGTCATATAGCTTGGTAAGGTAGTACATTTGTACACCATAACTTAGATTCCAAGCATCTCATCACCATGTCTTCATTTTGGAGATATTTTCTCCATACTTGATTTACATGCTAGGGCTATCCTAGCTGTTCCCACATCTCAAAGATTATGTTTCCTCAATCTTATTATCATCGGTTTAACCAAGTCTCAATTACTTGGAATCGATTACGCTCAAGCATAATCTCATTGATTGAGGTACAAAACGAGAGATTCGTTATCTGAGATGCTATCATTTCTTTACATATATATATATATCCTTTGAAAAGAATATTGTGCATCTCCATTCTTTGAACATGTCCAACCTACTAAGGAGGTTTTAAGGGCAATCAACTATCTTAAAGATAAGTTGTAATCTCTCTCGTTATGTCATAATAAGGGAAATTATATCTCGAGGATATCATGCACTTCCTTTACTTCAACTCTTGCATTCTATGCTAAAGAGTATCTCATTCATAACATTTCATTATCATAATGATCACATGAAGATATAACTTCATGTTATCAAAATCGTAAGCCCATCGAGGTCATTGCATCCATGTGCATCATAGGAAAAATATCTCGTCTCATCGAGATCTTTTACATCATATCTTCTTGATGTCTATCACTCTCTTGATCCGAAACTTTTAGGTTATCCAAAATAAGTCAACCTACATCGTACCTGATGTTTGTCACTTTACTAATTCAAAACTTAGGCGACAAGATAAGTCAATCTTTATCTTACTTATTGGTCTCCAGGATCGAAGAAAATTCGTCATATCGACTTTCAAAAGATATGGGTTCGTAAACTAAAATAACATTCAATTGAATCCATATATTCTTTGAACTGAATAATTTAGGATCTAGGGTCCGAAGATCAGAATGACGACTACTGAGATTTCTTTGGTCATATGGGTTGGCCAGACTCATCACAAATATTTTCTCAGTCACATGAGGATTTGGTTTCGAAAGGACACATTATAAATTCTCGGGTTGAAAATTTTCTTTCAGAAAAAGTGAGAAACTTATATGATTTCTCAGTTTGAACTAGGTCATAGAGTTAAACTCAATGACGGAAATTTGGATAGGGAAATAGGATTGAATCCTTATACATTTCGTAAAAGTCATCAACAAGAGTTCTTATGTACGCTATAGCGCTTCTCGTACTACTGGGAATACTACTTTCTAGTATCATTATAAAATTCTACTCGCACTGTAAAGTTCTCATTCTATATAACTATAAACTAACTTCAACTGACTCTCGCAATTTCTAGAGAAGGAATCAGGGATTTGGTTCTTCATAAGAATTATAGTACTCTGTGATAGGAGTACGTAGGTATAAACCGTTCATAAATCGAAGTTCAAACGAAGGAGAACGGGCTAAAACAAAAACATTGCGTAAAATAGTTTTGCTGATGCCGAGCTCGGGATACCGAGGTCGTAAGTAATACCGATGTCGAAGTTGTTGCCGAAGTCATTTGCCAATGCCGAGGTCATTGCCGAGATTTTGACATAATGATGAAGTCGAAGGCCAACTTCAAAGCCGAAGTTGAAGGTATCGACGCCGCGATCGGGCGTATATGTCGGCAAGTCGTACATGATAATGCCGACATTAAAGCCAAAGGCGTGCGGTCGACGCCGAGGTTGTTTTCCGAGGTGGAGGTGATATGACCGAGGTCAAGATAAATTGGCGAGGTGGATGTCACACCTGCTGTTGCCGAGGTCAGAAGCCGAGCTCGTACCCACCGGGCTCGCATCTGTCGAGGTCGCACCGCCACCTCGAAGCCGAGGTGGACTGACAAGGTCGGACACCGAGGTCGCACTGCCGTTTGGACAGTCGAGGTCGGACTGAACTGACCGAAAGCGAAGTCAAAATTATACATGTTGGTGCCAAAGCCGAAGTCGAATTCAAGGTCGATCGAGCATGATCGCGAGTTCGATCTTTAATTGACTCACGAATTCTTGATCATATTTCTACCGTTTTCGAAGAGTCATAGATAATTTGGAGTTAGTCATGCGTGAACTTCCAAATAAAAGGATCATTCTCTTGTCACTTATCGCACGATCACATTCATTTTCTTGACATCTTTTCGATTACGAGCTTGAATTTTCTTTTCGCTATCGATTCGAGATTCTCGGGATAGAATAAAATTCTAATAATCCATCTTCCTATGTTCTTGCAATTGGGATCATGCGTCTTAAGCGATCTACGTTCTTTTGGGATAACATACCCATCATCGTAAATATCTTTGGGATTTGAAATAAAATTTTCAATTATTCATAACAATAAATTTCTATTGAATTACATGAATTGAACATTTCATCCCAAATTTTTTTTCAATACATTATCGCGTTGGTGGCGAACCAGCGACTTTCAATCTATTCATAACTTTCATTTGGGATGACATAGTCATTAATCAAAACAATATGGAGAATTGCGAATAAAATTTCAATATAGCGAACATAGTTCGTTTTAAAAAACGCATTTCTTTGAAAAAATTTCAATCAACAATTCATGGTTATTTACAACCTTTTTCATTTCATTTGTCGATAATGTTCTATCGACAACAAATCAAATTCATAAATCATTTGTCGATAATGTTCTATCGACAACAAATCAAATTCATAAATCATTTGTCGATAATGTTCTATCGACACCAAATCATTGGTCGATAATGTTCTATCGGTACCAATCATTTGTCGATAATGTTCTATCGACACCAATCATTTGTCGATAATGTTCTATCGACACCAAATCAAATTCATAAATCTCAAATTTTTCTTTTCAAAGATGAGAAAATAATTTACCTTTTCAGTTGAGCTTGATGTGATGGAGTGTCGGCGATGTCGGTGACCTCTAGAAGTCTAGTGACTCAATCTAGACTTAACTACGAAAGAGGTTTTGGATTCAAAATGAACGCTCGATACCACTCGATCTGACCCCTAAATCCTAAGTGCGATTTAGCGGGGCTAATACTTGAATAATAATTAAGGAAACTTTATCCAAAATATATACAAGACTCATATGTTCGTAAGTATTCAACTAATCAACATCATAAGATAAATAAATTCAATTGCGTGAAAGCGTGTGAATACACATATGACGATGTGTATTCAAGGTTTCTAAATATATTGTATTCAAAATGGGTTCCGATTGCTCCGACACATCTCCATCCATCATCCGCTCAACTGCACATTTAAAAACAAACATGCGGTGAGTACAAGATTGCACTCGATGGCTCATGCAAATAATTTATCACATTTGAATTACTCGCCCCATCATCACGGTAACACCACGAGGTTTTAATTTGAAATACTCATGCTTACTAAATATTTTCTTTCATTTTCCATAAAGATTAAATACGGCGGACATTTTCCTTGTATGTATGATCCATATCCACCACAATAATTCATCCAACAATAATTCCCTATTTGGAGGAGGCCTCCTCTCGACGTAATGACCGCCGAGCACCCTTTCAAAGACACAATCATAAAATAATCGATTGCACAAAATCCGGCCATCTCAAGACGGGATCTGAATTCTCCATCATCCTTGGGGTACTTCCAAGAATCTGATTCAAGCATGTCATAGAGTGGGAGCTACCAACATTATGCATCAAATATCATGGATTGAATGCATACATAAAACATAAACATTTTGGGCGGGGTAATTAAATAAATCATTTCATAAATATTTGCTTGCAATAAAGCATCATAAATAAATCATTTGGTAAATTCTACCGGTTTGAGTATAGTAAAGCCCACCTTTACTTTTGAACTTCAATTTCGATACGCGTGTTCTCCTACGTTTGCGTGTGAGCCTTCCGTCCCACCTTTACGCAAAAGTTACGTTTAGCACGTTGACACGCTTTTCGAGATTTTCAAAGTTCATTCAACTTTGATAAATAATATAATAATTGAAGTTCTAATAAACTTTATACGTCGTTTCACGCGTATTTCAATAAAATAATTCTCGTATATCGAGAGGCGTAATATGATCTACGCCTCATTTTAACCTTTAGGTTAAATAATTAGCGTATAATAACGTTATTGATAAAATGATTTCAATTATGAAATCTTTTCTCACCATTGAGATATTGGATAAAAGTAATACGTTTTTCACGTATTAGCGTATTTAACGAGCGTATTTAAATACGTCGATTTCGAAAGTCAACCTTTTGACTTTTCTTTATAAATTCTTAATAAAATACATTTTTAATGCATAAATCAATATAAATCGATTTTCAATCGATTTCTTTTCAATACTCGATTTTTCACGCAAATCGATAAACTTGATTAATATTTTCTTTCAATATTAATCTTTTAATACTTTAAGCATTATTTTACATTTCTAACGTTATTTAATATAACGTTTAATTGAAACATAATCTACTATGTTTAATAATTCTCGAAAATTCAATTATGTCTAAAATAATTTTTAGACATATAATATATTATTATTCTTAATTAAAAAGGAATTAAAATTCCTTATTCTATTTAATATAGCTCACGGCTATAACCAATTTTTTATTTTTTTCTCAAACTTTGTTCCAAAAATTCTTCTAAATTCATATAGTGTATTATCTTACACTATGATCATTAATATGTATTAATATCACTATAGAAAATTTTGGAACTCACCTATATCACTATATAGACTCACGGTATTTATAAAAATAATACCAATAAATTTCCAAAAATTCTAATATTTATACACAAGCCTCAAATATCAATATATAACATAATTATAACCTAAAGTTTAAATAAAATCAAACTATGCACCATAGTATGATCAAGGTATAGCTCACGGCCCTTTAGGGCTTTTCAAACTAAACAATTTTTATAAAATCCTATAAAATTACACTATGCTAATATACTATCATATAGCACTAATACATCATAATCTCATATAATAACACATTACAACCCATTAATTCCTACACTATATGGTTCGGCCATTTTGAAAATAATTAGCTACAATTGTCCAAAAATTCTAATAAATTCCTACATTACATAATTAATACCCTAGATCAACAATATGCCATCATAACACTTAAATAAAAATATACATCAAGGTACCCTACCATAGCCATTCTCGGCCCTTTTGTAAAATCAAACAAATGATTTTAAAAATTTTCCAAATAATCACTAAGGGCTCCTACAAAAACATATATCAATAATCCATCATCAATTTAACCCTAGCAATTTTCGATCATCATTAAAATATTTATATAATATGCTTAGCTTTAGAAATAATTCACCAATGCAAACATATTAACAAATGTAACATAATTTCTAAGCATATGAACATGCTAGCATGATTTTTCAAAATTAATACATGCTTGGAAAAATAAATTGAACCATTGGATTATTGAAAAGCTTAGGTATAATCGAAGCTCGTTCGATATCTAACCTTGTTAACGGTGTCGATTGGTTGTAGGGTGATTAGTGCTCAAACTAATTGAGATGAAAGAAGAAGAAATATGTTTGGTTTTTCTTTGAGAAGGTCTCGGCAGAGAGAAAAAGAGGAAGAAAATGAATTGTGTTAAGTGTTGTGGTTTCAAGACAATAAATACACTTAACAAATACAAAGAAATGAATTGCACATTTTATGTATCTCTCGGCTCTCTCTCTCACACAAGACACAAATGAATAATTTATGGGTCAAAGATGATTATGTCACACAAGAAATATCTCTTACAATTCATTAACTCTTGGTAAGCTTTATTAAAGTTTTTGGTATTAACAAAACAATTTTTGTCCCATATTATACACATAGCCGTCGACCTTCAGGAAAAAAATGGGAGAAGAAAATTCAGATTTTTCATGTTGTATACAAGTGTATTTATTACACTCTTCCCCAAATATTATACACTCAAGTGTATTAAAATCAAGATCCAATTTTGTGTACATAAGTCAAAATAATCGGCTCTTATATAAACATATTGTTAGTGTATTTTCATCCACACATTTTAATTGGTAAGTGTGTATTAATACTACACTTAAGAAATAACACAAATTGGATGATCAAGAAAAATAAAATAATCCTATGTTAAAAACATAGAGGTTCACGGCATTTTCAGAATTTTAATGCTCAAAAATTGATTTTCATGCTATAAGTAGATATATAGCATAATATATATCCTAGATGATAAATTATATCATAGAAAAAATTATTGGAATTAATCCATAGGTAGAAAACCCTAATTCTCGATTTAGGGTTTCGAGAATCTTAAATAATCACAAATATAATTTTCAAAATTTTCTAGCATTAATTCAATGCTAAATAATATTCTAATTATATAAAATAATCATAGGAATTTAAATATCATAATTCCTTGATCGTTAGACTTGATTTTCAAGTCATCTCTTAACGTTAACGTTTGAAACGTTTCAAAACGTTAAATATCGACTCATCTCAAAATGGTCGTAATAAAGCTGATCACTTTATTAAATCATTCCAATAATAATGGAATTAAATTCTAAGCTTAAAACTTAGAAAGATTACGAGATTTCAATTATCGATACGTAATCGACGTTGAAATTATACTGTTAAAATACATCACATATTCGTATTTCTAAATTCACATTCATTTGTGAATAAATCATAGGAATTTATTATTCTAACAATAATCGAAATCATTATTCGATATTTTAATAATCAAATTATCATAATAATACTCTAATTTACTAAATTAATATCGTAATTAGGCGTTTAAATAATCGGGTATTATTGAGATCGATGTTGAAGGCCTCGCCAAGCAAGCTCATTGAGTCCGAGACCTTCTCTTCCTTCATTTCGATCCATTGCAGACTCGGGCCTCGGTGGTATCCTCCCACCGGAGGGTTGGCGGCCTCGATGCCCTGGCTTTGACAAGGTCGTGCATGGGCGGGTTGAGGTCGCACCTCGGAGGCGGTGCAAAGGATTACCGAGTAATCGCCGAGGCGGCCCCCTTCCCGTGGTGGAGGCTCATCTTCCTCGCCTCTCTTCTCGACGGTTGAGGCCGTGCTCGGTCAAGGAGGCGAAGACACGGAGCTTCAGGAACTCCTCGCTGAGGTGCGAGCCGAGGCCGGGAGGCAGGGGCAGTGGAGGCTGGAGCAGCAGCAGTGGTCGCGACTCGACAATGCGGGTGAGGTCACGATCTAATGTAATAGGTTGAATATTCTTTGGGATCATTAGGATCCTAAGCCTTTGTGTACTTCACTTTGTTATAAATAAAGACGCACTTTTGAATGTGTTTGTCCTCTTTTTTTTTTGTCTTTAGCATTCCGCTCTCAATATCTCGGGCTCGATCATGATCCGTTGATTAAACCGAAAGAGGCCGAGGTGCCTTAGGCGAGAAGAACGAGGAGGTCTTTGTTTTGGAGCCGATCGTCCGGCTCGGGTTTTGGTCGGTTTAGATGTCATTCGGCATCGCTGCCGGTGAGGAGAAGTTGCATGAGGCCGATCACGGTGGCTTACCTCCGGCCGAGAAGAGACTCAAGCCAAGGATTGCGATCTCAAGTCCGTGGGCAGGTCTATCTGCCGGCGTGATTCGGGGCACGTAATGCGGTCGAGGAGCAGCTCGAGTTGGCTCGGGAGAAGCTGGAGCAAATCTCGGAGAGCAGCAGTATGAGGGTGATTCACCGATCTGGCGGTGTCACCATATCTCGAGGTCGATGGCGAGTCCAGAGCCCTCACCGAGGGATGGTGTTGAGGGGCTAGGAGGGCCAAATAGCAAAAGTTTCAAAGATTGCCTCGACCCCTCGCCAAACACCTTGAGATTTCTGAGATCGCTCGTTGTCGTCTCCCACCTGTAGCGGATCGCAGCCGACCCGGTTGGCGAAGAGTCGGAGAGCCCAAGCTGGGCGGTTATGCCGACCACGCAGTGCTCCGCTTGCTGGCCCGGCCACTTGACTGCAGCGAGGGCCTCGTGCCGACTTCAACGCCGTGAGCAGGCCGAGCAAAATCTTCAGGTCGGCACGGGAAGAGGGCCGGTCGGGGGCAAGGTCGCATTCCTGGCCGGGCAGCAAACTCAGGGGGTAGGAGTTCATCTTCTTGGTCGGGGTGTCTCGAGGTGCGCCGAGTGCCCCAGGTGGGCGCGGGGATACCGGAGTCTCCACTTGGTCGGGGTGCCTCAGAACTGCGCCAGTGCTTCTGGAGTAGGCCGTGGGATTTCGGCCTCATCGACTGGGTTGAAGGCACCGAGTTCGTTCCAGGCGTACATCGCCGACCTGGAGATTTTGTTGGGAATCGTGCAGCTTTCAGTCTTGGCAGTGGAGCTCGAAGCCCGAATGAGTTGTATATAGCTTAGACTTTGTATTTAGTCGTAAATGTATTTAGACTTTGTACCAAAGTGTATATTTTCCCCGAGAGGTACAAATATAGCTTAGGACTTGGTTTTAGTCGTAAATATATTTAGATCAGTGTATGTGATGTATATCTTCCCAAATAAAGGGTGTAATTTGACGAGATCCGATGTGGACGTCGTTTGCATGTAGATGTTTCAACTTAATGAGTAATGTATGCGTGCATGTAGACGTTCAATTTAATGAGTAGTCTGTATACCTTGCACATAGACATTCAATTTAATGAGTAATCTGTGAGTGCGGTGCGGCGCTAGTCGAGTACCCTACTTAGTGGGTTTGTCATCTTCGTAGGCGCCCCTCAGGAAGGTTAATTGTGTTTAATCCGAATAGATGTTCACATAAATATAAGATGAGACGAAGTGAAATACTTATTTAGAAAAACAAATGTTTTATTGAGAAGTAAATAACATCGCACTTCGGCAAAACAATAAGAGGACTAACATGATGTTGATCTGAAATCAAAGCTATGTAAAGTACCTCCTCAAATGAGTGATATGCCAGGTTCGGGGGATAAGTGCACCGGATAGGTGAGCAAGCTTATAGGCCCCTTTGCCGAGGTCCTCGTGAACGCGGTATGGACCTTCCCATGTCGGATCTAGCTTGTTAAGACGCTCGGCTCTACTGGCTTCATTATTTCGTAGGACGAGGTCGCCTACTTGGAGTGTGGAGGCTTTTACCCTTTTGTTGTAGTACCGTGCGACCTGACACTTGTATTTTGCTTCGTTTATGAAGGCGAGCTCGCGTTTTTCTCGAGAGTATCAAGGTTGACGCGTAGGTCTTCCTCGTTCCCGTTCTGGTCGAAGTGAAGAGTACGCGGGCTCGGTGCGCCGATCTCGCCGCAGTATGATGACCTCGGTCCGTAGACCAAGGCGAAGGGGTTTCTCGTGCGAAGTCCGAGGTGTTGTCTGTAGGACCCGGAGGACTTGAGGAGATTTTCAACCCAATCACCCTTAGCTTGGTCTAACCTCTTTTCGATCCTTGTATGATCGTGCGGTTCGTCACCTCGGTCGACCATTCGCCTACGGGTGTGCGACCGAGGGTGAAGCGTTGCTGATCCGGAGCTCTTCACACCATTCCTTGAAATTTTGTCGACTAACCGGGTGCCGTTGTCCGAGATCAAAATATGCGGTATGCCGAGCGGCAAACTATGTTTTTCACACAAAGGTCGAATCCTCCCGCTGTGAGGCGCGAAAGTGGCTCCGCCGATCCATTTTGTGAAGTAGTCTACACTACGACTAAGTATCGAAGGCGACACGGTGCTCGGTCAAACGGACCAACGATGTCGATCCCCACCGTATGAAAGGCCACGGACTCTGAGGCTACTTAGATCGATCCGGGCGGCTGACCGTGGGAAGTCGAAACGGACACTTTGTGAGCTCGGCCGAATCTTGGATGAGGTGGGCAAGAATATCTAATCTCGGGCTTCTTTGAGAGAGCTCATGACCGATGTGACTTCCACAAGACCCTCATGGATCTCGTTGAGTACGTAGTCCGCCTCTTCTCGCCCGAGGCACCTCAGGAGGGGTTGAAGATAAGACTTCCTGTAGAGAGTACCCTCATGTGTGAGGTACTTTTAGGATTTCACCATCATCTTTTTGGCTTCGAGCCGATCTTGAGGTAGTGCGCCATCTTCCAGATAGGCCTTTATGGGAGACATCCAATTCGTCTCTATCTCGGTGATGATACCGATGTGGGACTCCGCAATGCTTCTGGAATAGACTTCTTCCACCGGTGGATTTGTTGATGACGACGCTAACTTCTCGAGGATGTCGCCTACCGTTCTCCCTCGTGGAATACTGAATGAGGTCAGCATCTCCTTCGCCTTCTCAAGGCACTGCTTCATTCGATCATCCTTGGCCTCGTATTTGCCTAAGACCTGGTTTACCACAACCGGGAATCTCCAAAGATCCGGATCTTTTCCACTTTCAACTCGCTGCGGCGGAGTCCCGAGACCGTGCTTCAGTACTCCACCTCGTTGTTTGTGGTCGGGAAGGTAAACCGAGTGCATAGGTCACTTTTGTTTGTGCGGGTCGAGGAGGAGGATGCCGCTCCGCTGCCCGCTTTGCATGAAGCTCCGTCCACGCACATCCGCCAAGCAACCATCGGTGGGTTGGGATGATTCCTTCACTGTGGGGCGGAGTTGGAGTGACCTCGCTGGTAGGATCGACCTCGGTAAATTTGGCCTCTACTAGGAAGTCAGCGAGAGCTTGCCCTTTTATGGCCGGCCTGGGGGAGTATGAAATGTCGTGCTCGACGAGCTCCAGTGTCCACTTGGCTATACGTCCGGATGACTCTGGCTTTGACAAGACTTGTCTCAAGGGTAAGTCGGTCAAGACCGGACATAATGGGCTTGGAAGTAAGGTCGGGCGCCGCTGACGCTTACTAGTGCCGTGCTACTTTTTCGAGGCGGTGTACTCGTCTCCTACCTTCGAGAGCCCGGCTAATAAAGTAGATGGGAGTTATCGTCCCACCTCATCTCGCACTAATATCAAGATCGATTGCCTCGTCCGAGGCGGTCAAATATAAGGAAAGGAGCTCGTCTTCTTTTGGGGCGGACAGGGTCGGCAGGTCGGCGAGGTACTCTTTCAACTGTGTGAAGGCGACATGGTGTTCTTCCTGCCAGGCGAAGTCCGGAGCTCTCCTCAAGATCTTGAAGAGGAAGATGCTTCTCGCAGCCCGAGATAAGAATCATGAGGCGGCTAGACACCGGTGAGTTTGTGGATCTCCGGATGGTCTTTGCACTTCAGATGTCAAGCAATATTTTCACCTTAGTGGGATTTGCCTTGAGCCTTCTTGAGAAACCCAAGCATCCCGTGAATTTGCCCGCCTTCACCATGAATGTACACACTGGGGTTGAGCTTGAGGTTGGCCGACCGAGGAGGCGGAGGATAGTTCCGAGGTCGCCGCGCAGCTCTCCGTTTTGACTTTTGACTACGATATCGCCGATGTAGACCTCGACAATTTTCCCTATGTGGTCTCTCGAATATTCGCCCACCATCCTCGGTAGGTAGCTCGGCGTTTTCAGCCGAAGGCATATTCGGTATGCAAAGACACCAAGTCGGTGATGAACGCTGTCTTTGGGGCGTCCTCCGGACTCATCAGGACTTGGTGGTACCCTTTGTACAGATCTAGGAAACTGAAGATCTCGTGGCCTACCAGGGCCTCCACCTTCTTGTCAATGTCGGGGATGGGGTAACAATCTTTCTGGGCAGTGTTTGTTGAGGTCGGTGTAGTCGACACACATGCGCCACCCTCCTCCTGGCTTTCGAACCACGACTGGATTAGCCATCCAGGTTGGGTACTTAACCTCGAACAAGATCTTCGCTTTACGGAGTTGAGTCACTGCCTCTTATAACTTTGCGCTCTGTTGCAAACCCTCTTTCTTACGCCGAACCGGCTTAGTAACCGGTCAATGTTGAGGCGATGAGTTATGAGCTCGGGTGACACTCCGGTCATGTCGAGTGGGACCACGCGAACACGTCCCCGTATTCCCTCAGTCGCATGACATCTTTGCCGAATATCGGTTGGGCCACGGGCGCCGACCTTGACAACTTTGGAGGGTCGTCGTCAGATAGTCAAGGTTTTCGGTCAGTCGTCCCGAGGTGGCGCTCGGGATTCTCAGAATGCTAGGCTCGAGGCAAGGCTACATCCTGGTTGAGACTCGAGGCATTCTTTCGCCGCCGCTTGGTCACCCCGATGCTCGCACTTCACCGGTAGGTATCTTGATTGTGAGGTGGTACACCGAGCAGACGGCCTTGGTGGCGTACAACCAATCTCTGCCTAGGATGATGTTGTACGGAGAGGGAGCTCGGACCAGGAAAAATTGAATGGCCTTTGTGATCGACCTGGGAGCACGTCCTACGGTAACCGGAAGGGTAATTACACCTTCGGGTTGAACCGCCTCCTGAGTGAAGCTCCGCAACTGGGATGGTGCGGGATGTATTTGAATTCCTCCGACCTCGAGTTTATCCAGACAGTTCTTGAAGATAATGCTGACGGAGGCACCGATGTCGATGTAGACCCGGTGGACGTTCATGTTGCCCACCATGGCTTGTATCGTGATGGCGTCTTGGTGGGCATGATTTTGGGCACCGTGTCATCTTTGGAGAAACGATGTTCTCACCATTCCGAGTTGCTTGTTTTTCGGCTCCTCGGGGCCGGCCTCGAACTTCATTCTTTAACGACGACCTCGTCGCTCCTATAGCGATCCAAGAATGGCATAGACTGCTCCATAGCATTGGGACCTTCGTCCTCGCCATCTTCGAGGTTGGGTCATCGCCGAGGTCGGCCCGCTGATTGTTGCCACCTCCATTCTTTCCTCTCGCTTGCTTCCCCCGGCCGGCTCGGCCGAGGTATTTCTTGAGGCTCCTCCGCTGACGAGCTCGTCAATCTGCGAGCCTAAGTTTCTCGCAATCTTGGTATTATGACCATGCCCTTGGTGATAGTCACAATACTCTCCTCGACCTCTTCTTAGATCCTCCTTTCATAGGAGGGGCTTCGGAAGAGCTCGTGGAGCTCAATATCTCGCCTCGATTTGAGCGGATGAGGCGATTGCCGACAGATTTGGCCGAGGTCCGAGCTCGATTCCATCGGGCCCTTCGATTCTCTCAAGGCACTTGGCGATCGACCGACCCGACCTGGGTCATCCGCTTCTTTCTTTCACCCTCCGCTCATCCCGATCTCTCTCTTCTTCCGATCTCGACTCCTCCTTGACGGTTGTCAACCAGGTCCAAAGGCGACTAGCCATCTTCGGCTTTTTCCCGGTGATCTCTTTATTCGTAGCCGGGTCGATCCGTTCTTGAACGCATTGATGATGTAAAGATCGCTACTCTCATCAATTTTGAGAGACTCTGGACGAACCTCGAGACGAAGTTCGGCATCGCCTCGCCCCCGCCTCTGGCGGATAGTGAGCAGTCGGACGGTGTCGCCGAGGTGGCATCTTCGATAGAAGCGCCCACTTAAACCGATCCATGAGATCCTCAAGCAGGTATATTGTTTTGGCGGGCGAGGTGAACCAACGTCGGGCGTTGGAGATCAAGACTCGGGAAGATTTTGCACATATGAAAATCTTCCATTCCTTGATTCGCCATGTTGGTAGTGTAGGCGAAAAGGAAGTCGGAGGGTCCCCAAGACCATCGTGAGGCGCGATGTTGGGTGCCTGTATCCCGGGCAAGGCGTGTCCAATCTCTCGGAGAAAGAGAGATGATTCTCCGTGCACGGTTGAACCCGTGAGATCGCTGCCATCTCTCTGGAGGGTGGGAGACCGTAACGGCGTCTGTCGTCTCTTCGGGGAGTTCGGCCCGCCTCCTCTCTTCTCCGCCGGCTGCGGGCGGCATGCCGAGGTGGCGAGCGACTTCACCAGGCGAGATGGTGGTGAATGGTTGCACCATCTCGGCGGTGATTGACTTGGCGCGGGCGATGTACGCGTTCTCGGCTATTGCATCGAAAGGCGTTGTCCACTTCGGTCGGGTGAACGACCTCTGGCGCTGTAGTCACCAGCTCGAGCATTCGAGAGGTGCCGCTCCGCTTGTCCTCCGTGGATAAGCTCGAATTGGTCGAGATTGGCGCTGAGGAATTCTGACCTACTCGCCTAGACCTCTTGAGATCGGTGAACCGCCTATTCACCGGTGTTGAGGTCGGCACCTTCCTCTTCGTTGGGAAGTCGATCCTGAGGGTGTATGGGAATGTTCTCCATGTAGCCCTCAGGCGTGTGACCGCTTGTGGTGTCTGCAATCCCTTTCGCGGCGCCGAGTGACCATTTGGTCGCCCTCGCAAGCAGTTGTTGCTGATTTCGCCACGGTGCTAAGCAGACGTGTTCTTGCCATTAAATTGTAGAAAACAAAGCTTTTTGTTCAAACAGCTCCCACAAACGCGCCAATGATAAATCTAGTGTATGTGTGTATACGGGATTTGTGTAAAGCAAAGAAGAACACCAAGGCTTTTACGTGGTTCGATCGAGAATAAGATCTACGCCCACGGAGGAGTGATTCCTCAATACTTTCACTATGTAGGATTACAATGAAAATGTATTGAAAAGCTCTCTAGTATTCAATAAGTTGCTAACCCTTTACCGTCGATCAAATATCCGAGGACCCCTAAAGACGTGCCCAATCCCTCGACATGGATCTCGATCCTTCCATGTAGGGACTCTTCGCCGCATGTAGGGATCACCGCCCATGTAGGGATCCTCGCCCATGTAGGGTGGCGCTGACAAAGTCTTGATTAGGGTTTAGAGGTCGGGCTTTGGCTTAACCGCGTGGGTCAAGATTAAATCGTGCCCAATTGCTTTGGGCTCGCAGGTGGCCACCAGCGTTGGGCCATATCCCATCAATATTCAACTTAATATTTTTGTTAGCTTTTTAGATGATTTATTTAAGTTTTATTTGGTAGTTTCTCGTACATTTTCACTCATTAAATTATTGCAGTGATATTGTGGTCAAATATAGACTTACCGGTCTCTGTCAATTCATTGAAGAATTGAATGATCAACAAAAGTCAATTGTACATGAAATAGGTTTTGACGGGCTATGGTCTATGGATAACTTGTAACACATCCCATGAAGTAAGATGGATTGGTTTTTCCAGAACTTCAATGCTAAAAGTCGAGTTCTAACATTTTCAAATCACAACACCATTGTGGTGACTCCAAACGATATTAGGAATTTATTTTTGCTGCCTAGCTACAAGGGTATTGATGTGTTGTCACATGATAAAAATGATGACAGTGCTCTTGCTTTTCTAGAGGAGTTTAAGCCAAAATATGGTCTTAACAACAAAGATATTAGTCAGTCATCACTGGTTGGTTTGTTGAGAGGTAGTAGATCATTGAGAGATGGAAGAGATGATTTTAAGAGGTTTTTTATTCTATACACTCTATCCACCATTTTTACACTAACAATGAATCAAATAATTGATTTATCATTTTTAGACCATTAATAATATTGATAAGGTGTCTAGTTTAGATTGGTGTAAATTTGTTGTAGAAAGATTATGCAAAAGCATGAACTATTTTTATTGGGAAAATTCTATCTTTAACTTAATGTTTTGATTAAATTTCAAAATCTTCCTGATGGTTGTCTTATTTTTTTTTTTGGTCAATTAATACAGAAATTTTAAAGGCTGCGTCACGGTGGACTCGAACCCGAGACCTTTGGCCTCGGGCATGTAACATAGTGTTGCTCACATGTTAGAGAGCCAGCTTTTTATGTCTATAGGTTTCAACAGAAGAACCATAAGTATGGATAGACAATACTGAAGGAATTCAAGAAGCAACAGTACTGAAGTCAGTCTAACTGATAGAAGTATCAATACCAGCGCTACTAAAGTCAGAAGACTGAAAATTGAAGACTCAACGCTACTGAAGATGAAGAAATCAAGAATATGACTAAGTATAATATCAGCAGAAGCGATGTCAAAGTTGTTGGTTATCTACGTCAAAGTTAAAGTATATACTGGAGACTCATAGTCACCAAACTCATAAAAAACAGAGTACAAAATGCTGAAAGAACAAAGAACTGACTCAACTGATGTTCTGAAGTCAACGTACTGAAGAAACATGGAGTCAACCCAACTGGAGAAACAAAAATTATTTAAACCTTGAGTGTTTGATTTTCAATATATCAGAACGAATCTGCAAAAGATCATGAGAAATCAGAGTTACTTTTTAGAGGTGCAAAGCTCAGATGTACGATGTTGCAGACACGAAAAGTGACGTACGAGGATTCAGAGGGGAAGAATTCAATCGACAAATGGAATGAATGTGATTGGTATTCCCTCCAATAGCACTATTCATCGTCTCTCCTATAAATACCCATAAAATCCAACATTTGAAGGTAACCGAAAACTATGTACATTCAAACTCACAAGAGCTTAAGTTCATATCTTCAAAAAGTTTTCAAACTGCGTATTTCAAAGAAGAGAGTTCTAAGTGTTATCAGCAAATCCTCATAGCTCAATTATATTTATCATCTCAGGATTTCAACACACCCCCCATTAGCATCTAGGCCATAATCTTATAGTATCTTAAGCCTAGAAAACATTGAGTTGTCGTCTGTGGCAGCTCAAATCTAAGTTGGAAACATCCTCTACCAAAACCCTTAAAAGCTAAAGTAGAAGTTGGGCAAGTGAGCAATAAAGTGTTTGTTGGTGAAAGCTTGGTTGTTCTTGCACCTGTAAACAAGAAGTATAGGTCGACTGCACCCATAAGCAGTCAGAGATTTCCTAGCACCAATAAGCATATGAAAACACGACAAGTTAGTTAGGGTAAAAATAAGGTGAACTTCTATACTTAGGTTTAATCTTGTAACCATAAACAAGACCAAATCCCAAGTAGTGGATTGACTATGTTATCAGTTCGTGGACGTAGGAGTTGATCTCTCCAAACCACATTAAAAACTAAATGTGTTATTTACTTTCAATACTTTTTATTACATGTTATTGAACTGAATATCTCTCATCACACGCTGCATAACATACTGTTTAAAACCATCCATCAGTATAACTTTGATACTGAAGAGAAAATTGAAACTTATTAAGCCAATATTTGACTAAATTTTTTATTAGTATTAGTTTGCAGTAAAGGTAAAAGTCAACCACCACAATTCCACACACACATTAGTTGTCAGTCCAACTGATCAACTGCTTCAACAATAAGTAAGATTGTTAACTGATACACTCGATACAAGGCTTTCTCAAACTGAACTAATCAATAATATTGACATTGTCACATTAGTAAACTGACATCTATTGACCAGTAGAACGTCAAATCTTTTTTTAGGAATTTTTTTTTAATTTTTTTTGACTGATGTATTCCCTCTCTCTCCATATATCAGTACGACCCCAAGGAACCATCAGTCTTTCTAGAAAAAACTAAATGGTTGTGTCATTATTCTCCCAGTTTTATATTTTCATCGATTTATGTGGTTGAATGTGCTTGAGAATTTTAGTTTGCCTCTAATAAAGCAATAGACATCCAATTAGTTGAAGGTGAGATTGGATGCTGAGTTGGCAGCTGGTGAGTTTGAACGTGAGAATAGGGTAGAAGGTCTGTATCCTGTAAGTCTTAAACGTACGTGAAAACATGAAAGCTCAACATGTTCCAGTTGAAAGTTTAAGCGGTGATGATGTATTAGTGTATGATAATGAAAATGGTGATGGTGTTTGGTGGAGATATCATTGTGCTAAAGAGAAGTTAGGTGATGAAGAAGACAAATAATTTATAACCTATAATTTGAGTGTGATCATTAATGTCCATCTTGAGAGATTAGAGAAATTGAAAAGAAAAAAAATGAAAGGCAACAGCAAACAACAGCCTTTTTTTTCCTTCTTCATCTCCTCTCGTCACCGATGTGGGTGACGAGCTATTCATAAATCTAGATTTTCACAACCACATCGATGAACTTGTGGAACAATTTCTAAATATGCAAAAATCTGCAAAGCAATCAAGTATTCAATGACATAGTTAATATTTTATGATTAATTATATATAACTAAAACCTAATATTGTAATTTATTTAATTAATGAGGTTGAGAAAAATAAATATGTTAACATTCTACTCCAAACTTTCATCTGTTAACACCAACTCCACCTGATTGTGGCATTCATGAGATTGAGAATGAGAATGAGAGTGAGAAGGAAAAAGATAGAATTCAAGCTCAAGGTAAATACTTATATCTTCATTAAAATTATTTGCCATACATAGTTATTTATTAGTTATAATTCTTGATTATTTTGTATGAGCTTGTCATGTGATGAACCTTAATGTTGGAAGTGACGAGTTAGTTGCCAGAGAACTATCATCAGAGATCAAGAAAAAAACGAAACAACAAGGTATTCAATGATTGTTTGTTGTCTTGACCCCTTTTACAGTTAGTTTAGTTTGTTTTGGTTCATGGCCCATTTTACAAGCTCGGAATCTTTGGCTTGTTCATGACCTCTTTGGCTTGTAATTCTAAGATTGTAGTGAGTTTTTCTTTGTATTACTTGTTCATGACCTCTTTGGCTTGTTCATAAAACTTGCTCACTTATTCTGAATAATTGTATTAGAAAAATACATAATTTTAGCCCAATAAATTGACTTTGTGACAATTTTAGCTTAATCAATCAATAATACCTTAATCAAGCATAATAAATTGATTTTGTGATAATTTTAGCTCGTAAGTGATTTTTCGACATCGAAAAGCCCAATTGATATTAGAAATAACAAATAGCCCGTAAATCATTTCCAACTACGTTTTTAACTTGTGGTTTCTATATGTCATTTCCTGATGCCTACAGTGTTTTTGGTGTAAAAAATCACTTACGGACTAAAATGATCATAAATCAATTCATTAGGCTTGATTGATGTATTATTGATTTATTAGGCTAAAATTGTCATAAAGTCAATTTATAAGTTTAAAATTATGTATTTTCCCTAATTGTATCGCTTGTTCTTAATAAATGTATCACTTGCTGAGAATAAACATATCTTCAGAGTATATCATGTGATGAACCTTGATAATGGGCCTTCGAGATAGTATCATTATCAATATACGTTTCCACAATATTTATGTTTCAATTTTACCTACTATAATATGTTGATGTTGGTTTGGGTATTGCCGATCCATGGCAGTCATGTGATGATCGTTGAATCATCGATATTGCTCAATGTGGATATGTTTTTGTTTCATGAACAAAAATTAAACCTAAAAGGTTCCTACAATAGTACGATGTCTATATAGTGCAATAAGTTAGCAAAAGTCGTATTTCTCGAGGAAGACTTGTAGGATTAGTATTTCGTGTCAGCACTTAACGTGAAAAGAAAGTTCTAAACATCCTAACATGATTGAGTGTTTTGTCAGAACTTAAAATAGTTAATTAAAACAAGTAACAAGTAAACAAGGCGTCCAAACAAGATTTAAAATCAGCGAGCTCTACCATCGCGAGCTCACCTTGTTTTTGTTAAAATAATTATATATTAATGATGGTGAGTAAGGATAGTTAGATTTTGTTAATTTATAATTAAATTTATTAATTTTTAATTCAAAATTAGAATGTATTAATTCATAATTATGGTTTATTAATTCATAATTAGGGTTTATTATTCAAAATTAGGATTTATTATTTCCAATTAGGGTTTATTAATTCAAAATTAGGGTTTATTAATTTCAAATAGGGTTTATTATTTCAAAATTAGGGTTTATTAATTCATAATTAGGGTTTATTAATTCAAAATTAGGATTTATTATTCAAAATTAGGGTTTATTAATTCAAAATTAAGATATATTAATTCAAAATTATTATTTATTAATTTACAATTAAATTTTATTAAACTCATTAATATTAATTAGAATTAATTTAATTAATTAGGATTAATTAGTTAATTAATTAATTGATTAGGGGTGGACTCACTGTGCGCGCGCACAGGAGACCACCCCTCCAAACAATCACAAACAGTCGACTGGATTAAAGAACTAGGACTTCAGGGTTCTCTCATTGTGTGTTAATTAACCACATATCATTACGTATATTAAGAATTAAACGATTCAATCAAATAAAATCCAACCTAAGCCCTCACTCTCGAAAAGGTGTGCAATTAATTAATCATCCAATCTCTACAATGAATCATTCGTTTCCTGTAAGATTCACTCCGATTAAAATATTATTCCGACATTGAAATTGTCTCTCGACCTCAAACAACATCCGACACAATTAAACAATTGATCAAGTTTTTCAATGACAAACAAAACAAATTTAATCGAACAGATATACGTTCACTATATGTAGTCCATTTCACTATATGTAGTCCATCGAACACGATTTGATTCCCCTTAACCCTAGAGGAGAATTTAGTCCATCATCATACTACAATCCAAACAACACAATTTACATAAAACATTCATTCCAAAAGTTAGAATTAGATAAAGAGAGGAATTATTTCTTACAATATTGATTAGAATTGTAAATCATAAACGATGATAATCGTAATCCAACAAAGATTCAACTGTTTAACCCAAATGAAAATTAAACACGAAATGAAGAGAAAAACAAGAATCTCGAAGTTTGGAGAATCCATGTGTCTAGAGATGTCAATGTATGGATTTTATCCGGACCAGAACCAATAAATAAGTATTGATTCTGGTTCTGGAACCAACTCATTAGATATCGGACCCAGACCATCAACTATGAGTCTAAAATAGTCCGGATCTGAACAGTCTGAAACCAGAACTGGACCAGAACCGAAACTGAAACCGTTGCTTTAGAATTTAATGGCTATGAGTGATTTCGGATCTTGTATGGGTAAAACCGATTCATTGACAAGCCTTAAGTTTAGGCTTGTCAATAGACGGACTTACTTAAACGAGAACCAAATAATAAGTATTAGTTCTGGTTCTGGAACTAGAATCAGATCCGGACCAAACATCAAACTATGAGTCTAAACGATCCGGATCTAAAGCGGGTCTAGAACCGGAACCAAAATTGAAACCACTGTTTGAAAATTTAATGGGCTATGAGCGTTTTCAGATCGGTTTGAGTAAAACTCATCCATTAATATACCTAAATGGAATTGAATAAGGAGCCGCTGAAAATTAAACTTAAAAACACTATTCGCTTCAGTGAAATCCGCGCTCCACGCTAGTATACGCTTGGAGTTCAAGCACGGTGAGGTCGAGCGGTAGGCGAGCGCCAGTGCTCGCGTAAGTGAATGACCAAAGAAGCACGGGCATGCGGGCAGCATGAGCACTACGCACCCAGCCGTTGGCATTCTGTGGAGCCAGGAGAGACCAGCGCTGGTGGGCAAGCTAGTGCTCCGTGGTGATGCGCGTGGAATCCTGCTGCACCGGGCGCGTAAGGCGGGCGCGCGGGTTGCAGCACGGTGGTGCTTGACCGCAGAACTCTTACGTCTCGATCCAACTTTCCGCCTTATCATCTCGAATACCAAACTTACTTGTTTCCTAATAAATAGCAAACAAGTTACGAGTAAAATGATACCAACGAGATCGAAAAAATATACACAAAAGCAAACTAAACCAGACTTCAGCCAAAGAGAAAAAGATATTGTGGATTATTACTTTCACACACATTTCCCACGTATTGGGTAAGTAATAGATGATATTTAAATATGATTTTTATTATTACTGCTAAGTGCTAACTATTAAGTATTTCATATTTATCCTAACATGGATAATTTCCTTGCACACGATGACAAATTCTTTGTGTCATTCAATGCAATGAACTCCTTAAACTGCTCTTCTATGATCCAGTATAATTTAATACTTGGTGATGGGATATGGCCCAACCAGCCCAAAGCCCACCAACAGCCCAAACGAGCTGGGCTCGACGCTGGTAGCGGGCCCACGCGGTTGAGCCCAAGGCTAGCCCTAATCGGCCCCAAACCCTGGTCCCGTAACCAAAAGCGACGCCACCCTCCACGTGGCTTGCACCGGCTCGGCCAATGGCGACGCGCCTGCAACCAGAGTCGCGCCACCTCCATGTGGCGCACGAAGGCGTAAGCGCCCCCGCCCGCCAATGGAGAGCACGGCAGGGAAGAGTCACGACTAATGGAGGGTTGAGCACGCCTCACAGGTGTTGAGGATGGTATAAATAGAAGGAAAATTGACAATAGAAGGGTCAGCAATTTATCGAACACTAAAGCGCTTGTAACCAATACTGTATTAAAAACTCTAGTGAAAGTATTGAGGAATTATCTCCGTGGACGAGATCTCATTAACGATCGAACCACGTAAAACCTTGGTGTTCTTTGTCGCTACATTAAATCACGAGCTAGATTTATCATCAAGGCGCCTCGTGGGAACCGCCAACAAAAAGCTTCACCGTCCCTACAAATCAATGGCAAGAACACGCACAACCGCCGCCCACGCTGGCAACAACCCCGCCGAGACGATCAAAGCGGTCACCGTCATGGAAGGAGATCATCGACGCCACAAGCGCCCACACCCCGGGGCAACATGGAAAACGCCCATACACCCTGTGACCGCCCCTAACGCGGGGATGCCGACTCAACGAGGATGAACAAACAGCTCATTCGTCCCATGAGGCTCCTCGGCCGAGCTGGTCTCGAGTTCCTCAACGCAAACCTCCAGGCCTGTCCAGGCTTCCTCCGCCTAAAGGACGAACGGAATGGGCACCTCTCGAGTGCCCGAGCCGCAGGCTACCGCGCCCGAGGTCGCTCTCACCCCATCGACCGCCAACGCCACCTCAAGACGACATACCGAGAACGCTGCAAGGCCGCCAGCCGCAATGAGCCGCCTCCCGCCAAAGTGGTCGCAACCTTCGCCTCGCCGCCACAAGACCCGCCGCCTGATTCAAGGCAGGAGACACGAATCAACTCCTCTCGAGAGAGACGACAGCTGTTATCGTCCCCACACCCTGAGAGAGATGGTAACGATCTCCGAGGTTCGACCGACACGGGAGAATCATCTCCCTTCTCCGTAGAAATTCGACGCCCGCCTCAGCCGATACGGGCGCCCAACATCGCGCCTCACGATGGTCTTAGAGATCCCTCCGACTTCTCTTCGCCACACCACCAATATGGCGTAACCAAGGAATGGAGGACTTCACATGTGCAAGATCTTCCCCGAGGTGTTAATTCCAACGCCCGACGCCGTTCACCTCACTCGGCCAAACAACAGGCATCGCTTCGCCGATCTCATGGATCAATTCAAACGGCGCTTCTACCGTAAGACGCCGCCCAACAACCCGCGTCCGACCCGCCACCGCTCCACCAAGGGCGGGACGAACAGAGTCCTCGAAAATCGGCGAGAGCAACGACTTACATCATCAACGCTGCTCAAGAACGGATCCACCCGGCCAACAAAGAGATCACGTGGAGGTCAAGACGGTCACCGCCTCGACCCTCGGTCGACAACTCGCAAAGGAGACGAATCGCACCGAAGAAGAGGGAGGTCCTGGGACGAGCAGAGGGATGAAAGGAAAAGCCAGACGATCGAAGTCGGCGGCCTCGCCTGAGCGCCTTCGAGAGAATCCGTGGCGGTCTGATGGAGTCCTGTGCTCTGACTCGCCAAACCTCGGCAACCACGCACCTCGCCCGCCAAGTCGAGGCGCAGATATTCGAGCTCCACCGAGCTCTTCCTAAACCCCTCCCATGAAGGAGGGTCCAAAAGAAGCAAACGGAAAAGTACCGTGACTACCACCGAGGTACGGCCACGATATCGAGGAAGTAAACCCGAGTCAGCAGACGACGAGTGCCGGCGAAGGGCATCAAGAAGTACTCGGCCGACTGGCCGGGAATAAAAAGCGCAAAAGTGAACTGGGAGTATGAAACAATCAGGGCCGACCTCAACAACGACTCCAACCCGAGGACGACGAGACGAAGGTCCCAATGCCATGGAGCAGTGTATATGTAATAACCGGCTGTTAATCGGGCATTTAGGGCTGTTGAAGAGCGAAGTCTCGAGGTCAAGGCCACCGAGGAGCCAAGAACAAGCGACTCCGAGACGGTGAGAACATAACGCTCTCCAAGGAGCACCCCGAGCCCTGTGATCATGCCGCACTGTGACGCCATCACCATACAGTGCCGTAGGCGGGTAACAAGAACGCCCACCGGTCTATATCGACACGGAGCCTCCACAAGATCATCTTCGTGAGCTGCCTGATAAGCTTTGAGGTCGGAGGTATTCAGTACTTCCCGACCTCCCGCCATGAGCTTCACCAAGAGGCAGCCCAGCCTGAGTGGTCATTACCTTCCCTACTTGTGAGGCGAGCCCCTGTGCCTGGCCACCAAGGCCATTCGGTTCTTCCTAGTCCGAGCTCCCTCCGCATACAACATCATCCTGGGAGAGATTCGTCAGACGCCACCAAGGCCGCCTGCCTCGGCCTACCACCACCACAAGATTCCCACCCTGGGAGTGCTTAGCATCCAAAGGACCAAACGGCAAGAAAAGAATGCCCATGAAGTCTCAACCTGTGACGCAGCCTCGCCAAGCAAGCATAGCAATTACAGAATCCCTCAAGCCGCCGCTTTGGGACGACTGACCGAGAACATTCAGTTTCACGACGACGACCCATCCAAAGTTGTCAAGGTCGGCAACTGTGGCCCAAATAATGTTCGCAAAGCGTCGAGCAGCTTCCGAGGAAAGACAGGACGCTCGCATGGTCTCCGCCGAGACGACCGTGCCGCCCGAACTCATAACCCATCGCCTCAATATAGATCCCGCAACCAAGCCATCCCCTAGTAAAGGGTGTTTATGCGTAGTTCACCAGTCATAAGGGACGAGGTGACTCACCAAGGCCGAGATCCTGCTCAAGTCAAATATCCGACCGGACGGCCAATCCCGTCGTGGTCCGAAGCCGTGCGGGGTGGCGCAAGGCCGATTACACCGACCTCAACAAGCACCGCCTCAAAAGATTGCTATCCCTCCCGACATCGACAAGAAGGTGGAGGCATTAAGGGCCACGATATGTTCAAATTTCCCGACCAGACAGTGGTACCACCAAGTCCCGACGAGCCCGGAGGATGCCCCTAAAACGCGCTCATAATCGACTTAGGTGTTTCAGATACCGAAGATGCCTTTCGCCTAAAACGCCGGGCAACCTACCAAAGGATGGTAGACGCGATATTCGGGATCACATAGGGGAGATCGCCGAGGTCACGCCGACGACATCGAGTCAAGAGCCAAAGATCGAAGCTGGCCGACGACCTCGTAACCATCCTCCAGCCTCCTCGTGTCGGCCAACCTCAAACTTAACCCCCAAAATGCACGCTCATTGTGAAACGGGAAGTTCTTAGGTGCCGGGTTTCCCAAGAAGGCTTAAAGGCGAACCCCACCAAGGTAAAGGCGGTGCTCGACATGCAAGTGCCAAAACCATTCGCGAGGTCCACAACTCACCGGTGCCGGCCGCCTCAAGAGGTTCCTCTCCTGCTGCCGAGAAACGCCCCTTCTTAAGATCTTAGGAGGGCTCGGATCAGCCGGCGGGAAGAGCACCACGCCGCCTTCACACGCCTAAAAGAGTACCTCACGACCGCCCACCTTGACCGCCCGGAAGAAGGCGAACTCCTCTCCCTCAGATTGGCCGCCCCGGACGAGGCAATCAGCGCTGATCGTGCGACGAGGCCTGGACGGCAGCTCCCATCTACTTCATCACCGAAAGACTCAAAGGACCGAGACAAGGTACACCGCCTGAAAAGGTATACTGGCATCGGTGAATGCCTTTACGACTCCGACCCTACTTTCAGCTCACTCCATCTGTGTAATCGACCGACTTACCCCGAGATAAGTCTGTCAAACCCGAAATATCCGGACGAGCAGCAAGTGGGCACTAGAGCTCGCGAGCACGATATCTCATACTCCCCGCACCGCCATAGCGGGCAAGCTCTCGGATTTCCGGTGAAGCCAAGTTTTCCGAGCCCGTCCAACCGCTAAGATTGGCTCCTCCAATGCCTCCGCCGGTCATTCCGACCCCCGCACGGAGGAACCCGACCCCAACCCACCCGGTAATTGCCGCGATGTACGTGGATGGAGCTTCATGCAAACGGGCATGGAGCTGCATCCTTCTCCTCGCCCAGATAAGCAAGAAGTCACCACGCCCCGGCTCACCTTCCCGACCACCAACAACAAGGTGGAGTACGAGGCCCCGATCTCCGGACTACCGCCAAGGAACTCTGATTGACAAGATTCAAATCTTCTGGGATTCCTGTGTCGTGTGAACCAGTGTTAGGCAAATACGAGGCCAAGGAGGACCGAATGAAACAATACCGAGAAGGCAAAGAGATGCCGACCTCCTCGTACTTCAAGATTCACCGATCCCCGAGGAAAATAATGAGTCGACGCCCTCAACAAGTTAGCGGTGTCATCAACAAGTCCACCGTGGAGTGAGGTCCATTCTGTGGTTGCCATGAGTCCCCCGCCGGCATTATCATCGAGATAGAGCCGAATCGATGTCTCCCATGAAGGCCTATCTCGAAGAAGGCGACTACCTCAAGATCGCTCAAGCCAAAAAATGATGGCGAATCCTGTATATCTCATGCATGGCGCCTCTAACTGGAAGTCTTACTTCAACCCTCCCGAGGTGCTCTCGGCCGTAAGAAGCCGACCACGTACTCAACGAGATTCACGAGGATCTTCATGGAAGCCACATCGGATCGTGAGCTCTCTCAAAGAAAACACTAAGGTCGATACTACCGCCTACCTCATTCAAGATTCGCCGAGCTCACAAAAGTGCCCGGCGCGCGATCCACTCCGCGTCAAAAGCTTCCTCGCACCGATCTAAGCGCACCACGAGTCCGTGGCCTTTCATGCGCAGGGGATCGACATCATCGGGTCCGCTCGACCGGCACGTGTCGCCTTCGATACTTAGTCGTAGAGCTGTAGACTACTTCACAAATGGGTCGAGGCCGAGCCACTCGAGCCTCACAAGCAAAAAGGATTCAGACTCGTGTGGAAGAATATAGTCTCGCCGCTCAGCATACCGCACATTCGGTCTCGACAACGGCACCCGCTCGCTGACAAAAACTTCAAGGAATGGTGTGAAGAGCTCCTGATCGCACAACAAGTTCACCTGTTGTTGCACTCCTCAAGTTTAACGGTCATACCAAGTAACGAACCGCACGACAGTACAAGGGCCGAAAAAGAGGCTAGACCGCCAAAGGCGATCGGGTCAAAACCTCCTCAAGTCCTCTCTCGTCCTACGTAACTACACCTCGACTCGCGACGGGAAACGCCTTCACCGGCTCCACGCACCGAGGTCGCTATTGATCGCTTCCTTTTCACACGTAAAAGTGTACGGGGTAAGCAGAGTATCGTATCCATGTGATTGCAACCGAAAACACGTGGTTAATTCAACAATAATTCATCATTATCCAAGCACGTAATTTAGGTTGTGAATTGTTAGGCTTTTATAATTAAATCCAAAGCAAAGGTAACAACAAGAAAATAAACAAAAGCAATAAAATATCAAGGAAACAAATATCAAGAAAGACTAACCTTGTGGGATGCATTAATCCTATCCACAACGATGTTTATCCCGCTTATTATTAACCGCTTTAATCCGCATAAGACGGAAGATCACATATATAACCAACAACTTCGCCATTTATAATTGCGGTAGCTTGATTACTAATTTTCCCTATCACGCTTACGCCTCTAGAGGAAAATAAGCAACCCAAAAGGATCACTAAGAATATGCTTCCACGACCGCCCTATCTCGCCATTTACTCAAGGCTTAATCGTGATCACGCATTCAAGATCGATTGACAATTAATACAGCTTACGCCATTAATCGGCAATTAGACATGCATCAAGATTGATTAGAAATCAATACATATAAATAAGCACCATGAATCGCTTAATCATGCCCGAAGGTAAATAACTAAAGCGTAACTCACAACATATATAGATTGAATCATGCAAACCCTGTGATTAGAATAGAAAACCAGCGACATAATAAACGGAACGAAAACGAATTAACCATAAAATGTAAATTAAATTGATAAAACCCGTAGGAAGCGCTTGATGAACAATGGTTGGGCTTCAATCCAATTCCAAGCGAACGAATCCGACAACAGAAGGAAAACGATCGGACAAAACGTCCGATCGATAACGAGACGATAAACTAAACTAGAATAACGTGAAAACAATACTCGAATTAAACTAAACGAAGACTAAAGCTTAAAGAATGTAAAACCGAGGAAAATCAAGAATATAAGGTCCGGGCGTGATTGGGGCTCGAGGCGCGAGTGGTTTCGCCTTATTTAAAAGGGTGCGGAAACCCCATTTGGCTCGTCGTCATACCGGACATCGCCGCGATCGCTAGTGGCGATCGCTAGTATCTCTCGCGTTTTTTCGCCCGCCGCTTCGGCGCCGCTTTGTACTCATGACCCGGCTAGCGGTCGCTAGCTATTACGAATCGGTCGCAGAAATCGTCCAAAGCTGAGTTTTAGCGCTAGGTTGCTTGCAGGCACGCAGGTCGCGTCGCGACTCTTCCGGCGCGCCGGTTTGCTCATGACCAACCTAGCGACCGCTAGGTTGGTCGCTAGAAATCGGACGCTTGTTCATTTTGTTCGCCCTTCGCTCCTTGCTTCGATTATCAATATATAAACCTACAAAACGCCAAAGGAACACCCAAGAGCAAAGATCTTCTAGAAATAGATAAAACATTAAGAATCGATACATAAACGCACATTAAACGAGCTAAACTCATCTTCAAATATCAACTATAAACGTAAAATGCGCTTATCAAACCCCCAACTTAAAGCATTGTTTGTCCTCAAACAAAAATGTAATGTAGACAAACGAGAGATCAACGAGCATAGCAAAGAGGATAACCATTCAGGCCTCCGAAACATATCAACGCCAAAACATTAGCGCATTATGACGACGCTAGTCCACTCAACACAAACAACAAATTACGGCAAAGCTCGCTTATTTCAACCTCACAAAGGCATGTGTAAAATATAGGATACACTCAAACTCATAAAGAAATTAAGGACGTGTATACACTCAAAGATCAATGCAATGCAACATCTTACCATAGGCTTGCTGCTTTCAACATCTCCACCGCCATCAGGTTCAAATAAGGATCAAAGAGGACTTTTCATAGGTTGTAATGCGCACATTGGTTAAGGTAGGTAATATATGGCTAAGTGACTCAAAATAATCCAAGCACCCCATTTATACTTTTTACACATACGGACTTTGTCCATTTTTCTTCTTTCTCAACGTTAAATCGACGCTTTACGCCTCATAAGGTACCTATACTTTGATTAACCTACCCTTTATGCTCAACACCATAGTGAACTTATCATTTTTTCTTTTTTTCTTTTCTTTTCTAGAGCTTATAGGGTTTAATTTTTCACTAACAAGGTACTATTCTTCACCACGTATGTATTTTTCTAAAATAAACTTTTCTCGCCATACTACATCAAAATTTCAACCCTTTGATTCTATATCCATCCTTACCTCCTATCGTCCGGTTAATCGAAAGAAAAGTCTAATAAAGGCTCAAAGAAGGCGACAAATGATATATACCATCGGGTTAGTGTTTCGTAAATATGTGGTTAACAAAGATGGCCTTTATCCTTTCCAAATTGAACACATACCGCAGCCTCGATACGTAGACACGGCAAGTTCTAGAAGAAAATCACATGCATGATATCACACAATTAAAGGAAATCAGATCAAGATATGTATATAGTGAAGTTCAAGTCTCACGGGTTAAGCAAATGGTGAAAACAATGTTTTAAGCCATCTCACGTCATTCATGCCATTTTCTAACATATCATGTGCACTATCATTAAATTTCACAAAATTTTCTATCGCCATTGGCCACATGGATTAACACACTTCACTTAACTCGTTGATCGATGCACACGAAAACGAAAAGACAAACAAAAGACAACAAAACAACACAAACGAAATAAACGACAAAACACGAAAACAAAAACAAAAAACGCTGGGTTACCTCCCAACAAGTGCTTACTTTAACGCCTTTAGCTAGACCATCACTAACCTCGCTAACTGGCGCTTTTAGTAGTAATGTAAATCGCTCGACTTGTGGAACCTTCTAAACTTCGTGATTTACGACGACCACCACCGACTATGGAAGTGGCCCCCAAACTGAATGAAACACTTGAGTTCCATGCCGAGTCCACTTCTTCCTTCTCGCAGCCTTCCTCGATCGGTCGAGTACCCTCGTGCCGCAGCAGCAGTCATGATCGAGCAACAATCTTCCGCTTTCCAACGCCGGGTTGCTTGATGGCCAGATATGGAAATTTTGAGCTCTCATCGCTAACACGAAACGTGAGGTTTCCTTTCGCACATCAATCAACGCATCACCGGTTGCTAGAAAAGGTCTACCAAGGATTAGTGGTTGTTGTTTGAATTCGGGAATATCAAGAATAACAAAGTCGCCAGGAAAACAAAACCCGAATTCTTACCAACACGCCTTCGACGATACCTTTTGATATGCGATCGATCGGTCACCCATCATCGCGAAATCTTCGTCGGCTTCATTTTTCCTAGGTGCAGCCTGTTGAAAACGCTCAACGGCATCGATTGATGCTCGCCTCAAGTCGCATAAAACATTTGGGAAAATCGTCACGATCTCGCACTCTAACGTGAAACCGCCGGATCCTTCGCTTCAAAGGAGCTTTTTCAAGACGGCATCAGACTTTTCTTGGATAGGGAAATTTTCTCAAATTTCCCAAGTTTCTTCTTACTTGCAAGCGCCTTTAAGAATTTCATATAGCTCTGCATGTTTCAGAACGCTCAAAGAGAGGCAAATTTATCTCAACTTTCTCGAAATACCTCAAGCGAGCAAATTTCTCATCATATTTCGACTGACAAGTCGACTGGAAACGGACCGAGGAATGTACGTGCGAGGATGAGCCTCTGGGGCACTCCTCGCGGTCGACCGGGATCACCGGGTGGTCGCGAGAATCGCTGTGTCGATCTCCTTGTTGCGTCTTGAGCTATGTATGCGAGCTCATGCCGATTTCTCGCCATGTGCTTGATCGAGTGTCATGGTCGGGTTTATGAGTCACTGGTCGCCGCGAACAACTCGCGCGCGGATACTTGGGTGGCTCGCGGTCGAGTGCGCGCGGGCTACTGGTCGCCGCTAACGCCTCAGGACAAACTTCGTGATGGCGCGATCGGGCTTCGCGGTCATGAGTCTCGGTTCAGCAAGCTGCTTTCTTGCTCTTCTCTCGGTAGGGCTCGGGTAGCTCGCCCACCTCGTCCGGATGGCGAAGCATCGACTTTGGGTTCACCTCCAGATTACTCGGGAAATTGGCCCGCCTTTGTAGTGCATTCACTGCACCGCTACTTGACCAATTTGAGCTTCCAACATCTTTATGTGTTTCCACAGCCACAACGACTCCAAGTGATTTATCTTCGCGCGGTGTTGCCGATGAACGACTCGATTCGTTGTCAACTGCTGGTTGCTTACAACCAACGTGCGATCATGTCTTCGAGACTTGGCTTCCTCGGCTCAATCGAATTCGAGTATGAAGCCTGTCAAGGTTGTTGGAAATTCGAGTGACTCCTCCGATTGATGTGGTCGACGCTCGTCTCAATCGACTCTTCAAAAGAGTGAACTTCTTCATGAGGTCGCCATATTTCGAATCACTCTCAACAAGTAAATGCTTAAACGATGGCGCCTTCCGATTTGGCCATTGATAGCTGTTGGCGCCATCTCTTCTAAAATACGGCTCGCCTGCCGATCGGGTCGGCTTAATAAGCAGACCCTCACGACGATCTACCATGCTCCTCGCCCCGCCATGTCACCACCAAGTAGAATTGTGTGATTTGTTGCTCTCGAGAACCCATGTTGTGGACATCGCCTCAATAGACCTCTGAATCTCTCCCATGCCCCGAATAATGATTCGCCGTGGTTCGCAAAATGAGAGATTTCGCAACGATCTTCCGCGCCACGGAAAGTATTTCGAGAGAAACTTCACAAAGTTTCCCAGTGTCGATGCGCCACGGTCCAAACTTCAACCAATCTTTCACCGTCAGCAATGAGAAACCGAACATGCGATCCGGATTGTGTCTTGTGGCACCCCATTCGCTTTGATGGTGTCACAAATGTCGAGAAACGCCTCGAGATGCGATTTGTCTTCCGTGACTTCTCCCCAAACCGCCTCCTCGACCATACCGATCCGTACGGTTTGAGCTCGAAATTATTTATGCGTCACGCAGGGCCCCAACCGCCTCCTTGAACCTGCTGGGATGTCGATACATGTGGTTCGAGGTCTTTCCTCCGGAGTGGACAACGATTCCCATGTTCGCCATCCGACGCCGCATCTCTCGCAAAGTCGCCTAGCATGCGAGCAACTTGCTCGGGAGGAATGCCCTGCTCATGGATTTGCCGCCATTGCAGCTTGTCTCTCTCTCTTCTCTTCTCCTTTGAGAGCTTTCGATTTCGAGATCTAAAAATATTTCAGGAGGTCCCTGAGATCTTGGACGCATAAAACACCCGAGAAAAGAGAGAATTTAGCACCGACAAAAATAAATAAAATAATATATATATATAACTTGAATTAATAAATCCAAATCACAAATTATTCCTATGTGATCTTAACAATCCCAAACATGCGCCAAAATTTGATCGCTCCTTTTCACACGTAAAAGTGTAAGTACGGGAAAGGTAGTATCGTATCCACAATGCAATCCGAAACACGTAAGCTAATTCAACAATAATTCATCATTATCCAAGCACGTAATTTAGGTTAGAATTGTTAGGGCTTCGATAATTAAATCCAAAGCAAAGGTAACAACAAGAAAATAAACAAAAGCAATAAAATATCAAGGAAACAAATATCAAGAAAGACTAACCCAGTGGATGCATTAATCCTATCCACAACGATGTTTATCCCGCTTATTATTAACCGCTTTAATCCGCATAAGACGGAAGATCACATATATAACCAACAACTTCGCCATTTACAATTGCGGCAGTTGATTACTAATTTTCCCTATCACGCTTACGTCTCTAGAGGAAAATAAGCAACCCAAAAGGATCACTAAAATATGCTTCCTACGATCGTCCCTATCTCGCCACGACTCAAGGCTTAATCGTATCACGCATTCAAGATCGATTGACAATTAATACAGTTACGTCATTAACTGGCAATTAGACATGCATCAAGATTGATTAGAAATCAATACATATAAATAAGCACCATGAATCATGAATCATGCCTGGAAGGTAAATAACGAAAGCAGAACTCACAACATATAGGATTGAATCATGCAAACCCTAGGATTAGAATAGAAAACTAGCCAGACATAATAAACGGAACGAAAAACGAATTAACCATAAAAACAGAAATTAAATTGATAAAACCCGTAGGGAAGCGTCGGATGAACAATGGTTGGGCTTGAATCCAATTCCAAGCGAACGAACGGACAACAAAGGAAAACGATCGGACAAAACGTTCCGATCGATAACGAGACGATAAACTAAACTAGAATAACGTAAAAACAATACTCGAATTAAACTAAACGAAGACTAAAGCTTAAAGAATGTAAAACCGAGGAAAACCAAGAATATAAGGTCCGGGCGTGATTGGGGCCTCGAGGCGCGAGTGGTCAGCTTTATTTATAGAAAAGGTGGAAACCCCATTTTGGCCTCTGTCGCCGTCGCGATCATCGTCATGATCGCTAGGGCGATCGCTAGTATCTCGCGTTCTTCGCTTCGCCGCTTCTTCTGCGCCGCTTTGTACCTCATGACCCGCTAGCGGTCGCTAGCCATTACGAATCGGTCGCGAAATCGTCCGATGAGTTTTAGGCGCTAGGGCTTGCTCACAGGCACGAGGTCGCGGCCGCGACTCTTCCGGGCGCTTGTTGGTTTGCTCAGGACCAACCTAGCGACCGCTAGGTTGGTCGCTAGAAACCGGACGGTTTGTTCATTTTGTTCGCCCTTCGCTCTCGCTTCGATTATCAATATATAAACCTACAAAACGCCAAAGGAACACCCAAGAGTTATCTTCTAGAAATAGATAAAACATTAAGAATCGATACATAAACGCACATTAAACGAGCTAAACTCATCTTCAAATATCAACTATAAACGTAAATGCGCGCTTATCACCATACCGCCGAGATCGTGCACCGAGCCACAAGACTCTTCACTTCAACCAGAGGACAACGAGGAAGACATACGAGTCAACCTTGACGCCTGAGGTGAGCGCGAATGGCCTTCATAAACGGCTAAGCACAAGAGCTGGTCACATACACAACAAGAGAGTGAAGGCCTCCACACTCCAAGTAGGCGACCTCGCCCCCTGGAATAATGAAGCAACCGAGCCGAGGCCTTAACAAGCTAGATCCGACATGGGAGGACCATACCGCTGCTCACGAGGACCTCGGCAAAGGGGCCACGTAAAGCTTGCTCACCCTCCCGAGTACTTATTCCCTAACCCGCACATAGCTCATCTAAGGAGGTATTTTACATAGCTTTGATTTCGGATCGGCAACATGTTAGCCCTCCTATTGCTTTGACCGATGTGCGATGTCGTTTCACTTATTTAATGAAACGCTTGTTTTCTAATGAGTATTTCACTCGCGTTTCGTCTTACATCTATGTGAACATCCATTTAGATAAACCACAATTAACCTTCAAGGGGGGACGCCTACGAAGATGACAAACCCACTAAGTAGGGCACGACATCAGACTACTCATTAATTTGAACGTCTACATGCAAGGCATACAGATCACCCATTAAGTTGGACGATCTACATGCGGGCATCTGATTACCCATTAAGTTGGATGTCTACACGCATGCGACATCCGCACCGATCTCGCCAACTCAATTTCTATATTTGGGAAGATATGCACCCGGTAGCATAGTCTAAATGCATTAACGACTACAAACCGAGTTCCAAGCCATATACAAGTCAACCGGGCTTCCGAGCTCGTTTATGCCCCTTTATTTGGGAAGATATACACTTCGGTAAACAGTATGAATACATTTACGGAAAAAAAAAAAAGAAACCAAGTCATGAGCTATATTTGTACCTCTCTAGAGGGAAAATATACACTTCGGTACAAGCCTAAATACATTCAATACTATACACCAAGTCCTAAGCTATATACAGGTTACTCAAGCCCGACCTCTCTTCGTCAGTCTCACTCAAGTTGCACCAGATTCGCATAAAATCTCCGTGTCGGCGATGAACACTGAACGAACTCGGTGCCTTCAACCCTACCGATAAGGCCGAATCACCACGGCCTACTCCCCGGCGCCGGAACGGGCTCGGGGCAGCCCGGATAAGTTTCGACCTGTGGTCACCTTCACCCACCTCGACACTTCAAGTGGCGCAGCGCCAATCTGAGTATTCCGGGGTGGGGACGCACCCGAGGTCACACCCAACCCCTCACGGACATCGGGCCGGAGTACAACCTCGCCCCTACCCGCCGCTTCTTCCCCAACGACTGAGGTCCTCGGTCGCCATCCGCCCCCTGAGGATCGCCTCAATGATCCGCTCCCACCGACCCATCAACCGAGCACTTGGCATGATCGAGTAGCCGCCTCCTCTGCGGGTTCTTTTATGATCGGGTCACGGAGCCCGCCGTGGCCTTGCCGCCGGGCCGGCATGCGTCGCTCACGGACGATATCATACATCTCCATATACTTCACGACGGAGTTCACACAAAGCTTTCAACTTCTTGCCTTTGGGGCCCTCCTCATCCCTCAAGACCATACCTCTCCGCCAAGAAGCTCGAACTCGGTCGTCGACTGGATATGGTAGTCCCACCACCTCGGATCGCCTCTCGCACTCGTCGATGCTCCTCCGACACCCGAGCTAGCCTCTCATGAGCCGCTCGAGCAGCCTCACACCGCATCAAACGCCGCGGATGGCGCCGGCGATGAGTCCGTCCCCGGACTACGCCCTACACGATCCTCAACTTCGTGGCCTCGTTCTCGGCCGTGAGGCGGGCACTTCCCGATCAGCCTCGCCCAACTGCCTTCGGGTTCGTGACGACGCCGAGCCGACATCCATGCTAGCTAAAACTTGGGTCGCCTCGCAGGATCTGCTCCTCCAGAAAACCACCTCTTCGTCCTTCTCGGCTAAGGCACCTCGGGCCTCTTTCAATTTGGTCAGCAGATAATGATCAAGCCCGACGTATTGAGAATCAGTGCTAAAGTAAAAAGACAACACACATTTCGTAAGCAGAATGCTTTCATTCATAATCGGAAAATTTATACAAGGCCCCGGGTCCTATCGACCCTGGTAAATCAGCCTATTACATCTGGCCCACTGACCTCAGGCTCCTTGGCGGATTCGCCAACCTCAGCCTCCTTGCCGGATTCGCCGACTCGTGTTTCTCTCTGTCAGCCTGCCCCGCAGTCATGCGGACCGTCCCCGGAAGGAAGCTCCGAGCTCGGCTCCTCCTCCTCCTCCTCCCTCCTCCCCAACCAACATGGCTTCGGCCCGTACCTCGGCAAGAAGCTCCTCAAGCTCAGGATCTTCATCCACCTTGCACTTGGACACGGCCTCCACCGCGGAGCGAGTCGGAGGAAGCCAAAGCCTCCACCACGTGGAACGAGGCCACCTCGGCTATCACGCGGGCGCACTCCTTGCACACCGCCTGGGTCCACTCGACCACCCGCCTCGACCTTATCAAAGTCGGGCATCGCGCCGCCAACTTCTCCGTGGGTAGATATCACCCGCGCCTCATCACGGCGCCGATCGGAGATAAAGAAGGAGAACGTCTCGACTCGACAATCTTGGCGGTGAAGGCCTTCAACATTGGCCTCGCCCGCCAGCCAAGTGCACTCGTCCGACGACAAGTTTCCTCCGCCTCGGCCGCGAGTCCGAGCACCTCCAGCCTCGGTGCGGGCGGCCCGCAGAGCCTCGCAGAGCCGGTCCTTCTTCTGTGGCAACCTCAAGTGATGCCTTGCTTCGCCTGCCTCACGGGCCACCCCGCCTCGTTCTCGCGGCGCCCGCCGAGGACTCGGCATGACCGCCTCCGTTCAGCTCCTCATACCGGAGGCCACGACGTCGCCCAGCGGCGTACCTCACCCGCCGCCAAGGGCACGTCCTGAGAATCAAAACGGTCAGTAGCGAATAACAAAGGAGACACTACCCTAGGAAAGGAACAAAGATGTTTGGAGATCGGCACTGCACGGGTCACCGCGCGAGCCTCTATCTCCATGCCCAGTTCCGGATCGGTGAGGACCCGACAAGCAGATCGCTCAGCGCCCACCACCACAGTCGCTTGGTAGGTCCACCCGCCTCGCCTTCTTTCTTGGTGGAGACTCACGAGACGGAGCAGAGCGAGTGAGTGGTTGGCGCTTGCTTCCTTCTCGTGATTAAGCTTCACCGCAACACGTAAGAAAGACCACGTTAACACAACGAGGCGGAATTCTAGGAGTAAGAGGAGAAGGGTGCCTCACCCACCGGACCCCACCGGGGACCTTCGACCCATGCACGCCATCCGGCCTTATTAGGTCGTCCTCGGTGAATCTAATGTAAACTTCACCGAGCCGATTGAGTTTCTTCCTCTACGAAGCCGAGGGGCTTCAATTTCAAATCCTTCATCTTACCCAACCCCCATTCATAGGTCGGATGCCCTTCGGCCCTCAAAAAGAAAAATTTATTCTGCCACCGCTGCAACTTCGAGGGTTGCTTAACCCTAAACGGCTGACGAGGAGAGAAATAGTACGTCCCTCTCGTGAACTTGACGCTAAAAAATCACAACAGGAGCTCGAAGGTGAATTCCTCCGCTACGCCGTAACAGGAAAGCCCCATCTCGACGACTGATCTAATGGAGTTTGGGGTAAATCGATGATTGGAATTTGGAAATATTCCCGAATCGCAAAAAATAGGGCTAAAGGGAACCTAAGACCCGCCTCAAGGCATCTACGCACACCGTTATGAAGCCCTCGGGCTACCGCCTATCACCGGGTGGGAACACCCCAGGCGTCTAGGGATGCGGCATTCCTCCCTACCTTTACTATATCGCTAAAGGTCGAGACGATTTTGCGCCCCGATCAGTAAACAAGTCCCACGCAGAGCGATATTGCGGGAATCCTAGCGCTAAGCATTTTACATTCACCCGACAAGGTACGGCACGTGTAATCCCTAACCTCGATTTCGCTTATCCGGGGCGAAGACGATCGGTTCGTCCCGAAACTTCCGAGGAGATGACGGCGCACATGTATGAAAGGGAATCGAACGGGAGGAAGAAGACATACTTACTTTTTTTTCCGGCATCAATTGGAAGATGGTCAAGAGCTTCTCCGAGTTCGAAAGTTTTCTCGACTATGGAGGAGATGGAAAGTTTTCGTAAAGAAGGTGAGCAGTGGAACTAGCGTTGGCGCATTTAGCAGATGGGCGCCCAAAACCGCCTATCAAGCTTTCCACGTGCTTCGCTGAGATTGGACGTGCAATACACGCTCGCACGTGTTTCGAGCGAACAACAACCGCCCGCCGCGATGACGTATCTGGACGCACCGACAGACACCCAGAAAGCGCAATCATCGCTTTAACTCCGCACTCGGCATGGCCCACGCAGTATGACCATCGAGATCGGACCTCGATCGCCGAAGGATATTGCTATCCGATCGGCTTTCGGCCATCCAGAGAATAGCTCGCCTGCACCAACCCATGCTTTGTCCAGTCCGACCTCTGCTGCGTCCGAAAATCCAGATCGAGCCTCGGCGCTACCCAGGCAGGTAACGCTGTTCAGATTAGCCATCGGCCTCCCAACAGGATATCACTATCCAGATCGGCACTCGACCATCCAGGAGAATAGCTCTGCCCAGACCAACCCATGCTGTCCAGGTCCGACCTCTCTGCCCGCGTCCGAAAATCCAGATCGAGCCTCGGCGCTACCCAGGCAGGTAACGCTGTTCAGATCAGCCACCGCCTCCCAACAGGATATCACTATCCAGATCGGCACTCGGCCATCCAGGAGAATAGCTCTGCCCAAACCAACCCATGCTATCCAGGTCGGACCCCAGCATCCCCCTGCAGAACATCTTTTCCCAACAATGTAGCGACACGATGCGGTCTTCGACAAGCGATGCATGCCCGAATGATAGACCTCCCGGCTCGGGCCGGATCCGGATCACGGACAAACCCTCGCGCCAAAAAGACACCACCTTCAAGAACAACGGTACCGAGCCACACCTCACCGCAAAGCGCCTTCACTCCACGCCGGCATATTTGTTCCTCGACTATTCGGGGCTATGATGGGATATGGCCCAACCAGCCAGCCCACTAACGAAGCCCAAACGATTTGGGCTCGGCGTTGGTAGCGGGCCCACACGGTTGAGCCAAGGCTAGCCCTAATCGGCCCCAAAACCCTAGTCCCGTAACCAAAGCCAAACGCCACCCTCCACGTGGCTTGCACCTGGCTCGGCCAATGGAGGACGCGCCTGTAAGCAGTCGCGCCACCTCCACGGGCGCACGTAAGGCGAAGCGTCCTGCCCGCCAATGGAGAGCACGCGGAGGAAGAGTCACGACCAATGGAGGGTTGAGCACGCCCGATTGCGGGTTGAGGATGGTATAAATAGAAGGAAAATTGATAATAGAAGGGTTGGTAATTTCTTCGAACATTAAAGGCTTCAGAACCAATACTCTGCACTAAAAACTCTAGTGAAAGTATTGAGGAATTACTCCTCCGTGGACGTAGATCTCATTAACGATCGAACCACGTAAAAGCCTTGGTGTTCTTTGCTGCTTAAATTAAATCTCACGTAGCTAGATTTATCACTTGGAGTTGGAGTTTGCTACTGAACAAAGTTGAAAAATACAAATCTCATCAGAGTGCAAGGAAGATAGGAAAATTATATTTTAATACTTAGTAAATATTGATTTAAGTACAATGTTACTTCTTATTTCATGCAATAATTTTATTTCTTTTCTTCTTTGTAATACTTTCTTAAATTGGTTTTAAACACAAAAAATGGGATTGAAAAAACACAAAGACCAATGTAAGTTATAAACTATTGAGAGTATTGGCTGGAACAAGTGAATCAATCTAATGATATCCTTATTGGAAATTTGGTAAGAAATTTGATTTATAATTGTTTATTTTATAACTCTTACATGTAAGAATGATGAGTTACTTAACAATGTGCTCTGCCTTAACATAACAAGGATTGTCTTATAAATGTGCCCTGCCTTTAGATAAACTTTTAGTTTTGAAGTTCAAATATGGGTAATCAAAATGAACTATTATTAATTTTTTTCTTTAATATTACTTATTTTTTTCCCATTTGTCACAAAGAGCATTTTTCTGCAGTTGTTATAAACTTCAATGAAAGAAAAAATTGCTACTTAGACAATCAAAAGTCAAACGTTAGCACAAAAACATCCTCCATGCAAATGGTCATTATTTTGGACTGTCATTTTTTCAAATAAATTTGCTTGAGTCGCATTTAATTTATTTTTATTATTATTATTTTAACTAATATTCATATTTATTTTTCCAGAAAGGTCAATTTGCAGTATATTTTACAAAGATTGGATACCCAAAAGCTAATGAGTTAAGTGACTAGGCTATTGAAAACGTGGCTTTTCGATGACAAATTGATAGCAACAATCTTGATTGTGGTGTAATTTTACTACACCACATTGGAAAACTTTGTGAGTTAGCAGGTGCGAAAAATATAAATTTTTAAACTTAATTTCAAATATTTCCGTTTTAATACTTGATAAGATTCTTTTAACAAGTATTTTATTATATTTTATTAAGGCTACAAGAAGAAGAATGCTCCACGCTAAATATTATGCAATGATAATTTTATCAGAAATGAATGATTTAAGCTTTGTCTAAGTTACGTACGGAAGTTTCATTTTCAAAATTAAGAAAATGAAGTAGGTAATCTTTTGTAAATTTGTAATTTCATTTTATGAAAAAATGAGAAGAAAATAGTTTTCAACTTCTCTAGATCTAATCTCATAATCTATTGTGGTGACTCACAGATTTCAAGCATGCACTCGTTCTGGAACAACAAATTAAATAAGGTCACTAGTTAAGCTGAAAAGAGGCTAAGGAGATTAAATTGTCGACTCTTGTGCTTCTTCATCTGATTTTTGAGGTTGGACATACCAAGCAACTGTTGTTTCATTAGGAAGAAATGTTTGAGTTCAAGGTTACAAATGGTGTAATGAACAAAAATTTATCTTAGTTCAGCCATTTGATGCTTTGGCCTCTAGAACAAGATTATAATATTTTCTCATCATTTGATTTCTCCAAGTACACTTCTGAAACTTCTCAGAAGTACTATTCATGTGTTTGACAAAATTTTCCATCTTCTCTTAAGGCAAAAATATAGCATGTAATATTCAAAACAATGACAACACAAAAGTTCATATTCCTCAATTTCTTGCACGAGAAACTTATCAAAGTACCCAACACATAAAAACTGACATATTGAATTGTGATCCCATCAGCATGAATGACTTGATACATTTTAATATCATGTTAACAAGGTAATTGAGATGGAAATGAATTTCAAAAATTTATTTACAAAATATGTAAAAAAGTGTCGGTATGTATACCTCAGAGATATGCTTGAGAAGTCCCGTCAATGCTAACAAGAAGTAGGAATTGCTTTTGAACATTGGAATTCATCTTTTGCTTGACTTCTTCTCCATCATTTAACTGTTTTCTGAAAGATGATATAGAAATCATTCAATCTAGTTGTCTTTTTTTTTTCATTGAATCATAATGCACTATCCGTGCTTTCATTTCTTTGTGAAGATAGAATCCAACAGAGAATAAATCCATGTTATATGCAATGCACCACTTTTCTCTTAAATGATACAACATTTCAAACCAAGAATTATCTTGCAACTTATAACTCAAAATCATTGAGCTCCAACAATTTTCAAAATCATTGGGCAAGGCCTCACTCTCGGTGAGACAAGAGCAGGAATCAGAACCGTGTCCTATCTGTGGAGATCCTTCCCACGATGAGAACAACTGTACTCAGAATGGGAGAGATGACATTTGAAGGAGGTGCTGAAGTTTTTGCTGCTCAGGGATACCCTCCACGACAACCGTTTGATCAGAATCCACCCCAACAACCTACGAGGTGGAGACCTCATAGCAGTGCACCTTGGAAGGGCCAGAACCAAGGACAAGGGTCGGGTTCGAATTTTCATACTCGCCGACCCCAGCAGCAGTTTTATCCACCTCAGCAGCAGTACTACCCTATTCCTCAGCAAGGGTACTACCCGCCTCCGCAACAGTACTACCCGCCTCCGTCGTAGTTTCAGCAGCCGATTCCTTCTCCTCAACGACCAACTGCTTCTCCCAAAACTTCCTTAGAGGACTGTTTGGCCGCTTTCATGCAAGAGAGCAAGTTGGCAAGGGAAGCTCAAGAGGCAACCATTAGGTCTCAAGAGGCGACACTTAAGCGTCTTGAAGGACAAAGGCGATTTTGAATTCTATGAATCGATCACGGCGGACGGAAGTAGAACCGGTAAGATATCGGGCAAGGTCATCGATCGTACCAAGCACAAGCTATTACAGTTCTCCGTAGTGGAAAAACGGTTGATAATAAAGTGAAACTCCCAGAGGTCGTGGAGGAACATGAAGTTGAGAATGAGTCAGTGGCAGAGAATGAAGTTGAACAGGAACAACCTGTTGTTCAACTCCATAAGTCGGCCAATCCATATCGGCCCCCGGTTCCTTACCCGAGTCGCTTGAGGAATGTCAAGCTCGACCAGCAGTTTTCAGACTTCTACTCTATGTTGTCCAAGGTGCATGTGAACTTACCTTTGGATGTGATTCGGAATATCCCCGCTTATTCTAAGTTCTTCAAAGAGCTTTCATCCAAGAAGAGGAGATTTGCCGATGACGAATTTATCATGGTTTTGGAGGTAGCAAGTTCCATCATGCAGCAGCCTCTTCCACTGAAGCAACACGATCCAGGTAGCTTCGTTATCACTATTGCTATGGGAAATGATAAGACTGCTACAGGTATGCTCGATTTAGGAGCTGGAATAAATCTTATGCCTTACTCTATTTTTAAGGAATTAGAGCTAGGTGAATTGAAACCCACTCGCATGAGTTTGCAGCTAGCTGATCGTTCTATTCGTTATCCTAGATGAGTGCTAGAGAATATTCTTGTGAGTGTTGGGGGGTTGATTGTGCCCATGGACTTTGTGGTTTTAGAGATAGGTGAAGTGCACGATAATGGTAGGGATCATACATTGTTGTTAGGAAGACCCTTTATGGCCACGACTAACACTTTAATTAATGTTAAGAATTGTAAGATTAAGATAACAGTTTTAGGGGAAATAGTATCGTTTTCCGTGCACAATAATAAGGCCATGCCATCGATTAATGCCATTGAAGATTGTTCCTTTATTGATTCCATTGATCCCTTGGCCGAGATTTCTTTTGTGCAAGATCACAGGTTGGAGGAAGTATTCGAAGGATCGGCAGACATGGAAGAAAGGCTCATGCTAGAAACCGAATTTAAAAAACCGATCAAGGAGGAGAGGGAGACTACACCTGAAACCGAGAAGTTAGAGTTGAAGGAGCTCCCCAAGAATTTGAAGTATGTCTTCCTCGAGGACAATGAGCAGAAGCCCGTGATCATCTCTGCTGAACTCACTGAACACCAACAATCTCTGTTGGTTTCCATGTTGAAAAGACATAAGCTTGCTTTCAGGTGGAGTTTGGCAGATATCCGAGGTATCAGTCCTGCCATGTGCATACATAAGATACAGCTTGAAGATGGAGCAGTGCCGAAGAAGGATGGACAACGGAGACTTAACCATGTGCTCAGCGAGGTAGTGAAGAAGGAGATCTTAAAGCTGCTAGTCGAAGGAATCATCTACCCATGTGCCAACAGTCAATGGGTCAGTCCGGTGCATGTAGTGCCTAAGAAAGGTGGAATCACTGTGGTCCTCAACGAGAAGAAGAAGTTGGTGTCCACTAGACCCGTCACTGGGTGGCGGATGTGCATCGACTATAGGAAGCTCAACGCTTCCACCAAGAAAGATCACTTTCTCCTTCCCTTCATTGATCAGTTGTTAGACAGACTCGCGGGGAACAAGTTCTTTTGTTTCCTTGATGGGTTGTCCGGTTATTATCAGATCGCCATCGACCCCGATGATCAGCTCAAGACCGTCTTCACCAGCCCACACGGAACTTATGCGTTTCGAAGGATGCCATTTGGACTCTGCAATTCACCAGGTACTTTTCAAAGGTGCATGATGTCTATTTTCTCGACATGCTTAGTGACTTTGTTGAGATCTTTATGGATGATTTTTATGTGTTTGGAAACTCTTTTGATGATTGTCTGTGGAAGATTGAACGTGTTTTGAATCGATGTATTGAGCATAGTGTCACTCTTAGTTGGGAGAAGAGCCATTTTATGGTCCGTAGTGGCATTCTGTTGGGACACGCCGTGTCTAATCGGGGGATAGAGGTTGATAGCGCTAAGGTGGAGGTGATTGAAAAATTACCCCCACCAAAGGATGTTAAAGGAATAAGGAGTTTCTTGGGTCACGCTGGTTTTTACCGTCGTTTCATTAAAGACTTTTCCAAAATATGTCAACCTCTTTGTCGTCTGTTAGCTCAGGATTCTCCTTTTCATTTTGATAATGATTGTCTTAATGCTTTTACTACGTTGAAGGAGAGATTGAGTAGTGCCCCCATCGTTGTTGGTCCTAATTGGTCTCTTCCGTTTGAAATCATGTGTGATGCCTCTAATTCTGCTGTTGGAGCTGTTCTAAGTCAACGGGTTGATAATATGTTGCGTGTGATTTACTATGCAAGCTTAACTCTTAATCATGCTCAAGTAAATTATACAACCACTGAAAAAGAGATGCTTGTTGTGATTTTTGCTCTTGATAAGTTTCGTGCTTACATCATTGGTTCTAGAGTCATAATCCATAGTGATCATGCTGCCCTTCGATATTTGTTGACCAAACCCCAGGCCAAGCCTAGACTTATTAGATGGGTGCTCTTGTTGCAAGAATTTGACTTAGAGATTCGAGATAGGAAAGGTAGTGAGAATGTCGTTGCCGATCATTTATCTCGATTAGATAGTCCCCCTTCTCAGTCTACTGTAGGTCCCATCACGGAGTCTTTCCCTTATGAACATGTTTATAGTGTCTCTACTGAACCTTGGTTTGCCGACATTGTCAATTTTTTGGCTTGTGGTGAATTGAGACCTGACCTTACTTCCCAAGCGAGGAAGCGTTTTCTACATGTGTGCAGGCAATACTATTGGGAAAATCCTTATCTATTCAAGTTAGGGAAGGACTAGGTGATCCGGCGTTGTGTCGCTGAACCGGAACAATCTAAAGTGTTGGAGATGTGCCACCAAGCCCATAAGGTCCTCCAATCAGGTTTTTGGCCTTCCCTCTTTAAAGATTCTCATGCTTTCTATCTTTCCTGTGATCGGTGTCAACGGGTTAGGTCGATTAGTAGAAGAAATGAAATGCCTCTTAATAATGTGTTGGTGGTCGAAATTTTTGATGTTTGGGGGATTGACTTCATGGGACCTTTCCCTAAGTCGTATGGGTACGAATATATTTTACTTGCCGTCGATTACGTGTCCAAGTGGGTTGAGGCTATCCCCACAAGGACATGTGATTCTCATGTTGTGCTCAAGTTTGTGCAGGAGAATATTTTATGCAGGTTTGGTTTTCCCCGTGCAATAGTTAGAGATGGCGGGAAACACTTCTGCAATAAGCTGTTCGAGAAACTCATGAAAAAGAATGGAATCACGCACAAGATCTCCACCCCTTACCATCCTCAGACGTCGGGTCAGGCCGAAACTAGCAATTGACAAATCAAGGGCATCCTCGAGAAGACTGTGCAACCGTCAAGGAAAGATTGGGAAAATAAGCTGACTGACGCTCTCTGGGCATATCATACCGCGTACAAGAGTATTTTAGGAATGAGCCCATACCGTCTTGTGTACGGGAAGACGTGTCACTTGCCTGTGGAGGTTGAACACAAGGCCTATTGGGCCATTAAAGCTTCCAACGTGGATCTATCCAAAGCTACAGAGCATCGCCTTCTTCAGATGTCCGAATTAGACGAGTTGCGTAATGAGGCATATGATAATGCTCGGATCTACAAAGATAAGGTCAAGGCCCTCCACGACAAACGAATTGTTCACAAGGATCTCCAGCCCGGGATGAAAGTGTTGTTGTTCAATTCCCGTTTGAAGCTCTTTCCCGGGAAATTAAAATCCCATTGGAGTGGTCCGTTTATTGTCAAAGATGTTAAGCCTTATGGGTCGGTGGAACTCACCAAGGAAGGTTCGGTGGACTCCTTTTTGGTAAATGGTCAATGGGTAAAACCTTATATTATAGGAGATCAATGCAATCTCACTGTGATGTCGACTCGTGTGACCGATCCACCATCGTCTTGAACATCTTTTCGTCGAGCTTAAGACGTTAAATAAGCGCTTCGTGGGAGGCAACCCACGTCTTCTCTCGTTTTTCTTTTGTTTTGGTCTGTTTTGTTTTCTTTATTTTTGTCTCGTCCATTTTAGCTGTTATCATGCTTGTTTCGCTGGTGTAGGAATATGTTATAAAGGAGCGGTTGCTTACATCTTTGTAATCAATCTCACAGGAAGCAGGTGTAGCGACCGCTGGAACCCAGCGATCGCTGCCCCCACGTTTATGAAGATATTACAGGGAGAAGGGACAGCGGTCGCTGGTGAAGGGAAATCTAATTTTAACCATCTCCCGAGGATCTATCTTGGATGTTTAATTCACCATACATTGATTATATTCCTAGCATGCGTCTATATAATTAATTGCAACACGTAGGATTTTCTCGTGTTTACCTTTGAAACTCATCGGGGATGAGCAGGATGAGCGGATCGAGACTCGTGCTTTGATCTTCTGGACTGTATCCCGGTTGCCCAATCTCCAACGTCGAGTGAGGACGATCTATGGAGAATGCTATAGAAAATCACCCTATTTCTCTCTACCAATTTTCGAGAATCCTCTCCTAAGAGCTATAGGAGATGCACGAAAATTATGGATAGATAATTGAGGATTAGCCTTGATCTTATCTCTTACCTTATATTTATAATGCATTACCATAATCCCATTAGGAAAGGATCCATGCATATCCCATAAATATAATAATATCCTTATGGATAAAGAGGATCAAATCCTTACCATACAGGGTTGGGGGCACCGATTTTTTCAAGAAGATTACGGGCTGGATGGGCCGACCCAGGATCAAATGCAAGGAATAAAGATGAGCCTCAAATAAATTAATTATCTTATGTTCGGCCTAACACAAAATTAATTTATAAACATTCATTCATGCCACTAGAGAATAAATCTTGACTTACCCTTTATTACAGAAGGTGAGTCGGGCTTGCACTTAGACATTACGAATCCCGTATTTAAGATATCGCACGTCCATTAATTATTTAGAGCATTACATCGCTTAAAATAATTAATATCTTTAATTCCTTAAGTAGTACCACTCAACCTTATTATTGTACTTGAGCTAACTCAACCTGCAGGGTTTAGTACAATAAACCTTTTGAGCTCCTTAAGGGGACGTCATCATCCTAAACGGATACGGTGACTCGATACAGATAACTAGCATGACATACAAGCACTGCCACCACCCAAGATGCGAAGAATATTGGGTTAGAACATATAACCCTCACCCATAACAAGTCAAAGTGATGGTCAGCAACTCATACTCACCTAATACCTTATCGAGGTTTAGATCATCGTAAGTCACCGAGATCTTGGTTCTTCACGACGGTCAGATAGAAGAACTCATCTCACTGTGATCCTTCAATACATCGTAGACGCACCATCATAGACAAGCAACCAAGTCAAGTCACTTATCTATACGCAGGCTATATCGACAACTTGTGCTCAAGTTGTCTCATTTGTGAAACTTTTATATCTCATTAAGCTTGACCAATCATACGGACTTATGTGATCTTCTACACTTTGTATGATCTAACTTATATATGAGATAAGGACACGATGATATATGCAATCAAGTAATCAATTCGGATAAGAGATTGTAATAGTGGTAACAGAAACATTGTATACAAGCTCAACCAAAACGCTTTGAGATCAACCAACATTTGGTACCAGTGGTGGCCGGCCCCTCAATTTTGAAGAAACTCCATGGAGGACGGACAACGATCGTTGGAATCCAGCGATCGCTGGACCCTCATTTACGATGCTATTCCAGAGAGAAGGGGCAGTGACCGCTGAGCCCTAGAGTTCGCTAGGTCCTCGACCAGCCGGTTCACATGCGTATTTAAAGGGTTAACCCTAATTTTTTCTTTCCCAATTTTTGTTGCGCCGCCCCTCCTCATTTTTCCTTCTCTCCTTTCAGGAACCACTATCCTCTCTCCGCGCCGCCGAACTCAGCTCTCTGCCGCCGCGCCGCCTCCTCAGCTCCACCACCGCTTCTCTCTCTCCGCCCGCGCCCGAACAAAGCTCTCCCGCCCGCGCCTTCTAGCTCCACCTAAGCTCCACCGCCTCCATTCTTCCAGTCTCATCGACCTAGCGATCGCTAGGTCCCAGCGACTACTAGGTCTCCGCGTGCGTTTTCCTCAGCGCGCGCTCTGTCCCAGCGAGCGCTAGGTCTCCGCATTCATTCTTCTCAGCGACCGCTCTGTCCTAGCGATCGCTAGGCCTCACGTTCATTTTCTTCAACAAGTGTTCGGTTCGAGTGATCGCTTCACCCCTTCCTCTTCGTGCTTGCTACTCAACATGACGAGGACCAAGAGACGTCCCGGCGAGAATGATGCTAGCAGTTCAACAGTACCGGATGAGCCCATTGACCTTCGTGAGGAATACAATTATCCCTTCCTCATTGAAACCGAGCTCGAGGGCCGCTTCTACGATCGATGGACTCGGTATGATATCACACCCCTTCATTGTCTCGATTGGGATTTATTGGCAAGAATGAATAGCGTGGATGAAATTATGCGTTACTTAGCAGTATTGGGATTGACAAAATATGCTAAATTATCATTTAAATGCTCTAAGGTGTTAACTCATGAATTCTTTTGTCTACTCTTGATGTGCCTGCTGATGTGAGTTCTTGTACGTTTCGTCTACATGAGATACCTCGTCGGCTCACTGTGTCTCAGCTATGTAGAATTATGGGTTTTCATCCTACGCATGTGGGCGATCATGCATTACCCCCTAATTTTAATCCTAATGCGGCTTGGACCGCCCTTACGGGATTTCATAATTGGAGGTCTGGGGGTATGCCTGCTGGGTTCTTATGCAATAATGTATTGGCTATATTGCATAAGTTTCTTGCTTATGCAATCACCGTAAAGAACAAGCCAACAAGGTCAATCAAGAAGAGCTTTATCGCTTCATTGTGCGATTAACAACATTGGTGTCTTGTAGGGTATTTTATCCTATCTACTTTTAAGAATATGTCATGACATCCCGCTACCACGCCACGCCTGCCGTTGATTGTATGTGCCATCGGTCGTCACTTTCAAGTCTTCAATCCTTCAAACCTTGAACAGAGTGACACTATCTTCTGCACACGTATCGATTTCAGTGAGTTGAAGTTGGCCAAGATTATAACTGCTGATTATAGATGGTGTCAACCGAGCCATCGTCCGTGTGTTCGAAATCACCTCAATGAACTTGTCACGCCCACCGCCCCTGCACGTCCCTACTCAAGAAGCAGAAGAATGTTGATTTATGACGACGTAGGGATGACATATGTATCCTTAGAGGCATATAAGGCGCCGATTTCATTGAAGTTACGAGCACTGGATGGGCCAGCCAGGATCAAATGCAAGGAATAAAGATGGGCCTCAAATAAATTAATTATCTTATGTTCAACCCGAACATAAATTAATTTATAAACATTCATTCATACCACTAGAGAATAAATGTCGACTTACCCCTTTATTCTGAGAAGGTGAGTCGGGCTTGCACTTAGACATTACGAATCCCCGTATTTAAGATATCGAACGTCCATTAATTATTTATAGCAACTGACCGCTTAAAATAATTAATATCTTTAATTCATAAGTAGTACCACTCAACCTTATTATTGTACTTGAGCTAACTCAACCCGCGGGGTTTAGTACAATAAACCTTTGAGCTCCTTAAGGACGCCATCATCCTAAACGGATACGGTGACTGACATGTATAACTAGCGACATACAAGATCGCCACCACCCAAGATCGCGAGAATTGGTTAGAACATATAACCTCACCCATAACAAGTCAAAGTGATGGTCAAGAACTCATACTCACCTAATACCTTATCGAGGTTTAGATCATCGTAAGTCACCGAGATCTTGGTTCTTCACGACGGTCGATAGAAGAACACATCTCACCGTGATCCTTCAATACGCCGTAGACGCATCAAAGATAGACAAGCAACCAAGTCAAGTCACTTATCTATATCGCAGCCTATACCGACAACTCGTCCTCAAGTTGTCTCACCGTGAAACTTTTTATATCTCATTAAGCTTGACCAATCATACTGATTTACGTGATCTTCTACACACTATATGATCTAACTTATATATGAGATAAGGGACGAGATATATGCAATCAAGTATTCAATTCAGATAGGAGATTGTAATAGTGGTAACGAGGAAACATTGTATCAAGCTCAACCAAAGCGCTTCGATATACAAACCAACAATCTCCCACTTATACTAAAGCAAACTTTAGTATACAATGTGTCTCTACTAGTTATTACAAACAACCATCACTTTGCTTCTCCCACTTATACAAAAGTTTCCTTTCTAAGTGGGTGCCATCAAGCAAAACCAAGTCCTCTAACGTGTCCATCGTAGACTTTTTTGGCTGTGCTTTTCGTGAATGGATCCGCTAGATTTTCCGTCAGATCAATCTTTTCAATCAAGACGCCACCGCCTAACGATTTTCGTATGACATGGTACTTTCTCTATGTGTTTGGTCGCTTGTGGGTCCGTGGTTCCTTCGAGTTTCACATCGCACCTGAAAGTTATCACAAGAAACTATGATACTCTGGGCAAACCAGTACCACATCTAGATCCACGAGGTAGTTTTCAACCATCTGACCTCTTTAGAAGCCTCCAAGCGGCTACATATTCGCTTCCATGGTAGAGTCCGCAATGCATCGCCGCTTGCACTCCGCCAGATACGGCTCCACCTCCCAAGGTAAATACATAGCCCGAGGTCGACTTTTTCTCATCACGGTCGCCTTGGAAACCGAGTCCAGATAACCCAAAGGCATTAGACTATCTCGCATGGTAAACTAGCCTATAATCTCGAGTCCTTTTCGGTACTTCGAGTATATGCCATCGCAATCCAATGAGCTTGTCCAGGTTAGATCGATATTCAGCTACTATGCCTACCGCATAGCGTATATCGGGCCTCGTGCATAGCATTGCGTCATAGACTTCCCACCAAGCGTAAGGAACTTGTCTCATTCCTCTATCTCCTTTGGTAACATAGGTGATCGCGTCTTAGATAAAGGAGCGTCATGTCCGAAAGGTAGCAATCCTTTCTTGGCGGTGCATACTAAAACAGTAATCACAAGATCAATGTAAGACGCCCGAGATAAGCTCAATATTTTCTTCTTGCGATCTCTCAGAACCTCGATCCCAAGAACGTACGTCAGATCTCCTAAGTCTTTCATTTGAAACCGATCGATAACCAACTCTTTACGTCGATAACGACTTCACGTTGTTGCCAACTAGAAGAATGTCATCTACATAAAGTGCAAGAAATACCACATCACCGTTGACATCTAACCGATACACACAACTCGCTAGCAACCGGGTAAATCCATGTGACTTTACCACCTCGTCAAAGCGTAAGTTCCATGATCGGAGGTTCGCTAAGTCCATAAATGGACTTTAAGCTTCCATACTAGATGCTCTTCACCCTACCACATAACCTTCGTGTTTGCATATAGATGTCTCTACCTTCCTCAAGTAACCGCTGAGAAAAGCGGTTTTAACATCCATTTGCCAAATCTCTTCGTTCAAGTGGGCCGCTATGGCCAAAAGAATTCGATGGACTTGAGCATTGCTACAGTAAAAGGTCTCATCAAAATCGATGCCCTCAATCTGAGTGTACCCTTTCGCCACAAGCTTGGCTTTAAAAAGCGAAAACCTCCATCGGAATCTCTTCCTCTCAGATATCCACTTACTACATGGCTGGCTCGCCATCCGGTAGAGGTGTCTTTTATATACATCCATAGTCGTTATGGACTCCATTTCTAAGTCCATAGCGGTGTGCCATGATCTTGCATCAATATCTCAGACGCCTCAGATGTCCATGGGTCGATTATTGCTGCTCGCCTCCCAGGACTAAACCAAGATTCACCCACGAACATAAATCTCTCGGGCCGACGAACAACCCTTCCACTACTGACGAGGTTCTACAGCACAATGGCAGCGGTGGGTGCGAGCATTTGTGGTTCTCTATCTTGCACAACTTGTTGGGTAGGTACCACTGTACGGTCGGTATCTCCAAAGGGAACTCGACCCATTTCAATTTCTTCAAGTATCCGTGTCGATCCTCCCACTAGACTCGACATCTCGCACCTTCGCCTAATCGGTGGTGGAATACAATCATCTTCTAATTCTCAAGAATGATTTCAACTTTGGATTTATGATTTTTCATGTAGTCCCTTCTAAGAATCGAGCATTAGTGCTAATAACGACCTTCCGATCCTTGATCGTAGAATAAACCACCTTCGCTCCTCTAGGATAGCCAATAAAGCGACCTTTAGGCCGGATCTAGCCTCCAACTTGTCGCCCTTCTTGTTCAAGACATGTGCCGGATCGCCCCATATCCTTATGTGGCTTAAACTAGGCTTGCGCCCAAACCACAACTCGAGCCGGTCTTTCGATCGACTTGAAGGTACTAGATTCGCAAGTATGCGCCGCTTCTAAGGCATACCTCATAACGAAATAGGCAATGTAGCATAACTCATCATAGATCTAACCATTTCCAAAAGAGTCCTATTTCTTCGCCCGACACACCATTTTGTTTGTGGTGTGTCGGTGAAGTCTGTTGGGATGTAATCCCACACTTCACTAGATAGTCCATAAATTGTTATCGAGGTATTCGCCACCGCGATCGCACCATGATGACTTGATACTCTTACCCGCCTTCGCCTCCACTTCGCCTTAAACTCTTTGAATTTCTCAAAGCATTCGGACTTCGGTGAAGCGGTATACGATCCGCACCTCGAGTAATCGTCAATGAAAGTGACAAAATACTGCATTCTCCACGAGCTTGTGGACATCGGTCCACACAGTCGAATGGACTAACTCCAATATTTCTTTGGCTCTATAACCCTTCGCTTTGAAGGGTCCGTCGACATCTTACCTTCTATACTGAGATTCGCAGACGGGAACGGAGTAACCGTGAGATTACCCAACGCCCATTCTTAGCCGCCTGATCCTATTTAGATTGTTGTGACCTAGTCTAAGATGCCAGAGAAAAGTGTCATCTTCATAAGAAAACTTTCTTTTAGGGTTTGATGAAGATGCAACATAGTTATAGGTATTATGTTTTGCGTAAATAGTATAAAGCTTAATTATATAAAGTGCCAACACGTATAACTTCGCCATTTCTTATGATAGAAACACCACTATCAAAAATAATGTAATATCCATGAGTAAATAATTTCAAATAGAAACAAGGTTCCATGAAAATCCGCACATATAAAACGCCTTTCAAAACTAAAATGTTGTCCCAAAACATAAAGAAACATCTCCAACCGCAATCGCCTCGACTTTCGCGCGTTGCCCATGGAGATCGTTATCTCGCCATCAAACAGCTCCCTTGTCCGCAGAACCCGCAAGGTGTAACAAACATGATCGATTGCGCCAGATCTACTACCCAAGAATGGGTAGAACAAGTCGCTAAACATGTTTCATTAAAGCAAACGGCGTACCTTGAGCCTCGAGCATAGGGCACTTGGCTTCCAATGCCCGCCTTACGCATCAAGCACTTCGCCTTCTCCGCTTCTTCAAGCCTCCTGGCAACCACGCTTGTTCCCATTACTCCCACTATTTGCCTTGCTTCTTCCACCTTTGGTACCCTTTTCTTTTCCATTTTGCAACCGAAATTTTGGGCCCTTAGATGTGGTAGCAAGAGCATGTGCTCCTTTTCCCATAACTCCTTCCGCAAAGAACGAGATCATTAAGCAACCGACTAAGTGTAAACTCGGTCTTGCTCATGATCGCATTCATGAAAGTTCTCAAAAGACTGGGCGTGTATTGAGGATGATATCGACCTTGGCTTCGTCAATACCTCCTCCCAACCGATCAAGACTATCCATGAGATGAGTCATGTGGGAGACATGTTCATGGACCGAACTTCCTTCTTCCATCTTACACGCCAAGATTTCTCTCATTGTGTGGAAGCGATCGTCCGATCCGATTGCCCAAACTTACTCTCGAGACTGACCAAATATCGATCGCGTCACCATCGATCGATGTCAGCCGCAAGCCTTTGGACATAGTAGTCATCATATAACATTTAGCCATATTGTTCGACTTATTCCAAAGTCCGCTGACTCATTGCTCATTAGTCGACGCGTCGAGAAGGGCATCGGTTTAGGAGTAGTGAGAACAAACATGTGTTCTTCAAATGATAAGAACATACTCCATGTTTCGTTTTCACCGATAAAATTTGGACCGGATAACGGATTTTGTGCGAGCATATTGATAATCGGTGTAAGAGACATATCTCAAAGCGATAATGAAAACACATAAGCATACGATCGCATATAATTCGTAATAATAATATTGTAACCTTTTGATAAAACAATATTAATTGAAACCTCCAATCGCCCAAGGAATCACATGCAAGCCACGCGTGTGGATGTTTACACATGAACCCCCGACTGTAGTAAAATATACCTTTAGTCATTTAATTTCAATCCATGTCAACTTATCCTTATGACAAATGAAATTAACGATTCGACCTTACTAGACCACATCACTATCGCAAGAAGGGACTTCACGGAAGTTGTACTCAAGGTGATGTCTAAGCAATGACCACATTTTTAACAAACAGAAAATGAATTCTTAGAATTGGCATACTCACTCAGACCATACCGCTTCCAATTCAAATTCTTTTCATATCTTATTTTATATCTATCTCTAGAGAACTTATGAAAATCGCACATGCAAGCCACGCGTGTGGGCGTTTACACGAAACTCCCACTTCTCAATAGATTTAAAATATTTTATTTAGAAATCTCATCTAACAAACTTATGATAAATAAAGGCAAGCAAGCCACGCTGGTGATCGCCACTCACAGAAGGCCTCACTTTGTTTAGAGATCAAAAGGTGGAGGTCTCTGACATTTTAATTTGAAAAAATTAATTTGTCGGGTTGCTTGCTTAGTCTTTTATTCAAAAGGTTTGTCCATGTAGATCACGTAATCCTAGATGCTTGTCATAGAACTCAACATATAAAACATGCTCGCAGTAATTCTAAAATATGCTTGAAAACGCTGATAAACCTAGCATGCTTACTATGCGCATTTAAAATACGTGAAACACTAAAGGTTTGTCAACGTAATTTAAACATACATAGCATGCTACTGCATAATTTAAACATCCACGACATGCAATGAACGATAAAAATAAAATAAAACGCTCATCGTGGCCCACTCGGAACTCGTGACTTTCTAATCTATTACATAGAATTGCAAAGCATGTAATTTAAACTTCGAAAACGGGCCTCGCGTGCCCGCACGGACCGATTCGCAAAACCGGATTTGGGCCGGATCGTGGAACGGTCGGATCGGCCTAAAACTGAATCGGGCCGAAAACGGTCCGGGCTCGAAAATCGGGTTCGGCGGGTTTGGGCCGGTTGGCCCAAAATATATGCTGGGCGCGCTAGGCATGCCCCATGCGAGCGCCCGCCAGCCATCCGCTGTCTCTATCTTGCGCCGCTTGCCGCCGAGGAGTCTCGCGCTGCCGCGGGCGGCGCCCGCGCCAAGACGCTGCCGAGCGCCACCGGACGCTCGCACGAAAGTCGACGCCCGGTCGCCAAAGATCGCCAACACGCTCGCATGCCCGTCGCGTGTCTCGTCGCAGGCTGTCTGTCTCGGCTCGCCATGGCGCATGGCGCGATCGAACCCGCCGAGGCGCGTGACGCCGCCGAAGCCGCTTTCCCGCCGCCGCCCGCGACCGCCACATTGCCGCCGAGTGATCTCGGCCACTCGAGGTTTCCATGCGCACCGCCGAAGCGCCGCCGGGCTCCTGCGGCGAAAGCGCTACCGCTGCCGCCTGCGGCGCATGCCGCACGCTTGCACGATGCCGGCGCCAATCGCCGAGACGCGTCTGGCGCCGCCAAGGCGCTGCCGTGCCCGCCGAGGAGTCGCCACCATTTGCCCATGTTCGCCCGTGCCCTCGCGATCGCCCACGTGACCGCGAGGCTCTTGGCCGCGAAGAAACCGCAGGGACACCGGTTCGATTTTCCCATCGTGTCGTCTTTCGTGCTTTCGCTCGTTTTCTTTACGCATAAGATTTACGTAAAAATAAATCTAATCTAACCACGGATTTTCTCGTGGTGAAAAACAAAACCCAACAAAACAAAACGAGCCACGATGAACGGCGGATCCAACAATTAATTAAGCGCACGTAATAATCAAACGTGAATTAATCCAACAGAGCCAAGATTCGATCCCGTGCTCGATACCAATGTAGGGATGACATATGTTCAGCCCTCGCCCGAGGATCTATCTTGGATATTTAATTCACCATACATTGATTATATTCTAGCATGCGCCTATATAATTAATCGCAACACGTAGGGGTTTTTCGTGTTTACCTTTCGATCCGAAGAGGTCGATGGAACGAGATGAATGGATCGAACGGATCGGACTCGTGCTTTGACCTTCCGGATCAGATCCCGGTTGCCCAATCTCCAACGCCGAGTGAGGACGATCTATGGAGAATGGTTATATTTATAATGCATTACCATAATCCCATAAGGAAAGGATCCATGCATATCCCATAAATATAATAATATCCTTATAGGATAAAGAGAATAAAATCTATCCTTAGAGAGCATATATGGGCTACCGATTTCATTGAAGCTACGGGACTCGACGGGCCACCTGTGGATCAAATGCAAGGAATAAAGATGGGCCTCAAATAAATTAATTATCTTATGTTCAGCCCGTAACATAAATTAATTTATAAACATTCATTCATGTCACTAGAGAATAAATGCCGACATACCCCTTTATTACGAAGGTGAGTCGGACAGACTTAGACATTACGAATCCCCGTATTTAAGATATCGAACGTCCATTAATTATTTATAGCAATGACCGCTTAAAATAATTAATATCTTTAATTCCTTAAGTACCACTCAACCTTATTATTGTACTTGAGCTAACTCAACCTCGCAGGTTTAGTACAATAAACCTTTGAGCTCCTTAGGGACGCCATCATCCTAAACGGATACGATGACTCGACATGATAACTAGCGTGACATACAAGACCGCCACCACCCAAGATGAGGAGAATTGGGTTAGAACATATAACCTCACCCATAACAAGTCAAAGTGATGGTCAAGTGCTCATACTCACCTAATACCTTATCGAGGTTTAGATCATCGTAAGTCACCGAGATCTTGGTTCTTCACGACGGTCGATAGAAGAACACATCTCATCGTGATCCTTCAATACGTCGAGACGCATCAAAGACAGACAAGCAACTAAGTCAAGTCACTTATCTATCTATCTGCACTTATACCCACAACTCGTCCTCAAGTTGTCTCGGTGTGAAACTTTTATATCTCATTAAGCCGACCAATCATACGGACTTACGAGATACAACCAACACGACGAGCATATGGCGATGCCTTCACTTGGGCATGGCATCCGGTTCTCGGCACCATGGCCCTGATTCTCGTCTCACTCTCGAACCTCCCCTACTACCTGATTTCCATTCATTTCGAGCAGAGTTTGGGGAGCACAGAAACGACTTTCATGCCTTTCAGCAGGATTTTGGGGCTTATCAGCAAGCTTTTGGGTCATTCACTTCCGATTTCAGATCTTTTCGTGAGGATTTTTGGGAATTTAGGATGGACATATATCACGACGGGGACCGTTTAGAGCAGCAAGTCGCATCCTCTCACGATCTTCTTACCGAACAAGCTTGGTTATGACAACTCTCTCAAGAACAGTCTGTCCTTCATTATCAACAGGTCTTAGAAAACAACAAGCAGATGGCGACACTGAACCAGCAGTGGTCCAATTGGGCCCTTTATGATCCTACCCCACCTCCGGATCAGCAGTGATTTGTCACTGCTGCTTAGTACGTATCTTTCATTTTGTGTATGTCCGGAGTAGAGTAGTGCGTTTTTATTTGCTTCTTGGTTTGTTTTCTCTGTTTTGCTACTTGGTTTGTTTTCCCTGTTTTGCTGTTTCCAGGTTATGAACTTGCTCGTCAACGGCTACACCTCACACAGCCTCTTTCTTTATTCAGGGCAGTCTTCTCTCGTTCTCTTTTATGTTTTTCTTGCAATGTGGGCATTGTTTTCTCTTTTTGTTAGGGGTTGAGGAGGTGTGTTTGTTTTGTGTGCATGCATTGTTTTCACTTATCGCCTTGCTTGTTCGTGATGCTTTGATTGTTCTTTGACATTCTTGCCTCAAATTGGTTTAGTGGATATGTTTTGATCAGCACCTGTTCTAATTATGCATTGATTTGATTTGAAGTTGTGTTCTCTCGTTTGGGTGATTGACCTTCTTTGTGGGGCACCTCTGTGCATTCTGATTGACGTAATAACTAGAGATAATGTATGATGTGGGTATTCATTCTCTTGAAATGCTAGTTTCTCGTGTCAAATATCCCGTTCTCTGTTTAAGGATTGAGTTGGGAGGTCTCTGTTCCTCTGGAAACCATGAACATGGGAAACCACACGAGAACGCTTTAGATGATCTCTAAATGATTCCATCTCGTGACCTTTACCATATAACCCGATTCTCTCCTTTGTTGTGTTTGATTATTACAGAATTAAAGGTGTTATTTGTTTAAGGATTCGGTTGGAGGCCCTGCTCTCACTGGAAACCATGAGCATGGGAAACCACACGAGAATACTTTAGATGATCTCTAAATGTTTTCATCTCGTGAAAATATAGCCATATAACCCGACTGCCTCGGACTCGAATGGTCACCTTTGAATCTTTGTTAAAAAAAAAAAAAAAAAGAAAAGGAAATGAAGTTTATGATCGAATAATTGTTTTGAATGATGTTTGATACGAGTCTAGTCTTCAAGTTTTGAAAACCCGCGTCATCCCTTATCTTGTGTTATGCTCTGATTGAATGTGCAATGTGAGGGAAACTCTTAGCATTGATCTTTTGCCCCTTTTGAGTTTTCACAACGAATTTGATGTTGATGTATGATTGAACATGTTCTGTGATAGACTTTCGCTAGTTGATTTGAGTTAAGACTTGCTTGAGGACAAGCAAGGCATTGTGTGTGGGGGAGTTGTTTAGGTTATATTTGATCGCGTTTCGTGCATCTTTTTAGTGCATCTCTTTTGTTGTTTGGTTTGCTATACCCTGATGTTTCTTGTTTTCTCTCTCGTTTTTGTATGTTTCGGATCTCAGGTGAGGAATCAAGGAAACAAAGTATTAAAGTGTGGGAAACGGTTTATTAAAGCGCCGATAGAAGAAATGAAGAAAAGACAACGAAGAAGTTACGGTAGCGGAGAGGGCGATGGCTGGACCTAGCGATCACCGGCCTCGTTCTTTCAAGATTCTCCGGTAGCGCAAGGCGGCTCACTTCATACTAGCGCTGCCGCCCTATTTTTGTCGACCTATTCCAGCGCGAATGGTCAGCGGTTGCTGATTCCTAGCGATCGCTACCTTGACGGATGTTCTTTTATATATTTTAGGGTTTGCTCAGACGCGAGGAGGTTTTGTTTTTGTTTTTCTTCATTCATCTAGGTTACGCGAGTGTTTTCTAGAGAAGGAGCAAAAATCGTTATTTGATTTTCTTTAGAGTTTAGTCTTGTTATTTTGTTATTGGATGATTGCTACGCTTTTGATTATCGACTTTGATTCTACTCCGGAAGACTATCAATTTCAGTTTTATCGTCTTTATTTATCGATCAGTGAGTTTTGTTGTTCTTTAATTATCAATTTATTATTACTTGCTTTCCGTGATTTTATATGCTTTTGGAATCCTTTCGAATTGATAATTTCCATCATCCATGTTCTTCCAGTTTTAAATAATCTTATTATGTTAGGGTTTAAACGTATTTAATTCTTGCTTGCTGTTTTAGCTCTAGTTCTTGTTCACGTTTATTGCTTTGCTTTCATTATTTCCATCTAGTTAAACGATAGTTAAAGAGTGTCGTCAGCCCCAAACCGTGTTTAGAGTTTTTAGTTTTTCTTTCTGTCTTTGTGTGCGATGTCGATAGAGCCCTGTTTAGCCTTCCTTGTGAATACGACTTGGGTTAGCTTATTAATCTAAAATGACCTCGTTCTATTGCGAGCAACTTAGATGATAATAAGTTGGAACAAAATGCATCATTAAAGCCCTTGTGACCTTATCCTCATAACCTAAGAAGCACGGGACGGGACGGGGACGAAATATGATACGGTACGGGAATAAAATTATGTTAATTTTTCAAAAGTTAAGATACGAATACGTTCAAAATATGTTTATATTTATTTATAATATATTTTATTAATATTATGAAAAAATAATATAAACACATTCATATCAAAATACTTTACTAAATAATAATTCCTATTAAGACCTAGTTAAGATTTCAGTGATAGATCCAAATAAATTGTTTTATTTACTAGTCCAACAGTAGAAGCCCAACAATAAAAGCCCAACCCAACTCCTTTTTTTTCTCTTTTTAAGTCAAAACCCTAAACTCCTCTAGGAAGATGCGGATCCCTCTCTCTTAAGATTCACGCTAATCCCTCTTTGTCTCTCTCTGTCTCTCGCTGATTCCTCTATGTCTCTCTCTCTCTGCCTCTCGCTGATCCCTCTCTGTATCTCTCGCTGATCCCTCTCTGTCTGTCTGTCTGTCTCTCTCTCTCTAAAATTCAGCTTGCCACTTCCGATGAGGTGCGCGGCACAACTAGCATCCCCGTGACATCCGGACGGTACGAGGCTGGATTGGGACCGTGACGCGACAACGCGATGCGGTTCTTCAAGTTCGGAAGCGCGATTAGGGTTTTTCAGGTTAAGGTTCTTCAAGTTTGGATGGGTGGGTAGGTTTTGGATGTATTTAATTTTGCCAAAACATATGTAACCAATCATTATGCGTATTTTTCTGACATAGTTTAACATATTTATAAAATAAATAAATAATTAAATAAAAATTCATAAACTTACGTATTCGTACCGGATACATCCCTGGGACAGGGACAATGCCTTGATTGATGTATATGTGCTTCATAGCTCGTAACGGCTTACTGCATTTTGGTACATATGTCATATACATAACTTATGCCTTGTCATAGGAAAAACCTTTTGTATCCTATTCGAAATTATTTGATCCTGATATGTAAATAATATGACAGGACTTTGTCCCCCTTGGATTTCTTGAAGATTTCAAACAACCATTCAAATGACTTAGTATTCTCATTTACGATAAATGCACGGTCAAACATAATATTTTCCCAATGCTTATTTATTCCAACAAAAGGTGCACAAACCAGATTATACTTCTTAGTTCTATATGTTGTATCAAACACAACAACATCTCCATATATCAAATAGTAACCTTTCACTCATTGAGTCTATTCAAAAAAAACATTGCATAATTTGTCATCATCATCTAACTTGACTCTAAAAATGAACTTTTGATCTTCAGCACCTTGTTGGTATGGATTATCAATAAGTGTTTGTGCGTCTCTTCCTTCTATTGCATCAATTTTCGATCGGGTTGTAAAATTCAAATGATCTATCTTTGTATGACCAACGATGCGTTCACCACCTGCATCGTGTGCCATGTATTAAATGAATCAATAGCACTTATTCCAGATGAGATCATACCTTCAATAAGTACAATCTTCTCACTACTAATTGATCGTTGAGAACGATGAATGTGACTCCATTCTTTCCGACAAAGTGTATGATTATGTTTTGTAATATCTTCAATTGCCTTGCATTTGTCTGTGTGATGTATGTTTTTCTGTTTGTTTCTTCATTTCTCGAACTGAAGGTTGTATCCTTTCGAGTTCCTTTACATGAGCACACAAACTATTTTTGAACCATCACCCTAGCTGCATTATATTTCAAAGTTACTTTTCTGACACTAAATTCAATTCAATAGCATGGTTGCAGTATATATGATATATCTTCAATTTTCTCTCTTTCAAACCAATCAAAGAACCAGACAAACATATAATATTACCTATAAAAAGAAAGATTATATAACATTAATACTAGTTTTAATTAGATTCATTATGTTAGTATCTTGTCTTTATAAACATTCCTACATGTTTCTATTTCACAAAAATAACAAACTAAATTCAACATATTACATGCATGGCATACAATATTTTGTTCTTTTTCAGCACAAATCTCATTATTATCAATTAATAACAACTAAATGACATTGTTCTGTACCAATGTTTAATTGATTTTCTACTTCATCTCATCACATCCTCTGTATAATAAAGGTATCATTGTATCACTTTCTCTAATTAAATCAATTAATATGAATAAATGTATCATTTGCTTTGAACAAATATATCATTTATGAATTAGCAAGCTAAGCCTATAGACCTGACATGTACTTGGTTTGTCCACTGTTGTGATCGGTAAGTAAATTGTTAGCATGTTCCCTCTCTCATTCATTTGATTTGGTTGAGTATTATGTTCATGTTTCTATCTACAACAATTATACCAATCTTTTTTCTAAAGTTACCAAACCTCTTGCTGCAAAATGCATAGTGCATCTAGCTAATTTTGCAAGATCAAAGCCAACTCCAACCTTCAGATCATGTGTTCGAGCTGATAGTATGTCAATCTGTTGATGTTCTTTTGGAATAACTAAAATAATTTCACAATCAAATGGCCGCCTTAAAGCAGCATGAGACCTATTAGGTGCTCCAATCATATGAATGACACTAAATTCTCTGAAGAGTTTCTATATGTTTTCACTTATTGATTGGATATGTTTACACTAACATAAGAAGAGATTACAAATTGTGCTACCCACTTCAATATGGATGGATTTTCAATCATCCCACACTAAACAGACGTAAGAAGAGATTACAAATTACAAAAGTACCACTTCAATTACAGTTTCCAATAGCAAAATTTGAGAGATTACCTTTCAGACTGCTATTAATATGTTCTTCAATTTCCATTGCCTTGTATCTTAGAAATTAAAGTATAATTTATCTTCATTCAGGTATTTTATCGAACAATTAAACTTCAAAAATATTAAAAAATCCAAAAAGAAAACCAAGAAGAAATGATGTTGCGTAATATTTTAGATTACCTTGAGGATGTATAGAAAAACAATGCAGGAACAGAAGAAGTAAATCACACAGGATAGAAGAAGAAAACGACGCAAGAGAAGAAGAAAATGGCTCAGCAACCTATTTCTCTCTAATTATTTATTTACTTATTAGATATTCAGATCGGGTCGGTGGGTCGGGTATAAATGGTTCGGGCCGGAATAGGACCCATTCCTACCTAGGGATGGTCTTATAGGTGAGCCTCAAAAATGAAAATACACTTTGGATATTATCGTCATTTTCCACATGAAAAGAAGAAGTAAAAAGAAAATGACCTATTTGCCACGTGTCACATACTAATAGTATAACAATATTGATTAATCAAAATAAATAATTACACATCAGCCAAATAGTGAAAATAATATAAGAAGTGATACATGTCAAACTTCATATCTAGGTTAATCGAGTGAACAAAAATTGATTGTTCTTGCCAATTCCTCGCAAGTAGATTGCAAAATAGAAGCGAAGAGGGTGGTCTTTGAGAAGATCCTCTGAGCTGGAACCCTGATGAAGTCACAAGAAAGCAAAGAGCATTCAGAGTGGTCTCATGTGAAAATGTGATAGAAGTGGCGATATTATGCGAATTTGCATAGTGAAGTGTCTATAGACGATTCACAGTGGGGTAAAAGTAATAATTTAACTTGGGACAGATGAGGGTATTCTGATCATTGAAAGGATATCATGCACGAGATGCTCTCGGTCTTATAGGCGTACAAATACTAACACCTTTAGAGGTTAATTAAGAATATTGTGATTGGTCTATTCAGCTAGTCTTCTGCCATAATATGTGTGGTAATCATACGTTTGAGATATGCTCCCAATACTTATGGGTCTTATGGTTGACGAGTTTTGTTTTGGTGTCCCCATCTAATAGTTTAGTCTCTCACTTCTACTTTTGTTCTAACTTCATATGGATCTCTTGTTTGTACGTGAGCTCAATTGTTTTAATTGGGGCTTGGGCTTGATAAGATTGATATGAATTAAGGGTCATTGTATTCTTAACCCGTTTTTACTTCTAGAACTCTTTATTTTAAAAATTAATAAAATATTAATATATATACTATTTTGTTCTTATAATTTCTAATAAAATTCTAATTCTAATAAAATAAACCCTAAAACATAACCCATGTAGTCGAAACGCAAGCTCTTAATCTTGCACTTGACCCACAAGAAAGAATGGAAATTGAGAAGATGATGATGATGTATGAGTGATAAATCTAGTGTATGCTAATATACGAGATTTAAGAAAAGCAGTAAAGAACACAAGAGTTTTTACGTGGTTCGATCAGGAATGAGATCTACGTCCACGGAGGTGATGGTCCTCAATACTTTCACTATAATAGATTACAATGAGTGTGTGTAAAAGCTCTAGTATTCAATGAGTTGCTAACCCTTCTACCGTCGACCTAACCCCTATTTATACATGTTAGTGGATCTCTAAAGACGTACTGGATCCCTTGATTTGTGGGATCCGATCTCTTTCCATAACTTGATCCTTGAATATCGCCCATATCTTGATCCTGAATATCGCTTTGACTTGGTCTTGATTAGGGTTTAGATCTTTGGGCTTTGGGCTTAACCGCAGAGCCGTCCATTAGGTCGCCCACCACTTGTTTGGGCCTGCCAGTGGGCCTGAGCGGTTGGGCCATATCCCATCATAGCCTCCCCCCCCAAATAGTCGAGTAACAACTATGCCGGGTGGGATGAAGAGCGTATTTTGCCGAGGCTGGTTGTTGCTCGGTGAGGTTGTTGTCGAAGGTTTTCAATCTTTTCGATGTCAGGGTTTGATTGGTTCGCCTGGTCCGAGCCGAGTTAGGCGATCCGCCTTCCCCGGTGGGATAGTTTGTCGAGGACTGGACTGAGTCGCCTGGCGTTGGACTGAGGTGTCCGTCAGGGTGATGCCGAGGTCCGACCTGGACAAAGATGTCTGTCAGGAGAATGCCGAGGTCCGACACCGACGGAAATGTCGTCACCGATTCGAGGTCCGATCGACGAGATGTCGGTCGGGACGATTCGAGGTCCGACACAGGACGAGAGATGTCCGTGAGGTCCGACTCGACGGCGACATCCGTCCGGTTGATGCAGAGGTCCGACCTGGACAGATATGTCCGTCAAGAGGATGTTGAGGTCCGACCTGGACAGATGTCCGTTAGGAGGATGTTGAGATCCGACCTGGACAGATGTCCGTTAGGAGGATGCCGAGGTCCGACCTGGACAGAGTTGTCTGTGAGGTCCGACCTGGACGGCGGCATCCGTCAGGTTGATGCCGAGGTCCGACATGTAGCGAGAGATGTCTGATCTGCCGAGGCGGAGTCAGAGTGATGATTGCACGATTAGACCGGCGTGTCAGTGCGTCCTAGAACACGTCATACGCGCCAGACGGTTGGTGGGCGCTCGAAACGCGTGCGTGCATCTACTTCACATCAAATCGCGATTAGCCACGTGGGAAGTTGAAACGGCAGGTTTGGGCGCCTCTTTGTACTATAAATAGGCCCGTATAAGGAAACTGTTCATTTCCTTCTTCATTTGCTTCAGAGAAAAACCTTCAGTGCTTTCCAGAATTTACTTCCAGAACTCGTTGACGGAGCATTCTTTCTCTCACTGAAAAGTAAGTATGTATTCTTCATCCTCTACTGCCTTCTCCGATGGAAACATCTTGTTTCATACGGTTCGCGGTTTTCCTCCACCCCGATAGTGATGTCGAGATTAGGGATTATATGTGTCACACTGTTGGGTAGGTCGATGGGGATTAGCGCCGGGGTTCCGCGATACCATCCGTTTGGGATGGGTATAGGGTGAGGATGTGAGGTCGACTCGACGGTGGGTGAAGCGTGTAAGATGGAGAAGGAATATCATATTCCGCCAGAGGCATGGTAGTGCCTGCCGCAATCCGGGGATAGGGCTATGGCCCTAGGAGGGTTCGTCATCAGATATCAGACGCCTCGCAGGCAGGGGCCTTAGGTTTCCTCGCCCCAATTTTTCTAAGTATTCAAGAGTATTTCCAGATTCCCATATGTCAGCTGACCTCGAATTCCATTAGGTCGATGGTGGGGTTAGGGCTCGCCTGTTATGGACTTCATGAGGAGTTCTCCTTCGAGGTTTTGATGCGGTTTTTTAGCGTCAAGACTATAGGAGGTGTATATTACTTGTCTCCTCGGCATACCTTCAAGGTAGATGCCCCCTCTAAGGTGTCCCATTGGCAAAATAGATATTTCTTTTTGCGGGTTGATGGGCATTCGAGGTACGAGTGGGGCCTTGGCAAAATGAAGGACATGAAGGTCAAGGCCCGGGGTGTAATATCCCGAAGAATTAAATGCCTAATTACTTATATTTAAATTGTAAATTGTGGTTTCACGAAATAATTGAATTAGTAATTTATCGAATAATGATTTCGATTAATTATGAGATAATGAATTCTATTTTATATTCACAAAGAATTGTGAATTAAGGAATAAAAGTTTATAAAGTGTTTTAAAAGATAATTTTAACGTCGATCGAGTATCGATAGTTAAAATTTTGGGAAATTTTCTAAGCAACGAAGCTTAGAATTTAATTCCATTATTAATGAAATAATTTAATAAAGTAACTACGACTTTATTACGACCATTTTGAGATGAGTCGATAGTTAACGTTTTGAGACGTTTCAAACGTTAACGTTTAGAGATGAATAGAAAAAGGAGTTTAATGATCAAGGAATTATAGTATTTAAATTCCTATGATTATTATATGCAATTAGAGTATTATTTAGCATTAAAACAATGCTAGAATTTTAAGGATTAATTATTGAACAATGATTATTTTGAAAACCCTAATTCGAAAATTAGGGTTTTCTTGAATAAAATAATACCAATAAATTTTCCTATGATATAATTTATCATCTAAAACATATATTATGATATATATGAATAATTAGTATGAAAATAAGTTATATATCACATGAAGGATGAAAAAGTCGTGAGTTTTATGTGCAATAGACAAGTTCACGTAAGTTTTAAATTAGAATTTCTATGTTATGGTTTCATGATGCAAGTGGGATTAATTGTACACACTAACCAAGTAATAATCAAGTGGGAGAGGTGTGAGGCATAAGAGCCGTATATGTTGGATGAAAAATGAGGAAATAAGCTTTAGTACAACTCTTAGTAATGATGTATAATATATTTGGGGAAGTGTATTTTGACTAAATGCATGGTATTAAACAAAAATAAAATTTCTTCTCCTTACACAATGAGGATGACCGATGGCTTTGCTCTCCAAAAAGGCAAGGATATTTCTTTGTTTCTTTCAAGATGTAAGACCATACTAACTTCCATGACATATACATGGTGAGTCATAGGAGAGAGCTTGTGTAATCTTTGTGTCTTGCAAGGGGAGGTCAACGGCATTTGCTCCCAAAGGCAAAGTATTGATTTTGTTTTAATCAAAAACTTTATGCAAGAAGTAACTATGATGATGTAATACAAGTATGACTCATAAAGTAATATTGAAAAGTGCTCTCAAATCAGGTCTTCATTTGTGGTGAAGGACCGAGAGAGAGAGTGAGAGAGGTGGGATTTTATTTGGTTCATTACATAAGTATTAAGTCTCGTATTCACACAACCAACTCATTTTACTCTCCAAATAAGAAAAAACTACCGTAAGCCTCTAAGAGAGAAAACCTTAAGAGTTCTTGCTTACAATCATCAAAGCTTGATCTATAGCCTTTCAGACTTAAAATCCAAACCGTTAAAGAGGTTAGATATCGAACGAGCTTCGATTATATCGTTAAAATTTCCCATTTTGAATGGTTCGATTTTAATTATTAAGCATGTGTTCTTAATGAAAATTTAGCTAGCATGTCTTATTATTCATTAATTATGTTGAGCATGAAATATAAGTTTCATATTGATGTTTTATTTGGAAGATAAGCATGTTATGTTTAATTATTATGACTACCGAAAATTTCTATGTTCAATTTGTTAATGGATTAATGTTATATATTAGCAAGGGAACTCATAGTGATTATTTGGAAATTTTAAAAAAAATCTTGTGCTATTATTTAGACCATTACCGAAAATGAAAGAAAATGGTAGGTTGATGTACAAATTTTATTTAAGTGATATAATAGCATATTGATAATCTAGGACATTGATTATGCATTATATGAATTAACTAGAATTTTGAAGATGAAATGCTCATTTTATTCTAGAGAAACCGTGAGCTTCATGATGAATTTTAAGCATGATTATGTTGTTTTTAGTTAATGTTATGATGAAATGTTAATATACTATAGAGTATAAGTATAGTGTAATTTCATTGAAATTTACAAAATGTTTGGTATAAAGATTGGAAGGAACCGTGACCTTTGAACAATAATACCTTAGTATAGAAATTTCATATGATGGACTATAGGTTATAAGTGTGCTATAAATTAATGTTGGAACCTCAGATAATTTTATTAGAATTTTAGAAAATTGTTCGCTAATTTTTGAAAATAGTCGAGACCTATAGGTATAGAATAAGTGATGCTCAAATTTTCTATAGTTAATATTAATTCATATTAGTGATACTATGATAAAATAGTACACTATATGAATTTAGAAGAATTTTGGAAGAAGAATGAAAATATGTTTAAAATCGAAAGCTTATATATATATATTAAGTGTTTTAAATCCTTAATATCAAGAAAATAATACATCATATGTCTAGAAATTAATTTAGACATATTAAGAATTTATGAAATTTTATAAACATAGAATACTATGTTTATGATTTAAACGTTATATTAAATAACGTTAGAAATGAAAAATAATGTTTAAGGAATAAGTAAATTAATATTTAAGAAAAATATTAATGAAGTTTATCGATTTGCGTGAAAATCGAAAATTAAGACTTTATGAAAAGAAATCGATTGAAAATCGATTTATATTGAATTTAGATATTAAAATGGGAATTATTAAAGAATTTAATTAAGAAAAGTCAAATGTTGACTTTTGAAATCAACGATGAAATACGTTAGAAAATACGCTAATACACGTAAAACGATTATTTATATAAGAAAATCTCATTAGTGAGAAAAGATTTCATAATTGAAATCCTTGCATCGAAAAACGTGTAAATCGTTAAACGCTTAACCTAAAAGGTTAAAATAAAATAGTTGAACATATCTCAAGTACGAAATGTTAGTTCAAAATACGCGATTGAAGCGGCGATTGAATTCGTTAAGGAATTCAAATTATATTAGAATAAGTTATCAAAGTTTATTCTAAACTTTGAAAATCTCGAAAACGTGACCAACGATCGCTTTTACGTAAAGGTGTGAAAGGTCGACGCGACGACTGACGAAGAAGAATCGAAAATTTGACGATCAGGAGTCCAGTGGGCTTTACTATACTCTTAAATGATAAAATCTTGAACAAATGATTTTATTTACGATGCTTATATCAAAGAATGATGATAAAATGTTGATGAATTACCCGCCAAAATGTTTATATTTTACGTATGTATCCTATCCATGAATGAATGAATGTTGTCGGGTCATTCCCAACTTATGAATGGAATTCGGATCCTATGCCGGAAGGCTTATACCGCTAGGTTAACGTGTACACAAGAAAATAGTGATTGTGGAGTCTGTAAGGACAATGCACGGCGGTCACGGCGACGTAGAGGAGGCTCTTCTACGACGCTAAATTATAAAGATATGATAAAAGGATAAGGATATGGATCATACATGCAAGTAAAATGCTTGCCAAGCGATGATGTTTATGAATCGATGAAAATGATTTAGTAAGCATAAGGCATTTCAAGTAAAACCCTTATGTCTTACCATGATGTGGCAATGTAATTTAAATACGATAAAATGTTTCGCATGAGTCCACCGAGTGCATTCTTGTATTCACCGCATGTTTGTTTTAAATGTGCAGGTTGAAATGTTGATGATGATGATGGAGGGTGTTGAGAAGTCGAACGCTGAATGTTAAGTTAGAAACTGGGTACACGTCGTCATACGTGTATTCACATGCCTTCCACCGTGTTTTGAACAATGTCTACTTTTGAATATTATGCTTATGTCTCGAATATTATGATTGAAGTCCTTCGATCGTTGGTATTCTTTTGGATCATTGGCCTAGCCTTTCCCGTACATTATGTTATTAATGTATATAATGGTTGAATCGCCTTATTTTACGTGTTATATGTCTGAATTAGGCTTTCATGAACCCTAATCACTGTTCCTAGTATTAGTCGCTCTTTAATCCTTCTTAAGGATTATGGGGCTGTTACACGGGGTGCCTTTGAGGACGAGCTTAACAATTTCGGTGAGATTTCTAGTGATTTCACCGAGAACGACCTGAACGATGCCGGACTGAGCATCTATAGGTCGAAGCCATCGAGATCGGGCCGGATCCGCTTATATGTCTGATGTCGTCGTGTTAACAAATTTTTCTTGTTGTGCAGTGAAACTCGATCCACGTAAGGCTCAAGCGGCGGCCTCGTCACCCCCTGCACATTCACCGAGCCAGGCGCCTCCGAAAAAGAAGGCGAGGCGGACCGAGCCTGCCCAGGCGCCCGTGGTAGTGGACGACCTGAACCAGCTGGTGACGGCAACTCAGCCGAGTCCGACCTTGGAGAGGCCGAGGTCGAGTCCGACCTCGGAGAGGGGTACCCTACCCGGATCATGTACGAGGTGCCGACTTCCAGCTCCACCATATCTGTAGTAGCCCGAAAATTTTATAGTAATTATTAAAGCTTAATTAGGTATAATTAAGGACTTAGAAGCTATTTAAGCCCTAAGAATTCGTAAAATTCAATATAGTGAAATATTAATCGGTATGAATCCGATTAATTTAAGATTTGATTATATGGAATCGAAAAATAGAGAAATTATTAGAAATGAGTTTATTTGTGATAAAATGTGAATTTGTGATTATTAATGAATGTTTGTATGAAAAATGCTATTTATCAGAAAATAAGTTATAAAATGCTTTAATTATTTTTATATGGATCTTTTATTATAAACCTGGAAGGAATTATTATTCAAGTTATTAATTTATGTGAACAAATTTATTTTAGCAATAACTAATGATTAAAGAATTTATTTATATAATTTTAAAATTTAAGAAGTATTATAGTAATGATGAATTTTATTAAATAAAGTGATTTAAATTATGCTATATGGATCTAAATTAAATTATGAAAATAAGTTGTATTAGATTTTATAAATTATTAGAGAAATAATCCTATTAGTTAAATTATGTTAAGGTATGGAATTAGCAAAGTTAAAGGTGTAAATATAATATTTTTGAAACTTGTGTTTAATTATCTTGAAATTTTAAATAAATGCACATTAAATTTAAATTAAGCTTCTAGAATTATAATACATAGAATAAATCACCTTCAACCTCAAATCACCTCCATTTTCGCACACACTCAAACATCACACAAAAAATTTTAATTTCACTTTTTAATCCATATTTAAGTGGAAGTTTAGTGGAAAATCAATCTAAACAAGGTAATTCCTTTATTTATGCAAAGTTTTTATGAATTAAATTACTAAATATGATGTTCTAAATGCTTAGTATTTTCGAAAATTGGAGGATTAATACTAGGGTTGATTTGTTTCAATTTTGTTATATTATTGATTTAATTATGTTTATTGTGTACAAATATCATGATTTATGGATTTAATCCTTTCAATTGCTAAAGTTAGGAAATTAAAGTGTTGATCATGAAACCCTAATCTTTGAATATGATCTATATGTTAGGATATGATTGAATTAAGCTTAAATATATGTTTAAGTATGCTTATAAACACCATATGAATGAAGAAATTAAAAATTAAATCATGTTAGTTTAATTCTCAAAATTTTCGAAAAATTCAAGTAACATGAACTTGATGATTTTGATTTTATTTGATCCATTTGACATGATAATTATGTTTAGGGATATAAATAATGTGTAACATGAATTTATAGGAATTTAATCTAAACATATACAATTTATCTTAAAATTTCGAAAATGAAGGGGACTTCATGAACTTTGATTTCTTGATTTTATTTGATGTATTTGAATTGATATTTGAGATCTATGATAAAAATAAGGCCTAAGTAGAATTTATGGGAATTTTTGAACATAGATATCAAAAGTTATAAAAATTAAAGTTTAAGACTAAAGTTATGATTTTATGTGGAAAATTTTAAATAAGACTTAAATGAATGATGAAATAATGATCAATTACTTTAATTAAGTATGATTATATGATATTTGATGTTTAATGGGTTGTAGATACTCAAAATATTGAAATGCATATATATGTATAGTTGAATCGCCTTAGGCGATTAACGTTGAATTGCATGATATTAGTCTTGTATAAGATTCTTAAGTGTATGTTTGATGATATGATGATGATATTGAGGAGTTTGGGATAAGATTGGTGTAGTTTGGTGTGTTTGGGCTATACATATTACGGATGTTCACCGAAATTTCGGTGAAATTGATATGAATAAGGCGTTTTAAATATTACTTGATCACTAATGGTATAAATAAGTAAGAAAGATTACTAAAGTCGATAATAATCTTATGTTACAAGGATCAAGCAAAGGAATCGAAGTAAAGAGCGAAGAATCGAACTTATTGGAGTGAGCGTCGAGGTGGGTAATCTTTTCAAACTTATGTTAAGTAAAAGAATCTCTCGCTATGCTTGAACTTGTTTATTTGAAATTACTTTCAATCACCACATGATAAGTATGTTGAAAATGAATGTTTTACCACATTGTGGGTATGACGACAATTACCTATCTGCGGTAGAAAATGTTAATTATTGTGCACGGTGGTAGATGGTCATGAGCTTGCCGATAAACGCAAGATTTTACACATTTATAGTTGATATTTGAAGATGAGTTTAGCTCGTTTAATGTGCGTTTATGTATCGATTCTTAATGTTTTATCTATTTCTAGAAGATCGCTCTTGGGTGTTCCTTTCGACGTTTTGTAGGTTTATATGTTGATAATCGAAGCAAGGAACGAAGCACGAGCAAAATTGACGATACGCCGGTTCTAGCGACCGGTCTGGCGGTCGCTAGGGTAGCCGCTAAACAAGCCAGCGCCTGAAGAGCCGCGCCGCGACCTGCGCCCGCGAGTGAAACTGGCGAGAACTCACTGGACGATTTCGCGACCACTTCATAATTGCTAGCGACCGCTATCCGGTCGCGAGGTACAAAGCGAAAGAAGAAAGCGGCGAGAAGAACGCAGCGAGACATACTAGCGATCGCGCTTAGCGATCGCAAGGACCGGTCGCAAGGCGGCGACGAGGCGCAAATTAGGGTTTCCTCCTTTTCTATAAATAAATGACCCTTGCGCCCAAATAGACCCTAGACGCCCAGACCTTTTCTCTTGATTTTTCCTCGGTTTTTCTTTATTTTAGCTTCCGTTTAATTCTAGTATTGTTCTTACGTTTTCTAGTTTAGTTTATTGTTTGTTATCGATCGGAACGTTTTGTCCGATCGTTTTCCTTTGTTTTCGATTCGTTCGCTTGGAATTGGATTCAAGACCAACCTTTGTTCATCCGACGCTTCTACGGGTTTTATATATTCAATTTTCGTTTTATGGTTAAATCGTATTTCATTCCGTTTATTATGTCCGCTAGTTTTCTTTCTAATCTAGGGTTTGCATGATCCGATCCTATATGTTGTGATTCACTGCTATTGTTATTTACCTTCGGGCATGATTCATGATTCATGGTGCTTATTTATATGTGTTGATTTACGATCAATCTTGATGCGTATCTAGTTGCCGATTAATAGCGTATCGTATTAATTATCAATCGATCTTGAATGCATGATCGAATAAGCTTGAGTAAATGGCGAGATAGGACATTCGTAGGAAGCATATTCTTAGTGATCTGTTTGGAGTTGCTTATTTTCCTCTAGAGGCGAATCGTGATAGGAAAATTAGTAATCAATCGCCGCAATGATTATCAAGTTGTTAGTTATATATGTGATCTTCCGTCTTGTGCGGATTAAAGCAGGTTAATAATAAGCGGGATAAACATCGTTGTGGATAGGATTAGTGCATCCCTAGGGTTAGTCTTTCTTTATAGTTATCTTTCGTGTTTTTATTATGTTATTTATATTTACGTTTGGTTACATTTGCTTTGGATTAAATTAGAAGCCCAAAACCTCTCACCCTTTATCTCGTGGCGAATAATGATGAATAGTCGTTGAGCTAGCTTCTATGTTTTCGTGATACAATCTCGTGGATACGATGCTTAGCTTACCTATATTTACACCTTTTCGTGTTAGAAAATTAAGCGATCAAATTTTGGCGCCGTTGCCCGGGATTGTTAAGATCACATAGGAATAATTTGACGATTTGGATTTATTAATTGAGTTATATATATATATATTATATTTATTTATTTTTGTCGGTGCTAACCTCTCTTTTCTCAGGTAGTTTATGCGTACAAGATCTCAGGGACCTCCTCAAGTATTATTGGATCCCGAGATCGAAAGCTCTCAAAGGAGAAAAGGGCGAGAGAAGAGACGAAATGCAATGGTAGCAATCCACGAGCAGGCGTTCTCCGAGCAAGAAGCACGCATGCTAGGCGACATTGCGAGATGCGGCGTCGGATGGCGAACATGGGAATCATTGTCCTGCTCCGGAGGAAAGACCTACGAACCACATGTATCGACATCCCATCGAAGCAGTTCAAGGAGGCGGTTGGGGCCCTTGCGTAGATGCAAATAATTTCGAGCTCAAACCGGTCTGATCGGTATGGTCGAGGAAGCGGTTTGGGGAGGAGTCACGGAAGACCGAATGCACATCTCGAGACTTTTCTCGATATTTGTGACACCATCAAGCAGAATGGGGTGCCACAAGACACGATCCGGATGCATGTTCGGTTTCTCGGCTGTGACCCGGTGAAAGATTGGTTCGAGAGTTTGGACCGGTGGCATCGACACTTGGGGAAACTTGCGAGAAGTTTCTTTCGAAATACTTTCCGCGCGGCCAGAAGATCATCGCGAAATCTCTCATTTTGCCAAAACCACGACGAATCATTATTCGAGGCATGGGAGAGATTGAGGTCTATTGAGGCGATGTCCACAACATGGGTTCTCGAGGCAACAAATCACACAGTTCTACGGTGGGTGACATGGCGAGGCGAGGAGCATGGTAGATCGTCGTGGGGGCTGCTTATTGAACCGACCGGTCGGCGAGGCAAGCCGTATTGTAGAAGAGATGGCGCAACAGCTATCAATGGCCAGCGGAGAGAACGCCATCGTTCAAAGCATTTCTTTGTTGAGAGTGATTCAAATATGATGATCTCGTGAAGAAGTTCACTCTTTTGAAGAGTCGATTGAGACAGAGAACGTCAGCCACATCAATCAGAGGAGTCATTCGAATTTCCAACAACCTTCAGCAAGCTTCAATATTCAGAATTCGATTCAAGAGCCGAGGAAGCCAAGTCTCGAAGACATGATGCAGCAGTTGGTTGTAAGCAACCAACAATTGGCAACGAATCAGAATTCGTTCATAAGCAACACCGGGCAGAAGATAAATCACTTGGAGTCCACTGTGACGGCTATGGGGAAGCACATGAAGATGTTGGAAAATCAAATTGGTCAAATAGCCGTGCAAGTGAATGCTTCTGGAAGACGGGCGACACCGAGTGTCTGGAGGTGAACCAGAAGAGTCGATGCTTCGCCATTCGGGCGAGGTGGGCGAGCTTACCCAAGCCCTACCGAGAAAGAAGAGCATGATAGCACAGCGACGCGAGCTTCGCGACCGAGCTCGCGACCGCGAGCCCGATCGCGAACCATCAATTTTTCCACGAAGCCGCGATCGAGCAGCGTCCGCGACTGACCGCGAGCCCTCAGGTATCCGCGCAAGAGTTGTTCGCGAGCAACCCGGTACCGCAAAACCCGATCATGAGCAATCGGTCGAGCACATGGCGAGAAATCGGTGTGAGCTCGCGCTCATAGCTCGCACGCGAGGAAGGAGTCAGTAGCAGCAGATTCCTCGCGACCTTCCAGTGATCGCGAGGTAGATCGCGAGCAACCCGAAGCAAATCCTCGCACGTACACTCCTCCGGTCCCGTTCCGAGTCGACTTGTCAAGTCGAAATATGACGAGGAGTTTGCTCGTTCAAAGAGGTTTTCAAAAGTTGAGATAAATTTGCCTCTCTTTGAAATGACTGCGAAACATCTTGGGGCTACATGAAATTCTTAAAGATGCGCTTGCAAGCAAGAAGAAACTTGGGAAATTCGAGAAAATTTCCTATCCGAAGAATCTGTTGTTGTCTTACAAAGGAAGCTCCTCTGAAGCGAAGGATCGGCGGTTTCACGTTAGAGTGCGAGATCGTCGAGCGATTTTCCCCAATGTTTTGTGCGACTTGAGGCGAGCATCAATCGATGCCATTGAGCGTCTTCAACCGGCTACACTAGGAAAGATGAAGCCGACGAAGATTTCGATGATGGTGACGGTCGGTCACATATCAAAAGGTATCGTCGAAGATATGTTGGTAAGAATTCGGGATTTTGTTTTTCTGCCGACTTTGTTATTTTAGATATTCCGAATTCAAACAACAACCACTAATCCTTGGTAGACCTTTTCTAGCAACGGTCGATGCGTTGATTGATGTGCGGGAAGGAAACCTCACGTTTCGTGTTAGCGATGAGGAGCTCAAAATTTCCATATCGACGCCATCAAGCAACACGGCGTTGGAAAGTCGGAAGATTGTTGCTCGATCATGATCGCTGCTTTGCCGCTCACGTCTCGCGTTTAGAGGTACTCGGTGATTGAGGAAGCTGTGAGAAGAAAGAAGTGGACTCGGCATGGAACTCGAGTGTATCATTGAAGTTTGGGGGCCACTTCCATAGTCGGTGGTGGTCGTCCAGTGAATGGGAAGTTTAGGAGGTTCCACAAGTCGGAAAGATGTCTATTGCTACTAAAACGCCAGTTAGCGAGGTTAGTGATGGTCTAGCTAAAGGCGTTAAAGTAAGCACTTGTTGGGAGGTAACCCAGCGTTTTCTTTATTTTTGTTTTCGTGTTTTGTCGTGTCTTTCGTTTGTGTTGCTTTTGTCGTGTTTCGCTTTTTCTTTTCGTTTTAGGTATCGTCGATCAACGAGTTAAGTGAAGTGTGTTAATCCATGTGGCCAATGACGATAGAAAATTTTGTGAAATTTAATGACGGTGCACATGATATGTTAGAAAATGACGCATGAATGACGTGAGATGGCTTAGAACTTGTTGTTTTTCACCATTTGCTTATCTGTGAGACTTGAGCTTCCTTTGTATAAACATCTTGATCTGATTTCTTTTAATTGTGTGATATCGTGCATGTGATTATCTTCTAGAACTTGCCGTTCTTACGTGTCGAGGCGCAATATGTGTTTCAATTTGGAAAGGATAAAGGCCGTCTTTGTTAACCACATATTCACCCAAACACTAACCCGATGTTATATACCATCATCGCTTCTTTGAACCTTTATTAGACTTTTCTTTCGATTAACCGGATGATAGGAGGTGAGGATGGATATGGGAATCAAAAGGGTTGAAATTTTGATGTAAGTTATGACGAGAAAAGTTTCTTTTAGAAAAATACATCTGTGGTGAAGAATAGTACCTTGTTCGTGAAAGTTAAACCCTATAAGCTCTAGAAAAGAAAAGAAAAAGAAAAATGTTAAGTTCACTATGAGTGTTGAGCATAAAGGGTCTTTAATCAAAGTATGGGTACCTTCTGTGGCATTAAACGTTGATTTAGCACGTTGGGAAAGAAGAGGAAAATGGACAAAGTCCATATGTGTCGAAATATATAAATGGTGGTGCGTAGAGTTTACTTGAGTCACTTAGCCATATATTATCCTACCTTAACCAATGTGTCTACATTATAACCTATCAAAAGACCTCTTTGATCCTTATTTGAACACATTTGATGCGGTGGAGATGTTAGAGAAACGGCAAACCTATGGTAAGATGTTGCATTGCATTGATCTGTGAGTGTATACACGTCCTTAATTTCTTTATGAGTTTGAGTGTATCCTATATACTTTACACACATGCCTTTGTGAGGGTTGAAATAAATGAGTTTTTGCCCTCGATAGTTGTTTGTGTTGAGTTGGCTAACGTCGTCATGTGCGCTAATGTTTTGGCGTTAATATGTTTTGAGGCTTATAATGGTTATCCTCTTTTACGCTCGTTGATCTTTCGTTGTGTCTTTACATTACATTTTTGTTTGAGGACAAACAATGCTTTAAGTTTGGGGGGTTTGATAAACGCGCATTTTACACATTTATAGTTGATATTTGAAGATGAGTTTAGCTCGTTTAATGTGCGTTTATGTATCGATTCTTAATGTTTTATCTATTTCTAGAAGATACTGCTCTTGGGTGTTCCTTTGACGTTTTGTAGGTTTATATGTTGATAATCGAAGCAAGGAACGAAGCACGAGCAAAATTGACATTCTGCCCAGTTTCTAGCGACCAGTCTAGCGGTCGCTAGGCTGGCCGCTAGGCAAGCCAGCGAGCGCCCAGAAGAGCCGCGGCCGCGACCTCGTGCCCGTGAGCGAAGCCTAGCGTCGAGAACTCTTGGACGATTTCGCGACCACTTCATAATTGCTAGCGACCGCTATCCGGTCGCGAGGTACAAAGCGGTAGAAAGCGAAAGCGGAAGAACGCTGCGCGAGACATACTAGCGATCGCGCTAGCGATCGCGAGGACCGGTCGCAAGGCGGCGCGACAGAGGCGCAAATTAGGGTTTCCTCCCTTTTCTATAAATAGGGCAAGCCCTTGCGCCCCCAAATAGACCCTAGACGCCCCAGACCTTTTTCTCTTCAGTTTTTCCTCAGTTTTTTCTTTATTTTAGCTTCCGTTTAATTCTAGTATTGTTCTTACGTTTTTCTAGTTTAGTTTATTGTTTCGTTATCGATCGGAACGTTTTGTCCGATCGTTTTCCTTTGTTTTCCGTTCGTTCGCTTGGAATTGGATTCAAGACCAACCTTTGTTCATCCGACGCTTCCCTACGGGTTTTATATATTCAATTTCCGTTTTATGGTTAAATCGTATTTCATTCCGTTTATTATGTGCCGCTAGTTTTACTTTCTAATCCTAGGGTTTGCATGATCCGATCCTATATGTTGTGATTCACGCTATTGTTATTTACCTTCCGGGCATGATTCATGATTCATGGTGCTTATTTATATGTGTTGATTTCGATCAATCTTGATGCATATCTAGTTGCCGATTAATGGCGTAAGCGTATTAATTGTCAATCGATCTTGAATGCATGATACTGAATAAGCCTCGAGTCGAATGGCGAGATAGGACATTCAGTAGGAAGCATATTCTTAGTGATTTGTTTGAGTTGCTTATTTTCCTCTAGAGGCGTAAGCGTGATAGGGAAAATTAGTAATCAGCCGCAATTGTTAAATGGCGAAGTTGTTGGTTATATATGTGATCTTCCGTCTTATGCGGATTAAAGCAGTTAATAATAAGCGGGATAAACATCGTTGTGGATAGGATTAGTGCATCCCTAGGGTTAGTCTTTCTTTATAGTTATCTTTCGTGTTTTATTGCGTTATTTATATTTCTGTTTGGTTACCTTTGCTTTGGATTAAATTCAAACCCCAAAACCTCTCACCCTTTATCTGTGCTTGAATAATGATGAATAGTCGTTGAGCTAGCTTCTATGTTTTCGTGATACAATCTATGTGGATACGATACTTCGCTTACCCTATATTTACACCTTTTCGTGTTAGAAAATTAAGCGATCACTTGCCCATGTAGGCCGGCCATGGTACTGGGGAGGAGGCCTACTTCCCTTTACCGAATGACGTAGATAGGGTATGACCGTAGTTGTGATCCTTCGGGACCAACTCGGGTGTGTGATGCCGGTATGTTTAAAATAAATTGTGGTGTGTTATGAAGATAAATGTTTCTTACGAACAAATAAACTTCTAATTTCTAAAAATCATTTGAAAGAAAAGTTTACTTGAATAAGGTTATAAGTTTTGAATATTATGATAGCATTTACCCAACGAGTACTTACGGTACTCACGCCCAACAAGTGTTTTATGTTGCAGGTTGAGCATGGAAGTGGCGTGGCCTGGAACTGAGCTGAAAAGTTATTTTGTTTTCTTACTACGAACTTTTGTGGTCAAGTGTCATGTCTTCATACATGACATTCATTAGTCTTCGTTGTTAGCCTTGAAAATGTGGAACCGTACTTTTGATAAATCTTGTAAATATTTCAAAAGTTTCTATATATGTATTTACGAGGTTATGTTCTCGTTTATGAATATTCTTTGTTGTTGGTTATCTTCTGCATGCAGGTTGGCTTACTCTATTTTCAACCGTTATGCTGTCCGTTTATTCTAAAAACAAATTCTCTTAATCACTCATTTTGGAAAGACTATCGTTATTTAAACCAATCACGGCTTGATTATTTAGTTACATAAGTAATTAAATAGTCGGGTCGTGACAGAGTGGTATCAGAGCATTTGTTCGCTTTGATCCTGTGAATCTTCTTTCTTTGAGCCAACCTTTCTTGTAAACCTTTAAGTCGTTGGTAAAAGCTCGGTGTCCGACCCGTCTCTTGACTCAACGGGTAAAGTAAGATGTGAATGTCGTGCATATGTGAATGAAATGTGATTATGATGAATCTTATGATGTAGCATATATGTGGTTTCTCTTGAAGAAATTATGTTGTTTCTAACTGGTATAGAAATGATATCTGATTATAGGATGCCAAGGATAAAATCCACCGCTCGAAACAATGTCGGGTATAGACCGCCAGACTTAGGAGATATCAATAAATTTTATGCGTTGCGAATGAGACCAGAACAGGGTATACATTTCTTTCTTCATCATTTCAAGGTTATGTGGCGATCGGTTCTGAAGTGTGGAACGACCGAGCTCGACGGGCTGCTTCAACTGGTGCAAGCTTTGCCTCATTTGGAGGGATGGGCATCGAGATAGCTCTTGATTATGTGCATCGATATGGAGTGTAGAATTCTTGGTAATCTTAAGAAGTTTATAAAATTATTAAAGACCAATATAGGACGGGGGAAAATCCTCCACTCATTCCCTACCGTCCCTTTGATTATTTTATCCCTACAGTTCATCAAATCTTAGATGATATCCTTGATCTAAAAAGTAAAAGAATTAAACATATATCTCATGAGCTTGTTAGAGCCAGTCCTAAATATGAGTATTGTGATGATGATGATACTACTTTGTTTCCTCTTGGACCTCAGTGGACCTTGGATGACCTAGATTTATTTGATCAACCATTTGCACTGAAAACCCCTTCACCACCCCTATCTCCTCTTCCTGAAATTCCACTTATAATGTCTTCCACTGAGGTAGAAAATGAGTTTAATCAGCAATCGGTTGTTGGCACTTCTAGCTTACAACCTTTGTCTTCTAATGAAATGCCTTTGTTGTCGGATCCATCCCTTCTCTTGCCAGGAGAGCCCGCTAATTGTCTGTTGATCACACTTTCGCTCCTGAAGAAGAAGAAGACCCTGAAGAAGAAGATCCAGAAGAGAATTTTGAAGAGAATGTAGATGGTTAAGGAGAAATTAGGTTAGTTAACTAAGATAGTAGGTGGAACTACCAGCCTGTACATATGAAACTAAATTGTGAGTAAAAGTCCTCGATTAGGCAACTTTTTTGTAAATTATAAACTGTTTTGTTATCTTTGATGTGATAAATAGCTATGTCTCTATCTTTTGTTGATGATTATATCTTGTTGCTGTTGCATGTTAAAATCCCTTTCTTTTGTGGATATTTTATTTACTGTTGTGAAAATAATAAATTTCTTTTGAAGCAAAATGCCTCCTCGAAGAAGAAACCAGAACATAGAAGAAAGAGCAAGTCAAATCACTCCTCAAAACCTTCCTGAACAAAACCTTTATGATCGTGAACCCTCTCCCCCGAACAGAAAAATAGCCGAACTTTTTCTTCGTCAGAACCCACCTAACTTCACGGTCTTTGGTAGTCCTTGAAGCGAGAAGAATGGGTAAGGACTGTGGAGAGAATCTTTAAGTTCTTGGAATGTAGCGATCAGGAATGCTTGCTATGTATAAACTTTCTCATGAAAGGACCCGCGGACTTTTGGTGGGAGGCTAGACAGAAAACTCTCACTCCAGAACAAATGGCGAACTTTACTTGGGAACAGTTCAAGGAAGAACTGTACGCTAAGTTCATTCCTCGAAGCTATAGGAAACAGAAGGAAATTGAATTCATGAATCTGAAGCAATGAAATAGAAGCGTGGCTGAGTACGACCGGGAATTCTGTACATTATATCGGTATGCACCATACAAAGTAGAAACGGATGAAAGAATGGCTGAGATGTTTCGCTCCGGATTAAGACCTGAAATTCGGATCATTTTAGCCGCTCAACCGCCCATGTCTTATGCAGAAACTCTTAACCGCGCGTTAGACATGGAAATGGAGATACAATCGAAAAGGCGACAAGCTGAATTGAATGCGGTGTACCACAAGGCTGTACCATCAAGAACCTCCCAAATAGAACAAAAATATAAAGGAAAAGAAAGTGGGAGGCGAGAAATCGACCAAAAGGTCGTTTGAGGCGGGGACCCACGGCGTCGAGATCATTCCGACCGCCGACCACTGGACAACCATTCTTTTCTCCGAATCAGATAAGACCACCTATGTGCCCTCAGTGCAACCGTACACATTTCGGTTTATGTAGAAGTGGGAGCAACACTTGCTATTCGTGTGGACAGTATGGTCACTTTGCTTCTGCCTGTCCATACAGACAGAATGTGGCCGGAAAAGGAGAAAGAGGGAAATCTTCTCGACCCGTTCAGACTGTGAAAGCAATGACAGGATACCTACAACCACCTCGCTATCAACTTCCTCCACCACAAGTGATTGCAACAGCAGAGACTTCAGCTCAGTAGGCGCCATCTCAATCTCTACAAGTTCAACCTCAACATCAGCAGGCGTATGCTTTAAAATAGAAGCAACCAGAAAAAAAATATGGGAAATCTAACAGGTATAGCCCAGTTAAAAGGTGTACCTATTATAGTTTTGTTTGATACGGGAGCATCGCATTCTTTCATTTCTACCGCATGTGTAGATAATCTTGAACTTCCGTAGAATCATCGAAGTAGGTTTCAAAGTGCTTACTCCAATAGGTGGGGCGGCGGTAGTTGATAAAGTATGTCCTAACTTAGAATTGAGTTAGGATCACTAAATTAAAAGCTAAATCATTCGCCTCTTATGCATGTGGGACGTAGATATTATCTTGGATATGGATTGGTTAACGGAGAATTTCGCAACGATTCGTTGTGAACAACGAGAAATCGCGTTTCAAACACCAGGAAAAGAACCCACGTGCTTTTATGGGATCGATGAGAGAAGAAGAATGGTGCCTGTGATATCAGCCTTGCAAGCAGAAAGGTTGATAAGATGTAACGAAAATCGTACCTATCTGGTATGTCTAAGTAAGGAAAACAAGAAGGATAGGAAGATTGATGATGTACCAGTTGTTCGAGAATATCCAGACGTATTTCCAGAAAAGTTACCAGGTGTACCGTCGGATCGACAATTGGATTTCGCGATCGATCTCGAGCCAGGATCTGCGCCAATTTCTAAAGCACCGTATCGGATGGCTCCTAAGAAATTACAAGAATTGAAAGTCCAATTACAAGAACTTTTGGACTTAGGATTCATTTGACCAAGCGCATCACCTTGGGGAGCACCGGTGTTATTCATCAAAAAGAAGGATGGCACCTTAAGAATGTGCATTGACTACCGAGAATTGAACAAAGTGACGTTGAAGAACAAATACCCTCTTCCTAGAATTGATGATTTATTTGACCAATTGAAAGGAGCTAGGGTATTTTCGAGGATTGATCTGAGATCGGGTTATCATCAAGTGAAAATCAAACCCGAAGATAAACCTAAAACTGCTTTTAGGACCCGATACGGACACAACGAATTTGTAGTGATGCCGTTTGGACTAACCAATGCTCCAGCTGTGTTCATGGACCTCATGAACCGTGTATTCCACGAATATCTTGATAAATTTGTATTAGTGTTTATCGATGATATTCTGATCTATTCGAAGGGTGAACAAGAACACAAAACGCATTTGAGAACCGTGTTGGAAAAACTAAGGATGCAACGATTATATGCTAAGTTTAGCAAATGTGACTTCTGGCTAAAAGAAGTCAATTTCCTGGGGCATATAGTTTCAGTTGAAGGAATCAAAGTGGATCCCGCCGAGGTTCAAGCGGATACAAGTGGAAGTCACCTCGACTCCTAATGAGATTCATAGTTTTCTAGGCTTAGCTGGATATTATAGAAGATTCATCGAAGGATTTTCCAAAATTGCTAAGCCAATGACGCAATTGCTAAAGAAAGGAATAAAATTTCAATGGACCCCGGAATGCGAAGACAGTTTCCAAGAACTCAAAGAAAGATTGACTAACGCTCCTATCCTAACTATACCTGATCCAGAGAAAGATTATACCATATACACGGATGCATCGAGGGCGGAATAGGATGCGTTTTAATGCAAGAAGGAAGGTCGTCGCATACGCTTCACGACGAGTTGAAGATTCACGAACACAACTATCTCACTCACAACTTGCGGTGGTCCATGCTTTAAAAATCGGAGACATTATTTATACGGTCGAGATGTGAAATTTTCACGGATCACAAAAGTTTGAAGTATTTCTTTGAACAAAAGATTTGAATACGCTGACAACGAAGATGGCTCGAGTTGGTCGAGGATTACGATGTGAGATTAAATATCATCCGGGAAAAGCGATGTAAATCCGCAGGCGCTCCGAGTAGGAAAATTCGGGAGAGATTAGGAACTCTTTTAACGGATCAAGGAGAATTATTAAAAGAGTTCGAGAGAATAAAGTTGGAAACCGTGTTACCTCCTCAGAACATTCAAGGAATTGTAGCGTCGTTAGTGGTACTTCCGGATTTGAGAGCTCGTATTATTGAAGCGCAAAGAAGAGATAAACAACTTGAAACTCTGCGAGCAAAGATTCGAATGGGAAATTTTCCGGAATATCATGAAGCTGGAGATAATGCGATTATGTTTGGTAATCGCATACGCATACTAACGATCTGAGTTGAAAAATGAAATTATGAATGAAGCTCATAAGGTTCCATCGCGGCACATCCGGAATGCGAAGATGTACCGGGATCTTAAACAAAAGTTCGTGTGGGCGGGGATGAAACAAGACATTGCCTCCCACGTCGAGCGGTGTTTAGCGTGCCAACAAGTAAAAGCTTTGCATCAAAGACCATACGGAAAGTTACAACCTCTTGAAGTGCACGAATGGAAATGGGATCACATCGCTATGGATTTTGTAATTGGTTTACCCAAGTCAGGCGAGAAATCTGGCCATATGGGTAATCATTGATCGATTAACCAAGAGCGCTCATTTCATTCCAATTCCGATAACGTATGGAGCAGATAAGTTGGCACAAATTTATGTTCGGGAAATTGTTCGTCTACATGGAGTGCCGATCTCAATCACCTCAGATCGTGATGCCAAATTCACCTCTCGGTTCTGGACTACTTTTCAAAAAGAATTGGGTACTCGATTAAATTTTAGTACCGCTTTTCATCCCCAGACAGACGGTCAAAACGAGAGAACAATTCAGACCCTGGAGGATATGCTCCGAACCGTGGTGCTTGATCGGGGAGACCAATGGGAACAAGTTCTACCATTCATCGAATTTGCTTACAACAACAGTTATCAAGCTACAATCGGCATGGCTCCTTACGAAGCACTTTATGGCAAGAAATGCAGATCACCTTTATATTGGGATGAAGTGGGAGAACGAAAGATTCTTGGCCCGGAAGCGATCGAAGAAATGGTCCAAATTGTACGACAGATAAGACAAAGAATGAAAGAAGCTCAAGACAGACAAAAGTCTTTGGCGATAATCGTCGAATGAGATTGAAGTTTGAGATAAGAGACAAAGTTTTTCTCAAAATTTCCCCAACTAAAGGAGTTCACCGTTTTGGAATAAAAGGGAAACTCAAACCAAGATTTCTTGGACCTTACGAGATATTGGAACGGATCGGGCCTGTAGCTTATAGGTTAGCGTTGCCTCCAAACTTCGCTAACGTACATGACGTTTTTCACGTATCTCAACTCAGAAAGTATGTTTATGACCCACAACACATTCTTCATTATGATGAAATAGTACCCGATGCTGACTTAAGCTATGAAGAAGAACCTGAAAGCATTCTGGACCGAAAAGAACAGAAGTTAAGAAATAAAGTTATTCCTTTAGTAAAAGTTCAATGGAAACATCATGGTCCAGAAGAAGTCACATGGGAATTGGAAGATCAAATGAGAGAAAAGTACCCCGACTTATTTAATAAGGTACGAAAATTTCGGGGACGAAATTTCTTTAAGGGGGAGGGAATGTAGTAGCCCGAAAATTTTATAGTAATTATTAAAGCTTAATTAGGTATAATTAAGGACTTAGAAGCTATTTAAGCCTTAAGAATTCGTAAAATTCGATATAGTGAAATATTAATCGGTATGAATCCGATTAATTTAAGATTGATTATATGGAATCGGAAAATGTAGAAATTATTAGAAATGAGTTTATTTGTGATAAAATGTGAATTTGTGATTATTAATGAATGTTTGTATGAAAAATGCTATTTATCCAGAAAATAAGTTATAAAATGCTTTAATTATTTTATATGGATCTTTTATTATAAACTGGAAGGAATTATTATTCAAGTTATTAATTTATGTGAATAAATTTATTTTAGCAATAACTAATGATTAAAGAATTTATTTATATAATTTTCGAAAATTTAAGAAGTATTATAGTAATGAAATGAATTTTATTAAATAAAGTGATTTAAATTATGCTATATGGATCTAAATTAAATTATGAAAATAAGTTGTATTAGATTTTATAAATTATTAGAGAAATAATCCTATTAGTTAAATTATGTTAAGGTATGGAATTAGCAAAGTTAAAGGTGTAAATATAATATTTTTGAAACTTGTGTTTAATTATCTTGAAATTTTAAATAAATGCACATTAAATTTAAATTAAGCTTCTAGAATTATAATACATAGAATAAATCACCTTCAACCTCCAAATCACCCTCCATTTTCGGCACACACTCAAACATCACACAAAAAATGTTAATTTCACTTTTTAATCCATATTTAAGTGGAAGTTTAGTGGAAAATCAATCTAAACAAGATAATTCCTTTATTTATGCAAAGTTTTTATGAATTAAATTACTAAATATGATGTTCTAAATGCTTAGTATTTTCGAAAATTGGAGGATTAATACTAGGGTTGATTTGTTTCAATTTTGTTATATTATTGATTTAATTATGTTTATTGTGTACAAATATCATGATTTATGGATTTAATCCTTTCAATTGCTAAAGTTAGGAAATTATAGTGTTGATCATGAAACCCTAATCTTTGAATATGATCTATATATTAGGATATGATTGAATTAAGCTTAAATATATGTTTAAGTATGCTTATAAACACCATATGAATGAAGAAATTAAAAATTAAATCATGTTAGTTTAATTCTCAAAATTTTCAAAAAATTCAAGTAACATGAACTTGATGATTTTGATTTTATTTGATCCATTTGACATGATAATTATGCTTAGGGATATAAATAATGCGTAACATGAATTTATAGGAATTTAATCTAAACATATACAATTTATCTTAATATTTCGAAAATGAAGGGGACTTCATGAACTTTGATTTCTTGATTTTATTTGATGGATTTGAATTGATATTTGAGATCTATGATAAAAATAAGGTCTAAGTAGAATTTATGGGAATTTTTGAACATAGATATCAAAAGTTATAAAAATTAAAGTTTAAGACTAAAGTTATGATTTTATGTGGAAAATTTTAAATAAGACTTAAATGAATGATGAAATAATGATCAATGACGTTAATTAAGTATGATTATATGATATTTGATGTTTAATGGGTTGTAGATACTCAAAATATTTAAATACATATATATGTATAGTTGAATCGCATTAGGCAATTAACGTTGAATTGCATGATATTAGTCTTGTATAAGATTCTTAAGTGTATGTTTGATGATATGATGATGATATTGAGGAGTTTGGGATAAGATTGGTGTAGTTTGGTGTGTTTGGGCTATACATATTACGGATGTTTCTCTTAGAAATTTCGTAGAAATTGATATGAATAAGGCGCTTTAAATATTACTTGATCACTAATGGTATAAATAAGTAAGAAAGATTACTAAAGTCAATGATAATCTTATGTCACAAGGATCAAGCAGAGGGAATCGGGAAGTAAAGAACGAAGAATCGAACTTATTGGAGTGAACGTCGAGGTGGGTAATGCTTTTCAAACTTATGTTAAGTAAAAGAATCTCTGTTATGCTTGAACTTGTTTATTTCGAAATTACTTTCAATCACCACATGATAAGTATGTTGAAAATGAATGTTTTACCACATTGTGGGTATGATGACAATTACCTATCTGCGGTGAAAATGTTAATTCTTGTGCGGGTAGATGGTCGTGAGCTTGCCCGTATAGGCCGGCCATGGTGCTTGGGGAGGAGCCTACTTCCCTTTACCGAGCGTAGATAGGGTATGACCGTAGTTGTGATCCTTCGGGACCAACTCGGGTATGTGATGCCGGTATGTTTAAAATAAATTGTGGTGATATGTTATGAAGATAAATGTTTCTTACGAACAAATAAACTTCTAATTTCTAAAAATCATTTGAAAGAAAAGTTTACTTGAATAAGGTTATAAGTTTTGAATATTATGATAGCATTTACCCACTGAGTACTTCTGGTACTCACGCCCAACAAGTGTTTTATGTTGTAGGTTGATCATGGAAAAGGCGTAGCCTGGAACTGAGCTGAAAAGTTATTTTGTTTTCTTACTACGAACTTTTGTGGTCAAGTGTCATGTCTTCATACATGACATTCATTAGTCTTCCGCTGTTAGCCTTGAAAATGTGGAACCGTACTTTTGATAAATCTTGTAAATATTTCAAAAGTTTCTATATATGTATTTCTGAGGTTATGTTCTCGTTTATGAATATTGTTGTTGTTGGTTATCTTCTGCATGCAGGTTGGCTTACTCTATTTTCAACCGTTATGCTGTCCGTTTATTCTAAAAACAAATTCTCTTAATCACTCATTTTGGAAAGACTATCGTTATTTAAACCAGTCACGGCTTGATTATTTAGTTAAATAAGTAATTAAATAGTCGGGTCGTGACAATATCCTTCCCTAAGGTATGGGTTTCTTCCATATTCATCTGTATCTCCTTTGTGGTGTGTTACTGATTGTTTTGTATTTCAGGATGTGAGTTCAGTGATGGGGGAGCTGCAGCACATTGTCGGGTACATTGCCGAGGGCGTCTCTCGGTATGAGGCGTCGGAGAGGGAGCGGGCTGCTGCGGAGGCCGCGCTTGCTGCTGCGAGGGCAGATGTTGATGTTGCGGTGGCGGCTGCGAGGGCGGACGCTGATGCCGCGAGGGCTGCTGCGGAGGCCGCCCTAAAGAAGAAGGCATGGGCATTGGAGGTTGCTCGGGCCGAGCTTGAGGAGGCACAAGAGGAGGCGGCAGAGGCGAAGAAGAAGCTAGCCGAGGAGAGGAGCACCCTGCTGGCGGGTCAAGGGCCGATGCTGAGGGCCTTCACCAGCAAACTCATCGAGTCGGAGAGCTTCTCTTCTTTTATTTCCGACCTGGCCGCCGTGCTCAGGACGCGGGCGGTGTCAGACCACCTGGAGGATTTGGCGGCTGCCATGCCTGACTTCGACAAGGTCAAGCATGGGTGGGTCGAGGTCACCCTCGGACGATGGAGAAGGACTATGCGGGTGATCGCCAGGCGGGCTCCTTCCCGTCTTGGAGGCTTTGGCGCCTCCACCTCCCTTCTGACGGCTGAGGCCGTGACCCAATGCAAGGAGGATGAAGACCCTGAGCTTCGGGAACTCCTTGCCGAGTGCGAGCAGGCGGAGATCGCGGGTCGAGCTCACACCTTCCACGAAGGAGGTCGGCAGCAGGAGGAGGAGCAGCAGCAGGAGGTCGGCGAGTCCGGCAAGGAGGCTGAGGTCAGCGAACCCTTGTAATAGGTTTAATTTCCGGGGTCGTTAGGATCCCGCGCCTTGTAATTTTTGCTCTTGTGAATAATAAATACAACTTTTTGAAATGTGTGTTGTCCCTTTGTTTTTAGCACTCTTCTTCACAATATATCGAGCTCGATCATGATCTGTTGACCAAGCTAAAAGAGGTCCGAGGTGCCTTGGCTGAGAAGGACGAGGAGGTGTTGTTTTGGAGGAGCGGTCACGAATCGACCTGATTTTGGTCAGTATGGATTTCCAAGTCGCTGGGGTCGGCAGCTCGGCGTCCTCCACCGGGCTGAAGAAGCAACTGCAAGAGGCTGAATGTGAGGTGGCCCGCCTTCTGGTTGAGAACGAGACCTTAAAGCTAAGAATCATACATCTCGAAGTCCATGGGCGGATGTTTACGACGTCATTCGTGGACGCTGATGCGGTGTGAGGCGGCTCGGTGGCGACGGAGGAGCTGGCTCGGATCTCGGAGGAGCATGCAGAATACGAAGAGGTGATCCACTGGGCTGGTGGCGTCACCATATCCGAGGCCGATGACCGAGTTCAAAGCTTGCTTGCCGAGGGCATGGTGCTAAGGGACGAGGAGGGGCCTGACAGCAAAAATTTCAAAGATTGCCTCGACTTCCTTGTCAAATACCTCCAGATCTACGAGCTCATCCGCAAGCGACGTATGCCCCAGCCCTGCAGTGAGACTCCCGCCGACCTTGCCGATGTAAGGGTTGACGAAGTCGAGGTGTGAGACGGCTATGCGGACCACGCCGAGGTGCTCCGATTATTGGGTCCAACTGCAGCGGGATCATCTCGGGCTCGACCTTCTTAGATAGGAGCTCGGCGAGGTTGGATGTCGGCGTCAGGTGCTGGTCGGGCGAGGGCCTCAGGTCGGCAAGGAAGGACAGTAGGTCGGGGGTGGGGTCGTAACCCTGGCCGGGCGGCAAGATCAAGGAATCGAAGTTCGACCTCGGTTTCGGGAACGCCCCCTTCAGGTCGGGGCCCTTCTGCGCCTGTTCAAAGTGCGGCTGGAGTAGGCCGTGGTGGTGCCGACCTCATTGACTGGGTTGAAGGCACTGAGTTCATCCCGGGTATTCATCGTCGCCCCGGAGATTTTGTTCAGAACTGGTGCAGCTTCAGTGAGTCTCGTCGGGGTGGAGCTCGGAAGCCCGAATGATTTGTATATAGCTTAGGACTTTGTTTATAGTCATGAATGTATTTAGGCTTTGTACCGAAGTGTATATTTTCCCCCTAGAGAGGTACAAATATAGCTTAGTACTTGGTTTTAGCCATAAATGTATTCAGACTGTTTACCGAAGTGTATATCTTCCCAAATAAAGGGGTATGAATTGACGAGATCCGATCTGGACGTCGTTTGCATGTAGATGTTCAAATTAATGAGTAATCTGTATGCCTTGCATGTAGACGTTCAAATTAATGAGTAATCTGTATGCTTCGCACGTAGACGTTCAACTTAATGAGTAATATGTATGCGCGGCGCTAGTTGAGTACCTACTTAGTGGGTTTGTCATCGTAGGCGTGCCCTTTTGAAGGTTAATTATGTTTATCCTACTTGAGGCGGATGTGCACATAAGCATAAGATAAGACAAAGCAATGCACTTATTAGAAAACAAATGTTTTATTGATAAGCAAATGACTTCGACGGAAAAATAAGCAGGAGGGCTAACATGGTGCCGATCTGAAATGAAAGCTACGTAAAATACCTCCTTAGGTGAGTTATATGCCAGGTTCGGGGGATAAGTGCACCGGATAGGTGAGCAAGCTTATAGGCCCCTTTGCCGAGGTCCTCGTGGACGCGGTATGGGCCTTCCCATGTTGGGTCCAATTTGTTAAGGCGCTCGGCTTTGCTGGCCTCGTTGTTTCGCAGAACGAGGTCACCTACTTGTAGTGTGGGGGCCTTCACCCTCTTGTTGTAGTACCTTGTGACTTGGCACTTGTACTTGGCCTTGTTAATGAAGGCGAGCTCACGTTTTTCCTCTAGAGCATCAAGGTTGACCCGTAGGTTCTCCTCGTTGTCGTGCTGGTCGAAGTGAAGAGTACGTGGGCTCGGTGCACCAATCTCAGCTGGCATGACAGCCTCGGTGCCATAGACTATGCTGAAGGGTGTTTCTCCGTGTGAAATCCGTGGTGTCGTTCTGTATGACCAGAGGACTTGAGGGAGATTTTCAGCCCAATCTCCTTTAGCTCGATCTAACCTCTTTTGCTATCCTTGCACGATCGTGCGGTTCATCACTTCGGTCTGACCGTTCGCCTGTGGGTGTGCAACCGAGGTGAACTGCTGTTTGATCTGGAGCTCTTCACACCATTCTTTGAAGTGTTTGTCGACGAACTGGGTGCCGTTGTCCGAGATCAAGACGTGTGGTATGCCGAAGCGGGAAACTATATTTTTCCAAACGAATGTCTGAATCCTTCTGCTTGTGAGGTTTGAAAGGGGTTCGGCTTCGACCCACTTGGTGAAGTAGTCTATAGCTACAACCAAATACCGAAGTTGGCCTGGGGCCCGGTCAAAGGGACCAACAATGTCGATTACCCACTACATGAAAGGCCACGGACATTGTAGGCTACTGAGGTCGGTCTGAGGCAGCTTCTTGACTGTGGCGTGAAGTTGGCACTTCGGACACTTCTTGACGAGCTCGGCCGAGTCTTGGATGGGGGTGGGCCAATAATATCCTGACCTCAGCGTCTTCTTTGAGAGAGCTCGCGACCCGATGTGACTTCCACAGGACCCCCTGTGAATCTCGTTGAGGACGTAGTCTGCCTCTTCTCGCCCAAGGCATCTCGTGAGTGGTTGAAGATAGGATTTCTGTGAGAGTGCCTTCATGCGTGACGTACTTTTGGGAGTTGACCATCATCTTTTGGCCTCGAGCCGATCACGGGTAGTGCACCTTCTTCCAGATAAGCTTTTATGGGAGACATCCAGTTCGGCTCTATCTCAGTGATGATGCTGATGTGGGGCTCCGCAATGCTTCTGGAATGAAATTCCTCCACTGGTGGATTTGTCGATGACGAGGCTAATTTACTGAGGATGTCAGCTCGGCTATTCTTCCCTTGGGGGATACGATGAAGTGTGGAATACCTGAATGAGGTCAGCATCTCTTTAGCCTTCTCAAGGTATTGCTTCATTCGATCCTCATTGGCCTCGTACTTGCCTAAGACCTGGTTTACCACGACCTGGGAATCTCCAAAGATCTGGATCTTTTCCACTTTCAATTCCTTTGCGAGACGGAGTCCTGAGATTAGTGCTTCATACTCCACCTCGTTGTTCGTGGTCGGGAAGGAAAACCGAAGTGCATAGGTTACTTCTTATTTTTCCTAGCCGAGGAGCAAGATGCCGGCTCCGCTACCTGTTTTGCATGAAGCCCCATCCACGTACATCTGCCAACAGCCGTCAGGTGGGTTGAGGGCAGGTTCCTCCGTCGTGAGGGCGGAGGTCGGAGTGGCCTCGCTGGTAGGATCGACCTCGGTAAATTTGGCCTCTACCAGGAAATCAGCTAGAGCTTGCCCTTTGATGGCCGGTCTGGGGAGTTGTCGTCCGACCTCATCTCGTACCAGTACCACACTAATTGCCTCGTCCGAGGTGGCTAGATATAAAGAAAGGAGCTCTCCTTCTTTCGGGACGGATAGAGTTGGTAGGTCGGTGAGGTACTCTTTCAGTTGTGTGAAGGCAACGTGGTATTCTTCCCGCCAGGTGAAGTCCGGGGCTCTCCTCAAGATCTTGAAGAAGGGAAGCTGCTTCTCGGCAGCCCGAGATAGGAATCATCGAGGCGGCGGACATCCGTGAGTTTGTGGATCTCACGGATGGTTTTGTACTGCATGTCGAGCACCGTTTTCACCTTAGTGGGATTCGCCTTCGCCTTGGGGTTGAACTTGAAGACCGACCGAGAATTTCCCGTTTCACCATGAATGTGCACTTTTGGGGTTGAGCTTGAGGTTGACCGACCGAGGAGTCAAGGATAGTTCGAGATCGTCGGTGCGACTTTCGGTTTTTTAGCTTTTAACCACGATGTCGTCGACGAGACCTCGACGATCTTCCCTATATGATCTCTGAATATTGCGTCCACCATCCTCTGGTAGGTAGCTCCGGCATTTTACTGACCGAAAGGCATTTTTCGATACGCGAAGACGCCGAAGTCAGTGATGAACGCCGTCTTTGGAGCATCCTCCTGGCTCATCAGGACTTGGTGGTACTCCTTGTACAAATCCAGGAAACTAAAAATCTCGTGGCCCACCAGTGCCTCCACTTTCTTGTTAATATCAGGGAGGGGATAGCAATCCTTTGGGCAGTGTTTGTTGAGGTCGGTATAGTCGACACACATGCGCCACCCCTCTCCTGGCTTTCGGACCACGACTGGATTAGCCATCCAGGTCGGGTATTTGACCTCGAACAGAATCTTAGCCTCCTGGAGTTGAGTCACCTCGTCTCTTATGACCTGGCTGCGCTCTGCCGCAAACCCTATTTTCTTCTGTCGAACTGGTTTGGTAGCCAGGTCGATGTTGAGGCGATGAGTGATGAGCTCGGGTGACACTCCGGTCATGTCGAGTGGGGACCATGCGAATACGTCCTGTATTCCTCGAAGTTGTATGACGTCTTTGTCGAATATCGGTTGACCACAGGTGCCGACCACTGGTGCCGACCTTGACGACTTTGGAGGGGTCGTCGTCATATAATTGAAGGTTGTCAGTCAGGTCGTCCCGGGGCGGTAGCTTCTGAGGGTTCTGTAATTGCTAGGCCTGAGGTAAGGCCACATCTTGGGTTGAGACTCGTAGGCATTCTTTAGCGCGGTTGGTCACCCCGATGCTTAGCACTCCCACCGGAGTAGGTATCTTGATGGTGAGGTGGTATACCGAGCAGACGGCCTTGGTGGCATAGAGCCGCCTCCCGTGATGATGTTGTACGGAGAGGGAGCTCGGACCAGGAAGAACTGAATAGCCTTAGTGATCGACAGGGAGCACGCCCTACAGAATGGAAGGGTAATGACACCTTCGGGTTGGACCGTCTCTGAGTGAAGCTCGCAACGGGACGGTGCGGGATGTATTTGGATCCTCCGACCTCGAGTTTATCCAGCAGCCGAAGATGATCCGACGGAGGCACCGATGTCGATGTAGACCCTGTGGACGTTCTTGTTGTCCACCACGGCTTGTATGGTGATAGCGTCTTGGTGGGGCATGATCTTGGGCACTGGGTCATCTTTGGAGAACACGATGTTCTCCCCATCCCGGAGTCGCTTATTTTTTGGCTCCTCGGGGACCGGCCTCCGAGCTTCATTGTTCAACGATGATCTCGTCGTGCCTATGGGCAGTCCGGTGATGGCGTAAACCTGCTCCATCGCGTTGGGACCTTCATCCTCGTCATCTTCTGGTTGGGTCGTCGTTGAGGTCGGTCTGCAGTTGCCACCTCCATTCTTTCCTCTGCGCTTATTATTCCCCGACTCAGGTCGACCGAGGTACTTCTTGAGCTGCCCTCCTTTAACGAGCTCGTCTATCTGCAAGCTAGGTTTCTGCAGTCTTCGGTATTGTGACCACACCCTTGGTGGTAGTCACAATACTTGTTCGTCGACCTCTTCTTGGATCCTCCCTTCATGGGAGGTGGCCTCGGGAAGAGCTCAGCGTGGAGCTCAAATATTTCCGCCCTCGATTTGAGCAGATGAGGCGCGTTGCCACCAGGGTTTGGCCGAGGTCCCAGCCTGGATTCCATCGGGCCTTTCTTGATCCTGTCGAAGGCACTTCGGCGATCAGTGCCTCTCCCTCGGTCGTCTAGCCTCTTCCTCTCGACCTTCTGCTCGTCCCAGGTCTCTCTCTTCTTGCGATCTGACTCGTCCCCTTTGACGTAATTGTCAACCAGAGTCCAGAGGCGGCTCGCCGTCTTCGGCTTTTCTCTGGTGATCTCTTTGTTCAGGGCGCCAGGTCGGATCCCGATTTTGAACGTATTGATGATGTAGAGATCGTTACTCTCATCAATTTTGAGGGACTCCTTGATGAACCGCGAGACGAAATTTGACATCGTCTCGTCCCGTCCTTGGCGAATGGTGAGCAGGTCGGACGACGGTTGCTGAGGTGGCATCTTCTGGTAGAAGCGCCATTTAAACTGATCCATGAGATCTTTGAAGCAGTGTATGCTGTTCTGGCGGAGCGAGGTGAACCAACGTCGGGCGTTGGAGATCAGCACCTCGGGGAAGATTTTGCACATATGAAAATCCTCCATTCCTTGATTCGCCATGTTGGTGGTGTAGGCGAAAAGGAAGTCGGAGGGATCCCCGAGGCCATCGTAAGCAACGATGTTGGGTGCCCTATAGCGTTGGGGCAAGGGCGTATCCAAACTTTCTTTGGAGAAATGAGAGATGATCCTCCCGTGCCGGTCGAACCCCGGAAGCTCGTTGTCATCTCTCTCTGGAGGGGTGGGAGACCGGTAACGGCGTCTATCGTCTTTTCGAGGGGGAGTTCGGCTCTGCCTCTCCTCTCTTCTATCCCGCTCGGCTCCCTGGACGGCGTGCCGAGGTGGTGAGCGACTCCACGGGTGGTGCGGGGGCGAATGGTTGCGATCGTCCCGCCGAGGTGATTGACTTCGGGCGACGGGGCGATTTACGCGTTCTCGGCTATCACGCCGAGGTGAGCGTTGATCACTTCGGAGGGGCGAACGACCTCGGGCGCCCGTAACCACCAGTCCGAGCGCTCTTGAGGTGCCCGCTCCGTTTGTCCTCTGGTTGAGGAAACTCTGGAATTGGACGAGATTGGCGTTGAAGAATTGAGACACGGCTTGGCCGAGGACCTCATGAGATCGGTGAACCGCCTGTTCACCGGTATTGAGGTCGGCATCTTCCTCTTTGTTAGGGCGGCGATCCTGAGGGTGTATAGGAATGTTCTCCATGTAACCCTCAGGTGTGTTGCCGCTGGTGGCGTCCGCAATCCCCTTTCCGCGGCGCTGCGTGACCACTTGATCATCCTCAACGCGGTTGTTGCCAGCTCCGCCAGCGGTACTAGCATTTGCACGAGTTCTTACCATTGAGTTGCAGAAAAACGAAGCTTTTTGTTCGAATGTTCCCACAGACGGCGCCAATGATAAATCTAGTGTATGCTAATATACAAGATTTAAGAAAAGCAGTAAAGAACACAAGAATTTTTACGTGGTTCGATCAGGAATGAGATCTACGTCCACGGAGGTGATGGTCCTCAATACTTTTACTATAATAGATTACAATGAGTGTATCTAAAAGCTCTAGTATTCAATGAGTTGCTAACCCTTCTATCGTCGACCTAACCCCTATTTTTACATGTTAGTGGATCTATAAAGACGTACTGGATCCCTTGATTTGTGGGATCCGATCTCTTTCCATAACTTGATCCTTGAATATCGCCTTTGACTTGGTCTTGATTAGGGTTTAGATGTTGGGCTTTGGGCTTAACCGCGTAGGGCCGTCCATTAGGTCAGGCCCAGCTTGTTTGGGCCTGCCAGTGGGCCTGAGCGGTTGGAACATATCCCATGAGTAAATCCTGCATCGGCTTCGACCTCAGATGATCAATGTTTTCTTACATCCTCCACACAGTAGTAGCACAGCAGTCGAAGTATCGATGATGCTTGCTTTATGTCTTTGTCACTTCCAATATTGTCATATGTGCTCACAAATTTGAAATCTCAATGCAACAAATGGGATAAAAGACCCCAAAGGACAAGTATGAAAACAATCGACAAATATATTGAGAGATGATAATTAAACGAATTAAAGGGGAAAACATAATTTATCTAGTATCTTAACTTATCTATTCTTTCTATCCAACTTTTTAACTTCTCTATCCTTATTAATCAAATGTACAAAATTAACCTTAATTCTAATCAATTGTTACATTATACATTTTCTTACACATTTCTGATTTTTTTAACTTGGTGGCAAAAAAATTTCAATTTTCAAACAGAATTTATTGCTTTTTTATTTACTTATTTTACTCCACTTTTAAAAAGTCAAACCCACAGCTGAACTCCCCCTCTCAAACGCATGCTCCCCTGCCGCGGCTAATCCCAACCAACGGCGGCTAAACCAACTAATGGCCAATAACCGCGGGTAATGGTTAAGCAGCGTTGGATAACGGATGTTGACCAAGGCTAAGCCCCATCTCACGGTGGCTAACCCAAGCAGCGGCGGAGGATGACAAACATTTGATATATCATATGATAATCATTTTTCATTCCATGATTTTAAGTTTTTCTTAGAAAAAAAATAATGATCCAAATAACATTTGAGATTTGTTGGTTTTGGAATTTGTTGGTTATAAAATATAGATTTAACAATACATTTGCATGAAGACCAAATTATTTTACTATTAAATATGTCTATAAGAACATTTATACTACCTCATTCCTTGAAATATGTTCTTTGGTGGCATGAATGTTAATAAATGTAATGAGTGTAAAGTGAGTGGAGAAAAGAAACCAGTTTGTAAGATGTGTTATGTGAGTAAAAAATGGGGTCATGAATTGTTTTTTTATAATTAAGTGGGTTGATTATGGGTAAAAGTTACGAAGGACATGTCTATAAAAAGAAAGTGGACGTTTTTTATTAACGGATCAAGACGGAGGAAGTAATATTTATTGAGGTGTGTTTAAACTCAATCAAAATTTTCTAATATAATATGTTATGATATTCATAGTTACTATGGATTGTATTTATAAATTGAAATCATCCTCCATCATCATCATCATTATTATTATTATTATTATTATTATTATTATTATTATTATTATTATTATTATTATTATTATTATTATTATTATATTGTTAGATTATTACTTAACTTAGAAAATATATGAGTTGAATTCATCCCTCATTTAACTATATACATGTTAGAGATTGTTGGATTATAAAAGAATTTTTCTATTTGTTGTAGATTCATAATTATATCAATACAAACACACATAATTTTATTCTTTTATCTACTTTTTGAACATTTCAAGTAAAAAATAATATTTTACATTTATTTGAGGTATATAGTTAATTCATGTAAGGAAAATATTATAGTAATATGCTATGTTATAAGAATTAATTAAATATATTATATCAACCGTTTAATTTTACATTAACGGTACATATATTTTTATAAATATTAAAGTACTAGGTTCATAAGAACATTTAAAACTTCTTGAGATGTTTAGGCTCGGTCATAATTTTTGAAGAATAGACACAGTGACGGAGGGAGGAATTTTTTGTTGGGGGCCAACTATTTATAATTTTAAAAGATAATAAAATATAATATTAAAAATAAAATTAAAAATAATAATAATTTAAATAATATACAATATTATTTGAATAGAGGTAATTGTTCATACTAAATTTCTTTTTATTATATTTTAATATCTTGCAAAGATAAAAAATAAGATTTACTAACAAATAACTAAACAATCAATCAATAATAGTTATAAATAAAAACTTGTATTGATCATATTAGTTCACATATAAAGCTTATTAAAATGTAAATAAATATCATGTATGATTGTTAGAATAAGTTTATCATAATCTTTTTAAAAATTGAATTGATCATAATTACATATATCTTTTATTTTATCAATATTAAATTAATTATAGAATAAAGAAAAAGAAAGAAAGAGCATAAAGTAGAGAAAAGGGGAAAATAAAAGAGAAATTGAGAAAATGAAAAATAACAAAACTAAGAAAAGGAAAAGAGTTGGGAGTGAAAAGGAGAAAAGAAAAATAGAAGAGAATTGGGAGAATAAAAAAATAGCAAAAGTGAGAAAAGGAATAGAGGGGGGAGCGAGAAAGGGCAAGAAAAGGAAAACAAATGAATAACAAAATTGAAGGAATAGAGTGAATAACAAAATTGAAGGAATAGAGGGGGGGAGCGAGAAAGGGCAAGAAACGGAAAACAAATTAATAACAAAATTGAAGACGCCAAGATTCAAACACGACCTTTGGATCGAATTCTAGTCTCTTAACCAACTGCGCCATAATAACTTTCTAAAATTAGTACTATGTATATAGTAGTAATATTTTCGAAAAAAACTGGGGGGCCCATGGGCCCTCCAGGCCCCTACGTAGCTCCGTGATAGACTAGACTCATGTTATACATATTAATTGAAAAAAGAAAAAGAACACTTAGCTGTCGTTGCATTTGAACGGCCGCCCAACCAACGGCTAAGTGATCAACGAGTCACCCACGCAGCTAAACGGCTGCTAACCCCTAAATCAAAGTATAATTACTTTTTGTTTTCAAATATCATATTTTATATTTTTTTTATCATTAAATTATAATTTTATACTCTCTCTGTCTTATCCAAGATGATCTGTATTTCATTTTAGATTGTCCCACCCAAGATGACCTGTTTTTTTTTTTAAATAATTATATCTTCAAAAGTTATGGATCCTATCTATTTTTATCACATTAACCACTTTATCCATTCTCCTCAATAACTATGCCGAAAAGAAATGGACCATCTTGGATGAGACGGATGGAGTATTATTTTTAAAATTAAATATTTTTAACTAAAAGTACATGGTATTTAGTATTTTAATTCGTTAAAATGGGCAATCTGTGTAATGCTTAAAACAATTATTCTTACTTAGAGGGTGTTTGACTAAGCTTATTTTAAAGAGCTTATAAGCTCCAAGATAAGACATAATGTTTGAAGAGCTTATAAGTTGTCAAAGTGTTTGGATAATTGAGCTTATAAGCTAGAGAAAGAAATTCGAGTTATGGAGAGAAAATCATAGTTAGAGAGAGAAAATTGACGAAATGTGAAGTCGATAGTGTATACATAGAAAATAACGAATCATAGTAATGTTATTTTGGTAAATCCACTGTTACTAATAAGCTTATGAAAAAATAAATTGGATTGAACTACTTATTTTTAGGGGAGCTTATAAGTTGTTAGAGTTTTTTTTCACAGATTATAAGATGTGTAATAGCTTATTTTATCAAATACTTTGTATGAACTTATAAGTTCTTATAAGCTTAATCAAACACCGTCTTAATATATTCATTCTGTGGGTCTCTAACATTTGTCCGGTCTACGTAGAGCTGCCCACGGTTCCGGTTAGAATCTGGATCGGAACCGGCGGTTCCGGTTCTTTCATGGCCGGAACCAAAACCGAACTGTGAAATATACTTGCCCGGTTCGATTCCGCCTGTAATCCGGCGGTCCGGTTCATTCGATTTCAGTTCTAACCGGAAAAGAACCACCCTTTTTTTTCGTTCGATTATGATTCATGCTTCGTTGATTATCGATACAAGTTTAATCGTAAGACAATTCAAACTTCAAAGTGTAAAATGTAAAAAAATACTTGAGAAAGTGAGAATGAGATTTTCTAATTTTTATTTTATTTATAAATCCTAAATCCTTAGATATCACAAATCGATTCCAAGGACCGCCTCGTTAAAACCTCTGTGAGGAAAAAGAGTACTCGTCTAAGCATTTTCGAGACGACTACATGTTGTCAAAATCGAAATCGTCATCGAACTCATCTGTTTCTTCAAAGGCATCGGTGTCGGTTTCGGCTTCGGTGGTGCTGATTGGAGGATGCTCAAAGACATCATCTCATTTGTTCTCTTGCTCACGGGCCTCGGCTAGAGTGTAGTCCTTGAGCAATACTTGTGCTTCGAGATTTCGCGGGGTCATCGTTGATCGTCTTTCATCTAAAGTATACCCTCCGCTGCTAAAAGCTTGCTCACGGGCCTCGGCTAAAAGCTTGTAACATCTAAATGCAATTCACTAAAATGACATCTTTATCTCTTTAAGCTCTATTATGTAATGTAGTTATTTTACTTATGCACTTCAATTCTTCATTATCATGTGACATTGTTTATTATTGTCATATATAATATTTGGTTTTTTAATTTAATATTTAATTTAGGTAGTTTAACTTTGAAATTTCCAATTTATAAGTTAAAAAACAAAATTTACTCATCATCTCTTCTCCACGACACATTCACTCAAATAATTAGTATACAATTTACATTACAATTTACAAGTATAATATTGAAACATAAAATGAAATTATTTTTTTTTAAAAAAAAAATACACGGTTCGCTCCGAACCGAACCACGATTCGGTTCCTAGATTTTAAACAGGAACCGAACCGCCGGTTCCACCAGTTCCTCGAAACAGTTCGGAACTGCCTGTTCCGGTTCCGGTTTCGGAACCGGTGGTTCTGGTTCAAAACCGGCGGTTCCGGTTCGATTCCGGTTCCGATGGACACCTCTACTACGTCCAAACACGGACACCATTTAAGGGTAATTTTGTCAAATGAAATGTTTATGGTTAGTTTTGATATTAATTTTACATCTACCGTTAAATTTGGGATGTATTTTGAAATTCAAGTTATTTCTACCTATTAACATATGAATTAACTGCATGCAAGTTTTTCTACAAATGTAGCAGATAAAATTCAATTGAGAAGATTAATTTGTGCCGCTGTAGGGATTCAGTACTCGCATCTTTAGATTCTTTTTAAATTAAGTTTTTAGTTTATAAGAATTTAAATTGAGGGCTATGCGGATAAAATGATATTTTTATTAATATTAATATTTTTATTAAATGAAGGAATGTATTAAATAAAATGGTGGCTATGTTTAGATTAATCCACGTCAATTATATGCTTAAATATAATCATTATGATACTATATAATAATAATTATTTTTTAGAACTAAAGTTCGTTTGCCACTCCGAATTTAGCATCCATGAGTAGGGGTGTGCATTAACCGAATCGAATCGAATAAACCGAGATAATTTTCGATCGATTCGGTTTTTTCAAGAAAATCGATTTTCGGTTCGGTTCAAAATTTTAATTAAAATCGAAAATGGTTTTACATTTTAGGTTCGGTCGGTAACCGAACCGAAATATTTTTTTTATATTTATTTATTTTATATAATAATTAATTAATATCTTAATTAATAATTAGGATAAACATATGTTTATTTAGAAAAAATATATGTTTCGATCGGTTTTTCGATCCGACCGAAATATATCGATTTTTCCGGTTCGATTTTCGGTCCGTCTGAAATTATAATTCGATTCGATTCGATCAAAAAAAAATATTTGATTCAATTTTCGATTTGAAGAATTTTGATCGATCGATGGAACCAACGGACCGATACATAGCCCTATCCATGACAATATGAATAACAAAAAAGAAGATATGTTGTGTGTGTGTGTTGGCCTAGTGGTAGAGTGGTTAATGCCTGAGGTCAAAGGTGTCGGGTTCGAGTATACCGTAACGCAGCCTTTAAAATTTCTGTATTAATTGATCCAAAAAAAAAAAAATATGTTTGTCCCTATCTACTCTCTCTCTCTCTCGCTCTCATAGAAAGAGCCATCTCGGAACCCGTTTGTCCCTGCAGTTATCCATCACCACCCTCTCACAAAGTGATACGGCTTCCGCCGCTATCGCGGCTGGGCAGCTTCCACATATTGGGTTAGTATTTTGCAACAAGCTTATACATGGCAATGACACACTCATATTATTCTTTACTGTTGCATTTGCCTGCTATTTTTGGATCTTCAAATTGTGCCATATGTGCTTTCTTTGTTTTCCTGCTCAGTTCTTAATGGCTCATTAAGAATGTTTCACAGCATCTGTTTTAGAAATAGTTATTGATTAGTAGGAATAAGGAAGAATTGGGTTGTAGATACTTGGGGCTCGAATTTTTTATGCTAGCTAGACTTGGCAATTAGGGCTAGAAAAATGGGGGTAGGGTGTGTTGTTTTTATTGTATCTGTTGTTTCTGCTGCTTATTGAAAAAAATAGCAATAGGAGTGGACAGAACATGGATGCTATCGATGAGAACATACTTAGATGTTTGAATTCTTGTTTGGTTTGAGGACTATAGGGCACATTTCCTTTGTTTTGATGATGGCCATTTAGATTACTGTTCCAAGTTTGAATTTTTTCTCTATGGTTTTCATTTATGCCCATCAGGGAGCAAGTTTTGGTTGTTTAGATCATGTTTATCTCCATCTCGTTGTTTATTTTGTGGGATGTGGGGTTGAGGAGGATTGTGTCACTTCATAGCTCCATGTATTTTTGTCAATGTGAACTCGATTTATAATGTGATGTTCTGGGAATATGGTAAAGATTTCGAAGTATTGGGCACTCTTACCTCAGGATATAGATAAGTTGAGCTTGAGATGAACATAAACTGAGATGAATTGTTCCGCCTTTCTTTTCCACTATCCATATGTATTTATAAATTCATCTTCTTTTATTTTCTGAAACAATTTGTAATATTCTTTAATTTTTTACTTCATTATTACTGTTTTCAAAATTTATATTTCTATCAATAGTTGGTTCGATATAATTACATTATTTTTTTGAAGTTGCCTTTTCTACTGGTGACTAATGGGGGTATGTTATCCTTGATGGACTGGAAGACGTGAGTTGGTAAACAGATTTTTTTTAGGAGTTACATGACATCTACTATGCATGGTGCCATGAACAACACTCTCTAGCGTGTTTCTCATCACATGACAGTTTGTTCTTTTTCGTAGGGATGGATGCTGGGTGTCTGCATTCTCATTTCAGCAGAACTCCTTTTTCGCATGTCAAAAGAACATGCCTGAAGTTTGACTATCCGAAATACAGCACACTGCGAGGTCTTCGTTCACTCGATTCGTTGAAGGTAGTTCTATATTTAATGTTACTATTGCATAACTTATTGATTCATCTCAACTTAGCAATGCAACATTATCTGTATCAAATTTTGTTCTACTTTTATGCAACCCTACTATAACTTTAAGTTGCTTCTGATTCACTTCTGATGTAGTGATGTGTTAGAGATTACTGATTGAGTTTCTGATTGTTGTTTCCTTTTTTTGCAGAGCACTTGCAATAGACTCAGCCAACTGAACTTACGAATCTCGTTAGAGAAGTCAACTCACTTTCAAGCTCTGATCGTGAAATGCAATCATCCTCAAAATGCAGATTTTCCTCGTTATTATTCTAAAAAGGAAAAGAAACCATTTCCTATACCTATTATTGAGTTACGGCGAAATGCCAGGGAGAGGCTTAAAAGCCGTAAAAACCAACGAAGAGGACCTGTCCCACCTCCGAAACGAGGATTGGTGGTTAAAAGACTAATTCCTCTTGCATACAGAGTGTTGAATGCAATAACAACATTAATTAATAATCTGAAGAAACTTCTGAAAGTGATGCCTGTCAACGCCTGCAAGTAATTCTCTACCTGATGCTCGGTTTTTATTCTGCATCTTTACAACTGCTTAGATCAATATGGACTCATCTTTTTGTATCACAAACTAAAATAACTAGGGCAAATTTGGACTTCCATTTCCTCTTCACTGTATTGGTATATTGAGATTGATCATCTTCCTAGGACTATTACTGTTTCTAACTTCTGATTTTCTCTTAATAGTTCTATCTGATTCTTGCAGGTGGTGTAATGAAATTCACGTAGGTACTTTTGGGCATCCTTTCAAGTCTTGCAGAGGACCACGAGCTTCCATTCGTAAGGGGGCTCATGAATGGGGTTAAGCAGTTGTCGAGGACATATTGGTGCCACTCGAGGCATACCACTTGTATGATCGTCTTGGGAACCGTATTACTCATGACGAGAAATTTTCCATCCCAAGAGTCCCCACAGTAGTCGAGCTCTGCATTCAAGCAGGAGTAGAACTGCCCGAGTATCCCACCAAAAGAAGAAGAAAACCTGTCATACGCACTGGCAAAAAGGAGTTCGTTGATGCTGATGAAAGCGAGCTGCCCAACCTTGACCCAGAAGTTCCAAAGCCAGAAATATTGACTGAAATACCAGATTCTGAAATCATACCACCATCCAGCAAAGAAGATATAGCATTGCTTGCCGAGGAAACACTCCAAGCATGGGAGGAAATGAGGGATGGAGCACGGAGGTTTATGAAGATGTACCCAGTAAGGGTTTGTGGCTACTGCCCCGAAGTGCACATAGGCCCGAGCGGACACAAAGCCCACAACTGTGGAGCTCATAAGCATCAGCAGCGTAACGGGCAACACGGATGGCAGGCAGCAGTTCTTAACTGCTTAATCCCCTCCAGATATGTGTGGCACATACCTGATGTTAATCAGCCAATGGAGAGGGAGCTCAGGAACTTCTACGGCCAGGCGCCCGCAGTGGTTGAATTGTGTGTACAAGCTGGTGCTGCTGTGCCCGAGCACTACAAACCAACCATGAGGTTGGATGTGGGAATTCCTGCAAATGTTGGTGAAGCAGAAATGGCTGTTTGATATCTTCCCAACTTCAGTAACAGGTAAGTTTGCCTGCAATTAGTTTATACAATTGTTAGTAAAAACCAATTACATATTAGATTTATATATGAGAAGTTTGTCAAAAAAGAACATGAACTCTCTCTCTCTCTCTCTCTCTCTCTCTCTCAAACGCACACACACTCACACATTTTGAATAAGATAATATAAAAGAGGTGTCTGTCTTTGTTAAGCTGTTTTGCTCCAAGCAGGACCAGCATTAGGTCAGAGAATTTCATTGCTTGGAACATTTGAAAATGATGGTAGAAAACAGGCGAAATGAAATAAAGTTGATTATAACTGAAAACGCAAGTAATATGCAAGCCTCAATCAATCATGAATATAGATTAAATGACATTAACAAGGAAATACAAACTGAAAACACTCAGAACAGACAATCTTACAAAAAATAGGTGGAAAAACTGGAAAACAATAAGAAAAGCAGACAGCAATGACTATATAAATTGATCATTCTAGAGAAGGGCCTGATAGAATCATCCGCCCCTCCACTGTATACTCAACTCTCCGAAACTTGATTCCTGATGACATGTTCCTACGTCAACGCAAATCATGGGGATTTGGGTTCTTCTGGCAAAGTTGGCTTAGGCAGTTCTGGTATCTTCGGAAGTTCAGGCAACTTGGGCATATCTGGCTTTGGTAGAGTTGGCAATTCAGGTTTTGGCAGCTCTGGTTTTGGCAATTCTGGTATCTCAGGCTTTGGCAACTCTTGTTTTGGCATTTCTGGTGTTTTAGGCTTTGGTATTTCTGGTACCTCTGGCTTTGGTAGCTCAGGCTTTGGCAACAGTGGCAGTTCAGCTTTTTCTACTGTTGGCTTAGGTAGAGCTGGGACCTCAGATTTTGTCAGTGTTGGAACCTCAGGCTTAGGCAAAGTTGGGATCTCAGGTTTTGGCAATGTTGGAACCTCGGGCTTAGGCAAAGTTGAGATCTCAGGTTTTGGCAATGTTGGAACCTCGGGCTTAATCAAAGTCGGGGCCTCGGGTTGTGGCAATTCTGGGAGCTTTGGTAGCTCTGGCACATTCGGTTTTGGTATTTCTGGTAGAGCAGCCTTTGGCGAAGTTGGAACCTCGGGCTTAGGCAAAGTTGGGACCTTGGGTTTAGGCATTTCCGGTACAGCAGGCTTTGGTACTGGAGGCAGCTCAGCCTTTTCCAGTGTTGGCTTAGGCAATGCTGGTACCTCTGGTTCTGGCAATGTTGGAACCTCAGGCTTAGGCAAAGTCGGGACCTCAGGTTTTGTCAGTGTTGGAGCTTCGGGCTTAGGCAATGTCGGGACCTCAGGTTTCGGCATTTCTGGGAGCTTTGGTAGCTCTGGCACCTTTGGTTTTGGCAATTCTGGAATTTGAGGCTTTGGCATTTCCGGTAGAGCTGGCTTTGGTAGTGGAGGCAATTCAGCCTTTTCTAGTGTTGGCTTAGGCAATGCGGGTACCTCCGGTTTGGGCAGCGTTGGAACCTTGGGCTTAGGCAAAGTCGGGATCTCAGGTTTTGGCAGTGTTGGAACCTCGGGCTTAGGCAATGCCGGGACCTCAGGTTTCGGTAGTGTTGGAACCTCAGGCTTAGGCAATGTTGGGACCTCAGGTTTTGGCAATGTTGGAACCTCGGGCATAGTCAATGGTGGCAGCTTGGGCTTGGGTAGTGAAGGTAGCTCTGGCTTCAGTATGGATGGGATTTCGGGCTTGGGAACGTCAGGCACAAGAGTCTCCAGGAGGCGGCGCGCCTCTGCATGGTTTGTGTTGCCGATTATGGATGACAGAGTGATGAGTAAGAACAGGAAAAACAAATGGTGGCTATGAAATGCCATTGAGGGGGAAATAGTTAAATTAAGAAGGTTTTTTGTTGAACTGAGAAATTCACTGTCTTGGATGGTTTGTGGAGTTTGGGGATGCGTCATGGTTTGTATAGGCACTGGATGAGGTGGAAGAACACTAGTTTTCTTTGGTTGTTGGAAAGAAGATTGAGTTAGTTCAACTTCCTAATGGCGTTTCTTCCAGTTACCTTCTCTCTCCCTCACTAGTGTGCTCTTAAACTCGTCCAACCCTTATTTAAAAACAATTCAGATCAGGTTAGGTTACCACTATTTATATTAAAAAAGCAGTTTGATGAATTCATCCTGAATGAAACGGCCATGGAGTGTATTTGAGATTGAAGCTATAATTTAAAGAGGTGCACTCATCCTAATTGGAATTTATTGATTATTAAGACTTAATTAGGACGGATGTATCATACATCCGGATGCACACGAATTTTTACCTAATTTAAATTGGACTTGATTTCTTTTTTTATTATTATAATTTTGAGACACAAAATACAGATCATATCGTGAAACTAAAACTTTTTTACAAGGAATTAACTCAGCTAGTAAGAACTAAACCACACTCAAACTAATAACCGAAGCAAGAGAGAGACCTGGGAGTCTCAGTTTTGCCATTTGAGCTTGACTTCTTCAGCAAATTGGGCATGTTAAGTAGTTTAATTTTGCCAACAGTAGACAAATTGGCTTCACCAATTCGTCCGCGAGTTCAAAGAGGTTGGTAAGAAAATCTAATTGACAATGTAATAATAATTTGTTCTAATTCGTAGCTAAAGAAGAAAAATAAAAGAACAGAAAAAATGTACTGATTCTTGTACCATATGTTCTTACTTGTTGTCATATTAAGTAGTTTAATTTTGCCATCAGTAGACAAATTGGCTTCACCAATTCGTCCGCTAGTTCAAAGAGGTTGGTAAGAAAATCTAATTGACAATGTAATAATAATCTATACTAATTCGTAGCTAAAGAAGAAAAAGAAAAGAAAAGAAAAAATGTACTGATTCTTGTACCATATGTTCTTACTTGTTTTAGCAATGAGTAGTCCACCAAACTCTTTTCAGATACAACATTGAAATTACACATGATCAGAAATTCGAGTTTCAAAATTAAATGAAATTAGTGACAATCTCTCTGTAGGGTACATGACTAACTCAAATATCACTAGTTGTCTAAATACATGCTTTAGCAAGAAAACAAAAATAAAATTAGAGACTAGCATAAATCAAAACATGGGGAATAAGTGTGATCTAGAAAATAGGTAAGCTTTAGAGGGGTGTTTTGTGCTTTCCTTTAGCAACGACAAAAAGCCTCCCTTTCGGGTGACATTGCTATCTAGTTGATCTTCACAGACAGGTAAATGAGCCTTGTGAACCAGAAACAAGCATAGAAACCGATTGTAGTTGTACCAGTCAGCACGAAGAAAGCATACCAACCAATCAGCACCTAGAGAACACCCAACACTGGTTTGGTGATGTTGTACCTCGTGGTGAAGAAGTAGGATGCTGCATAAAGGAAGAGGTAGAGCACTGATGAACCGTGGTAAGGTATGACCTCCACCACTGACCAGTGACTACCATAAGTAGTCCTCACTGCAGTAAGTTTGCCATCAATTTGATTGAACATGAAAACTCTCTCTCTCTCTCTCTCTCTCTCACACACACACACACACACACAGAGAGAGACATTTTTAGTAAGATAATATAACAGAGGTGTCTCTGTCTTTGTTATGCTGTTTTGCTTCAAACAGTACTAGCATTAGGTCATAGAATTTCATTGCTTGAAACATTTAGAATGATGGTAGAGAACAGGGAAGTGAAATAAAGTTGAATATAATTGAAAACACTGAAATTCATTCAAACCTCAACAAATCATGAATATATATTAAATAACCATAACCAAGAAATACAAGCTGAAAACACTCGAAACATACAATGTTACAAATAATAGCTGGACAAACTGGAAAACAATAAGAAAAGCACAAAGCAACAACTACATAAATCAATCATTCTAGAGCAAGGCCTGATAGAATCATCCGTCCCTCCAGTGTATACTCAATCTCCGAAACTTGTTTTCTGATGACATGTTCCTATGTTGATGCAAATCAAGGGGATTTGGGTCCTTCTGGCAAAGTTGGTTTAGGCAGTTCTGGAATCTTCGGAAGTTCAGGCAACTTAGGCATTTCTGGCTTTGGTAGAGTTGGCAACTCGGGTTTTGGCAGCTCTGGTTTTGGAAATTCTGGTATCTCAGGCTTAGGCAGCTCGGGTTTTGGCATTTCTGGTGTCTTAGGTTTTGGCAATTCTGGTACCTCAGGCTTTGGTAGCTCCGATTTTGGCAATGCCGGTAGCTCAGGCTTTGGCAGTGGAGGCAGTTCAGCCTTTTCTAATGTTGGCTTAGGTAGAGCTGGGACCTCCGGTTTTGGCAGTGTTGGAACCTCGGGCTTAGGCAAAGTTGGGACCTCGGGTTTTGGCAGTGTTGGAACCTCGGGTTTAGGCAAAGTCGGGATGTCAGGTTTTGGCAGTGTTGGAACCTCGGGCTTAGGCAAAGTCGGGACCTCGGGTTTTGGCAGTGTTGGAACCTCGGGCTTAGGCACAGTCGGGACCTCAGGTTTTGGCAATTCTGGGAGCTTTGGTAGCTCTGGTACCTTCTGTTTTGGCAGTTCTGGCATTTGTGGCTTTGGCACTTCTGGTACCTCAGGCTTTGGAAGCTCTGATTTTGGCAACGTTGGTAGCTCAGGCTTCGGTTGTGGTGGCTGTTCAGTCTTTCCTAGTGTTGGTTTAGGCAGACCTGGGAGCTCAGGTTTTGGTAGTGTTGGAACCTCAGGCTTAGGCAAAGTCGGGACCTCGGGTTTTGGTAGTGTTGGAACTTCGGGCTTAGGCACAGTCGGGACCTCGGGTTTTGGCAATTCTGGGAGCTTTGGTAGCTCTGGCAACTTCGGTAATTCTGGCATTTGAGGCTTTGGCAGCTCCGATTTTGGCATTTCTGGTAGAGCAGGCTTTGGTAGTGGAGGCAGTTCGGCCTTTTCTAGTGTTGGCTTAGGCAATGCCGGCACCTCTGGTTTTGGCAGTGCTGGAACCTCGGGCTTAGGCAAAGTCGGGACCTCAGGTTTTGGCAGCGTTGGAATCTCGGCTTTAGGCAGTGCTGGGATCTCAGGCTTCGGCAGTGTTGGAATTTCGGGCTTCGGCAGTGTTGGAATTTCGGGCTTAGGAAACGGTGGCAGCTCAGGCTTGGGTAGTGGAGGTAGCTCTGGCTTCGGTATAGATGGGATTTCGGGCTTGGGAACCTCAGGCACAGGTGACTCTAGGAGGTGGCGTGCCTCTGCATAGTTAGTGTTGCCTGCTATGGATGACAGAGTGATGAGCAAGAACAGGAAAAGGGAATGATGGCGATCAAATGCCATTGCTTGAGGAGGAAATAGCTGAATCAAGAAGGTTTTTGTTCAAATGAGATCTTTACTTTGTTGGTTATGGAGTTTGGGGGTGCATCATGGTTTATATAGGCACTGCATGAGGTGAAAGAACATTAGCTTTTCTATGGTTGCTGGGAAGAAGATCGAGTTAGTTCAACTTCCCAGTTGCCTTCTCTTTCCCTTGCTAGTTTGCTCTTAAAACTCGTTTAAGCCTTACTAAAATACAATTCAATAAAAGGGTAGGTAACCACTATTCATATTAAACAAAGCAGTTTAATTTATTCGTGAATGAATTGCCATGGAAACTATTTGAGTGAGAAGCGCAATAGTTTAAAGCAAAAAACTTATGTACATCCAATTTAATTTAATTTAATTAGAGTTTATTAGTTTACTAATCACAATTATAATTTAATCTGGATGGATGCATAGTGCATCCAGCTATACCAAGATATGCCTCTAATTTAAATTGGACTTGATTTAAAACTTGATATTTAGTATTTATGTGCTGTAATTGTATACAATTTAAGATTGTAAAGAAGACACGTACATATTAAGTAGTTTAATCTTGGTAATCTATAGACATAACTTCACCAATTCGTCGGCGGGTTCAAAGAGGTTGGTAAGAAAATCCAATGAAATTATTATCTGTACTATTTCTTAGCTAAAAAAAGAACGAAAAAATGTACTAATTCTTGTACCACACGTACTTCTTTGGTGTGCAACGAGTAGTCCACCAAACTCTACATTTTCAGATCTAAATTACATGTAATTAATGACAAACTCTCTCTCTGTATGTAAGGTACATGACTAGCTCAAATTAAGATCACTAATTGTCCAAATACACACTTTAGCAAGAAAACAAACAAAAAAAAAATTACAGATCCCGACGCATTTCAGCTTGTGCTGACTAGCATGAATGGAAATAATGAAATAAGCATGATCTAGCAAATAGGTAAGCTTTTGAGGGGTGTTATCTATTCTCCTTTAGAAACTACGAAAAGCCTCGTTATCTAGTCGATCTTCACAGACGAGTAAATGAGCCTTGTGAACCAGAAGCAGTCTACTGTACCAGTCAGAACAAAGAAGGCATACGAACCAATCAACATGTATCCGAAATAGAGAACACCCGACACAGGTTTGGCGATGTTGAGCCTTGTAAAGAAGTAGAATACTGCATAAAGGAAGAGGTAGAGTGCCGATGAACCTGCAGTGAGGTATGACCTCCACCACCATAAGTAGTCCTCACTGCATAACTGGAAATAGCAAAGCACCACTGTAATCTCAGCACATGTCACAATCAGTATGATCAACACGAGGAACAGGAAACCAAAGATGTAATAAAACTGATGCAGCCAGATTGATGTCAGGATGAAAAACAGCTCGATGAAAACTGCACCAAACGGGATTATGCCTTCAATTAAGATGGAGAAAATAGGGTTCATGTACCAGGCCTGCTAGGGTATTTGCCTAGGGATTTTATTGGTTTTCACTGGATGCCCAATAGTAGGCTTCTTAAACCCTATATAACTGCCTACAAAAACTAGTGGAACGGAGATTCCGAACCACAAGAGGACCAAAGCAAACATGGTGCTAAATGGCACGGCCACTGAGGACTTCTCTCCCCAAATCAGTTCATTCAAGACGAAGAAGATAGCAAAGAGGATTGCAGGGAACATAACAGCTGTTTGGAGAGTAATATTCTTCCATTCTGTTCCTTTGAACATCTTGTAGAGACGAGCTGAGGCATATCCAGCAAACAGGTCATGACAACCCAAAGCAGAAGCATTGCTGTCATCAGTCCTCCTCGATTGGAAGGAGAGAGGAAACCAAGTGCAGCAAAGACCATCGTAACTAATATCATTCCAAAAAACTGAACACCGGTTCCAACACAGATACAAAGCAAATCCGAGTTTGTTGGGGGCCTGCAAACATCGCCGTGAACTAATTTCCACCCAGTTTCTTCTTGAGCTTCTTCCTGGGTCTCCAACTGGTTGTACTGGGAAATATCACGGTAGAGAGTCCGCAGCATAATCATGGCCACCATTCCCGAGAGAAAGAGAACAATCATCAAAGAATTCACGATTGAGAACCAATGAATTTGGTCATCAGGCATGTAGAGATAATTATCCCATCTAGAAGCCCACTTGACTTCTCTCTCCTATAAACAGTAAACATCAATCCTTAACAAGAAGGGAAATTACCTGAAAGTCCACAGCATAAGTGAAGATAGTTTCCATGTTCTCCTTGACCTCTTGAGGAGATTTAGAGCTAGTTATAGTGGGTTTTGCATGAGGGTCGCAGGTTGTTAAACGCTTATTATCATTCCATTACCCTCGTAGCCATGCTTTACACTGAAAATATCAAAAGTCCATGATCAGTCAAGGATGGCAAAAGCATATCATTGAGCATAGCACCAAATTACCTGAATGGCCTCACTTCAAACCCAACAACTCTGGCAGCAACCGTTTCTTCATCCTTATGGTACTTCACAGTAAATGACAAGTGATTGTGGACGAAATACCTCTTCTCTGAGCTCTGTTAGCAAACAATTCAGAGGAATGATAAGATAACAAGATTAACCCACTATTTAAAAGGAACTTCTTAGCTACCAAGAAATCTGCTACTTACTCCAGCATATTGCCCTCTGAAACCAATATCAAAACCATGCTGATAAAACAAGGGGCCTGTAGCATTTATTTTGTAAGGAACAACCAGAGGAAGATTATCCAAAATCCTGTTCATGAAACAATAGAAATTATTAGGCAGTTCATGCAGATCATGATTTAGAACCCAATAAGGTTCCTGAACACAACTTACATATACACTCGATATGCATCATCAATCTTCTTTTTGAATTTCTTGGCATCTTTGGTACTCAGTACAGTATGGCAAACAAAGCTGCACATCTGTGGTTCTCGCATTTTAAACTTTACAGATGAACTTCAGTAAGAAACAAGTTACACTTGATTTTGTTGGTCAAATGTAGGAACCACGCTGGTAAAAATTCATCATCTTAGAGACGAACAGATCAAAAATCAAATAGAAAAATCAGGAGGTGGCATATAAAGAACTAAAAGAGCAAATTACCACATAGGGAGAGTTCTCAATACGATCTCCACGAAGAACTTCTCCAAGATTTTCAGCACTATCAACTATTTTCTATGGTTTACAATAAGGTAGAGAGTAGTAGGAATAAGGAAGTTGCGTTTTTGTTGAGGTCAATTTGTTCACTTTCACCTTGAGAAGATCACCCTGCATCCAGGGAAAACCAACAGAACAAGTCAGCTCATCGAGAATCTATGGAAGGCATGTGCATAAAATAAAATAAAAATAAAAATAGAAAAGCAGCAAAGGTTGATTTTGTCAATTTATCTATCGAGTACAATCTGCCCTAGATCAGTTTTTTCACTATTAGTTACTAAATTATCATGGATGTCTTCTTCTTTTCTTTTTTTAAAGATGGATAAAGTGTAAGACAAACAAGTTACAAGATAAAAATGCAAATAGGCAAATTCAAAACAAACACATAGTCTGCAGATTCTGGATATCAAAACTTCTGACAAGAATTCTATAACGCACATTGTGTAATTTCCAAGTTTTACTTCAATACTGCTAGTAAACATAAAAACTTAAATAGCATGACATGTCACAGTTACACCATCGCATATATGTTTCGACCATTTCTCAAGTAAATGTTTTAGTCTTACATTCTATTCCTATGCAGAGCGCTTTCAATACTATTCCTTACTTATCCAAAATTTCCACAAATATTACAAATCTGAAAGCTATTGTGAATGATTCACTATTTTTTGAGCAATCAGCTTTTTCAAATAATATATATGATTCACTAAAGGCTTATCTGATTTGGATAATGAACAGAGCTACATAAAGGAAAGAGATTCAGATATCAATGGAAGCATGTAGATGAGCTGGTTTTACCAATTATGACTAGAATAATTGGTTCTGGGCCTCCTTTGCTTAAGAGAAGTTCAGGTTTCAAGTCCTGCCCCATTCCCACTTACCATTTCTCGAGTTAAATAATTTAAGATATGAAAGTCAGTAAACTGGTATGATTGGGCAGTCGAACATTGATCTTCTAAAGATCCATTTTCAGTTTTGCAGATATTCTATTGCATAAGAAACCACATGAGCCTGAAACGCCACCATATCAATCAATAACTTGGAAAACAGTAGCCAAAAACTAAGATAGATTCTCCACAATGAATTGTGGAAATATGGAAAACCCTGTCTTGATCCTGCATAGTTTTCTAGAGAAGACTTACATTGTGGATTATGATGAAAAGGAACAGTTAACAAATCACGGTATAGAATTTTTGAGGATTTTTGAAGTGGTTGTATGAGAACTCAGATTAGCAATCAGTAATGCCACCAAATTCAGCTGAGTATTTTTTTAAATGATTGTTCAATCTTCTTGTGGTTTGACTTAAAGTGATTGACATTCCTCCAAAGGATGCATGCTTTAGGTGCGGGACTCTTCGGTCAGAATACTAGAAGAACAACAGAAATGAGTAGTAACTAAAGACGCATCAAGTTAATCTAAAGCCATTAGGAAGAACTAAGGCAGACTGCTGAATTATAATTTTCGAATTTCTTGTGGTCGATGTGTAATAGATTCAAAGATCAACACACATCTTACTTAAAACTCAGACGCATAGACTGCAGCTAGCTTAATTGGAGTACAGCTCATAATAAATATCAATATCAAGCAAACCTCGTCAATTTTACAATTCAGAAGTTAGCCATTGTGAAAGTACAAAAACCTAAGAGTTGTCACAGAATTACAGGAAAGGACAAACAGATAAAGCTAGCTTATTAGGAGATCTAAGTCGAAGAATCCTTAAATCAACCAAATAACAAATGAGACTAATATTTAAATCAACATGTACCTCCCTTTACCAATTATTTCGAGCTTACAGCTGAACAAGACGCACGCCAAGCATATACATAACACAATTTCAAACTCGATCCACAAAAAATTGTATAATAATCAACAGCGCAATGCTATACAAACGTAAACAGCTATAGTTACAGCTTAGGCATAGATGTAAAGGTACCTTGAGGAAATCCAGGGGAGCCACGCCGGGAAGGTAGAAGGACTGAGCGACGGTTTCGAGGAGGAGCGTGATGCACAGACAAATCCGAATGGCGTTAGCTTCCATCTTAACACCAGAGCACTATAGATGACCTCTCCCCTTCTGTATGTGAGCGGAGACAGAGAAGGAAATCGGAGGTAAAGAAGTAGAATCCAACCGAGAAAGAGCCGTGCAAATTACTAAATAGCCAAGAATGAGCCGTCTTGACCGTCGAATGAAGTATGAACGGCGATCTGACGGTTGATGTTTATTTCGTGATTCTTATTTTTTACATTATTTCAGGTTAATCAACCTCTGATCCAGTTGACTATATATTGACTTGCAGGCTTGTTTTTGTACAAAAATTCTCCGTACATTATTAAATTGTTTTATCGTTTCTCCTTTTGTTGTCGCTATATCTCTTACTAGTACGTAAGTAATCCGTCGAGTATCGATGTGATATCATTTTAACATTATGCTTGTAGTCATAATAAATAAAATAAATTTTATAATTGGTTGATGTGTCTGAATCTAATATATGTAAATTCTATTACATTGAATTTTGATGGGACTCGCTTTACATTATAATTTAAGTAGAAAATTAGTATCACAATTAGAAAAATATGTCTAGGAGTATATTTCTTCGAGTTTGTTTTTATTTACTTTATCATTAAGAAAATCAATAAAAATTAAACTAAACATATATTTAAAAATATAATAATAAAAAAATTATTTTAAATATAGAAATGAAGAGTAATTTAAATTATTATTTTTTCTATTTATATAAAAAATTAAATTTGCTATCATCTCACAATCTAACAAAAATATCATCGTACTGGGTTAGTTATTGTTTCATGTGTCTCACCATCCTCATCACATATTAAAGTTAGTGCTAGTGACTAGTGAGATTTCAATGTAGAATTAAAAATGACCAAACACATGTTTCAGTAGGTAAAGTCATAGTTCGAAAGAGACAACACATGTTTCTTGTTTATATTCATAAAAAAACATACAGTTTTTATCTCAGTATGATGCATCTGAATCTGATACATAAGTTATATTCTGTCGAGTTTTCACGAGGAATTGCATTACATTGTAATTTATAATTATAAGTTTAAAAACTTAATATTTGACAAGGGTTTTCTTACCCTGAGTTGTTAATTGCGACTAAACACAGTAGTGAAGCGTATGATAAGTCTAGAGTTCAATCACCCAAAGTCATTGATCACAATGGAGCAAGACAATGGATCGAAAAGATGAGGCTAGGATTCAGCCAGATTGACCCGTCTAGAATGTATATACTCGTACGCATCCCGAACTTGATTAAAAAATGACTTTATCACATCTTCTGATCTCAAACCTGTACAATGATATCCGTAGTCACCCAAAATTATTTAAATTTATAAATTGTTATTGGTTATTCGTTTCAACAAAAACTGAATATTACAAAATAAAATTCGACAATAAATAGTAAAAACAACAAAAAATCAAAAATTGGAGAAAATTCAATATAGACATGATGATTAATGTTCAACCTCATTTAGAATGTATACACCCGTATTTATCCTAAATTCAATGAAAAATGAGTGTACTACTCATTCTCGTCTTACACCCATATAGTTTACTCAATAATTACCTGAACTTATTAAATTTTATAAAATATAATTTGTTACAAAATTGACTATCCATCTCAACTCAAATCTTAAAAAGATCTAAAAGAGAAGAACATTCACATAAGCACGTTGAAAAATGATTGTATCCGTTTATAATTTATACTCTTAAACATGTTTAAATATTCAATAGTCAAATATAAGTTGTTACAATAATAGGTTGTCGTTACAGTTATGGTTCAACCACTCAGAGTCATTGATCGTAGTGAAGCAAGGTGAGAACTGAAACAATGAGACTAGGATTCATCTACATGGACCCATCTATAATATATATACTCGTATTCATCCCAAATTAGATTAAAAACTATTATTCGTTCTCGTCTCAAACCCGTATAGTGATGCCCAAAATTACCCAAATCTATTTAAATTTATAAATACAAATTATTACAATAATGTATATATATATATATATATATATATGGGATGGTTCCTGTGAGAATGGAAATAAGTGTAAGAAATAAGAATAGATATGTAAGTCTAGTATATCTTTCATATTTGTGTAGCACAATCAGAATTACTATGTTGCACATATTAGTTTAGCACATATTTCATCTTTCGTAGACATATGCTAAATATATTAGTTTAGCACATCTTTCATCATAGCCAGAAGCACAAGAAGGGTTCTAATGTCGCACAAGAATCCGCAGAAGACACACAACATAAAACCAGTAGCACAACCGAAATTAAATCTCAACCATTGATCCAACAAATCAAATGTCCAGATTCATTCCTATTTCCTACCAAATTATTCATTCCTACCTGATCCATCTCCTATATATATATACGAGAGATCAAATAGTAGCCGAGCCTAAGGTAGTATATAGTACACAATCTCATATACTCATCTCATAAATCCTATTGTGGAGATTTTTTCGGACTTTTAAGCTTAATTTCGTTGATTTCGCTACAGTAAGAGTAGATTAGTAATTTGATTTGTTATCTAATTACGAAAAACAAACCATGCATTTAGTTTAATTTACTTATGCATTCAAATGAACACACAAATACATGCAGTTGAACACAATAATACATGTAGGTAGAAGCACGCTCCCAGTGTGCGAGCATGCCCAGCGTGCGCTCGTGCTCGCGCGTCGCCCGACAAGTGCTCGTGCACCCGTTGGCCAACAATATATTTTTACGTTTTGTTAAATGCATGAACATGTTGTATTAAATGCATGAACGTCATTTGTTAAATGCAATTTTATGTTTTGTTAAATACAATTTTATAGTTTACGACAACAAATTTCCCATCTATCATTCTCCATCAATTCCGTCGTCTCTTTCCCCGATTACCGATGAATTTCATCGTGAATCACCGCTATGGCCACCATCTCTCTCGATTCTTCAATCATCTATTAAATTCATTTTCTATTTTTTCTCAAAATCCATCAATTTTGTTCTTAATTTTTCTTCTTCTTTTTCTTTCTTTCAAAATCTGTTGTTTGTTGTTGTTCATGTATGTTGTTGCTGTTGTCCGTCGCCACCGTCCGCTGCCGTTGCCCTCGCCGTTGTCGTCGCGCTCCGCCGCCAAGGAAAAGAAGAAGGCTGATTTGATTTCTTCCCATTTTGTCCCTTGTGAAAGTTTTTTTTTTTTAAAAGAAAATGAGTTGTCACGTGTCAACTTGTGATGCAACCATATGTTCAAAATGTGTGGTCTAGATTGAGTACTATATATATATATATATATATATGAGGGATCAAATAGTACCCGAGTCTGAGATAGTATGTAATACATAATCTCATCCACTCATCTTATAGATCCTATGGTTGAGATTTTTTTAGATTTTTTAAACTTAATTTCGCTGATTTCGGTACAGTAAGGGTGGATTGGTAATTTGATTTGTTATGTGATTGCGAAAAACAAATCATGCATTTAGTTGAACTGGATTATGCATTCAAATGAACACAAAAAACTCATGTAGTTGAACACAATAATGCATGTGGTTGGAAGCTCGCGCAGCGCCAGCAGCGCACTCAAAGATGCTTGCGTGTTTCGCTTTCCGCGTCGGTTGGCCAACAATACATTTTTACGTTTTGTTAAATGCATGAACGTGTTTTGTCAAATGCATGAACATGTTTTATTAAATGCATGAACGTGTTTTGTCAAATGCATGTTTGTGTTTCGTGTCAACATGCAGTTTTATGTTTTGTTCAATGTAGTTTTATGTTTTGTTAAGTGCAGTTTTATGATTTTCGACAGCAAATCACTCATTCATCATTCTCCGTCAATTTCGCCGTCTCTTTCCCCAATTACCGACGAATTCGCTGTGAACCACCGCCATAGCCACCAGCTCTCTCGATTTTTCAATCATCTATCAAATCTATCTTCTATTTTTTTCTCAAAATCCATCAATTTTGCTCTCAATTTTTTCTTCTTTTGTTTTCCTTTCAAAATCTGTTGTCTGTTGTGCTCGTGTATGTTGCTGCTACTGTCATCGCCACCGGCGCTGTCCGTTGTCGTTGCCGTCGTCGTCGTCGCCGGCATCGTCCGCTGCCGTCAAGGATGAGAAGAAGAAAAAGACTGATTTGATTTCTTCTCATTTTGCCCCTTACGAAAATTATTGAAAAAAAAAAGAGTTGTCACGTGTCGTGGCCATGTGTTAGTCTAGATTGAGACTATCCGGGACCGAGTAATGCGCATATATATATATATATATATATATATATATATATATATATATATATATAATTTCAACTTTTAACTCAATTAAGTAATGACAAACAATATGATAAGTTTGAAAATATGCATGGACCCTCCACACACGCACTTATATATATAATTTTTGGGATGAATAATAGTAAGATCATATAAAACAATTGTAATTATCTTCTTGAGAGAAATAATGTTAGTGAATTTGAATCAATTCAATCTCAAATGAAACTTTAAATAACATATAATATAATTTATATAATTAATATAAAATATTTAACTTTTTTCAATACTAGTATCTGCCCCATTTGCTATGCACCAGAATCATTTTACGCATTTTAAATTCAAAATGCAATTTTCATAAAAAAAAAGAAAAGTAAAATAAAAATGTAAATATTTTTTAAACTTGTGAGATTAATCAAAAATTGTAAAAAAAATCATATGTTTCATATCAAACAACAGATAAATATTCTATCGAATATTTGAAATACTTCTTTTAAGTTTAAACTCGATGGTCAAACTAATATTTTTAAAGTTAAATTTAATCTTTAAATAAGAATATTAAATAAGTTTCTTAAAATAAAATAGATTATCTTTACATTGAGAATGTAATTTGGTATTATACTCCAAGAAGGTCATCTCCTATTGCACAACTCAATTATAATATATTAATGGATATAATAATTTAATTGATAACTTTTGTAACTATTAAAAATTAATTTACACTGATTTATTATGTATATTATTGTTTTAGTTGGTGTATTATTTTAAACCATTATATATATTTTAAAGTTTATAATTGTATACATATTTTAAAATAAATTTTCATAAGATTTATATAGATACATATACATTATGGATTAAAACTTCTTATACTTTTTATATATTGTTAGAATATAATAGTTATGACATATATATATATATATATATACACATTAGTATATAGAAATTAATACAATCTAAAAATCATAATTGCGATATTATTAAGCTATCAACATGTCAACATTATAATTGATTAATTAATTAATTAATTAAATGAAATTAATATTAGCTAAAATAGAATTCAAACTATTGAAATGTGATGGATGATTTCTTAATGATCTTGCAAATTTTAAATATTAATCTTGTAAATTTTATGTACAAATAAATATTAAATTTAAAAAGTAATTTTATTTTATTTTTTAAGGGAAAAGAATAATTTGATGTGATACATTACATGATAATTACTACACAATGATTTTAATAAAATTAAAATTAAAAAATATGATAAATATTTTTTGTAAGATTATAAATTGAAATTAAAAGTAATAAAGATAGACAAACAAATAATACATAAACAAGTTATTTCTACTTTTTTAAATCATGACTAATTATGTAGAATCAATATACACGCGCGGGCAATTATAATATCACATTTAATATTAACATAATCAACCAATCAATATATTAAATGATAAATGGTTATATAAGGAAATTTGTGGATTTAAAAAGATAAGAAAGAAAAATTATGAAAATACCACATAAGATTCTAGATAAATGTGATGTCTTTAATATGTAATGGAATTATATTACTAGATATTTTTGCAAATAAAAAAGTGTAATATTGGTGGACGTCGTTTATCACCAAATAATTCCTGCAATCCTGCTAAGAATCAAGATTAGTATAGCAATAAGCAGGGTCGAACCCCAAAAAACGGGTTACTGAATTTAGATTTTCTAAAAATCGAGTTCGAATAAATCCACACTGGTTACTACCTCTGATCATCGACGCAAATATATATTAATTCTCATGGACCAACCAATTATAGGGTACCGTGAATGCAGCGGACATACCCCAATTTCTACGTGCTTTATCGATAATTAGCAAGAAACGTTGAACTAAGCATTTCCCTTATCAAAACACAACCTAGTTGGAAACACCAAACCTAGATTTAATGTTCTAATAGCTTTAAGAATTGAAAGAACTCAATTTAGACAAATTACCCAAGAACGCAAGTAATAATCTATCCACCAATTTATTCCCTATTACCAATACGATAGTTTTGCCACTAATTAGCCCTATTCCAACAATTACGGATTGGGGGAACCATTTGACACTAATCTGAATTAACCTAAGGTGATTAGGCTTAAAAAATTAGATTAAAACTCTCTACTCAGGAAACAAATCAAAATCCAATTGAATTAATTAAGCAACAAATTAGGTCTCACTGATATTGAACTAGTGTTTCATTATTCTATCCAAATCAAGAAAATTAGCTATTCATTCTATTGAAATAAAACACAACTAAAACGTAATAACAAAACATGATTATTAATTTACTGAATTAAAATAAAAAAAAAACTATCACCCGAAATCACGTCGATCCAAGTTTACAGGAGCATAATCTATCTGACTATGGAATGAAATTAACTAAACTACTACATCCTTTCTCCCATTCTTCCTGGGATGATTGCCAGAGAGAAAATAAATATAAAAGGTTGTCTCACAATAGCTAACCCCAATCACACGTCCAGGAGCCTCCCTCTTCAAAAGTCAAATCCTAGTCTCCTATCCCTAAAACCTCTCACTTCCTATAATTAAGGAAAAATAATATTCAAAGAATTCTTAATCCTCCAAACCAAACCTCTAAAAGCCACCGCCACCCATTACACTTTTTGGCTAAGGAAAAGAATAACAATCTTAAAGAAATCCTTAATCATAATCTAATCCATGCTGCCGCCAACAAGAGTTTATGGGCCAATACAAAGCCCAAAATTTTATTTTTAAGTCAACCATTTAATCCTTCATCTTTTGGGATCTTCTATATTTGTACCAAAATTCTTTTCGTTTTCTTCTTTCTTTTACTCGATTTCCTCAACATCAATCTCTTTATATTTTCTGCACAAAATTACATTTGAAATGCAGTTTAAATCCAATAAAGCACATACTAATCCAATAAATATGAATAATAAAATACACACATCAAATATCCTCACACTTGAATCATGCTTGCCCTCAAGTATGAAGTGAAGATTAACACTTGTTGTTCACATATCAAACCCCTCAAGACCCGACACGAAAGACTCAACTAAAAGAAGAAGAAAATGAAGAATAAAAAGAAGAAAGACACAAAAGACGAGTCATAGAAAATAATTAAGCAATACCAAATTGTCATATTCATGAACTTCAACTCACAAGGCAATTTCTCAGCCATCAAATAGCAATTTGAAAATTTTAAATAATGGATCATTATTATCAGCTTGGTCAAAATTGGCCAAATAATGAATATATCTCACAAATTCCACTCATTCACTCCCAATACTATTTTCGGACAGTCACACATAAACATATTTCACGTAGTCGCGATATATAGTGGTCACTTTGTAACTCAAGAAGGTCTTTCTCATTTGGCGTAATAGGGCTAGGGACCAATAGAAATTTTGAGGGATCTAAAGAGATTCCTAGGCTTCAAGAAAATTTAAAACATATATCGTGCACATTCACATCATGAAATTGCAAAAGAATAAAATATCAGATACATCAACTCATCTCATCTACCCAAATCAACTGGCTAATTCGAACCAATCCGTCATATTCAAAGAAAATGTGCTGATTTTTTTTATTTTTTTTATACATCTCTCATTTTTTTGGTCTTCAAGAACTGCATCAATGGACTTTATACATAGGCTCCCATGTAGAATAATACATAATAAATCAGCCCAATATACCCTTGTACTATACATCTTATAATAAAATAAAAATCAAAATCCAAACAGTACACCAAACATTCCATTTTCTCAAGATAATTGAATAATTGTCTTCTACAAATCCACTTCATGAATATGCACAATAGCGCCAAGAGAAGGTCAAAAAGTCATGGTTTTTATTATATAGTGGTTTTTCTCAAAGAAAACAGTCAAAGCTTCAACACGGCTCACTAGGGGTTAATGCAAGGTTGGTAATGAAACTCAAGCCAAAATTGGTTTATCCTAGTGCCTTCTATCATTCATTACACATGATACACATGATATCGCAACCTTGTGAAGAATTCTTTCAGAAAGAATCAAAGTAGAGAGTGATCTACTATAAAAGCTCAAATCTCATTTAAGTGAGGGTTAAAGAAATTCAATTATTGCCCTATTTCATTATCTCAAATGTCATTTAATAATTCTCCACAATTTTCAATCACATTTCACCACTTGACAACATATCGAATCACCAAATTTATTAACAATACTCAATCAGATAGGGAATATCCATAAATATCAACAAATGTAGCCATACTCGACTTACTAAACACAGAAACAAGACTCTAAAGGGTCGTTTGGTAGACCAGATGAGGACTGGATAGGGAACATATCTTGTGTTATCTATGTGTTTGATACACTAGATACGTATCTTGGGAGCCCGCTACCGATGTTACGGCCCGCTTTAAAACACTGTTACGCCATTGTATAGGCAACAGACGCAAGAGGCCAGTTGTGATATCCTATGTGCACAATAACACTTGATAAAAAATTGGAAAGACTCTTGTACCCTCTCCATTACCTTTCCCAACTGAAATATTTCCCTAGCATTATCCGTCTACTCTCTGGGCCACAATCTTCTTACCCTAGCCACGGCGAATAAACTCTCACCAGTGCGTCGCCGATAATTAATTTCTATTCTACGATTCGAGGTAGTGAAGGTTACTCTAGCCTCCTACCAAGCATGCTGATCGGGCAGCTGGAGAATTGCTTATCAGATTTAAGGGTCCCGTTGGGAAGTAATCGCTTTAAGATATCCTTTTAGGAACCAGTCTGGTGAAAAAGCTTGCTGGATGAAAAAAAGATTACCTGAAGGGAGGTTGGTTGACAGATATACACGCTCTTTTATAATTTGTTATTCGAGGTGCCAAAAGAAATTGCAAGTTGGTGAAAAATATTGAGAAATTTTCTCTATGATGGCTTTGATGGAGAAGATCATTCTTATCTTGTCTATTGGGAATTGCTAACATGACTTGAAGAATTTGAGGGCATGAGTATTGGAAATAGTTGTCTAAATAAAAGTTCATTGGAAAATGACAGTGGCGATTTCATCATTGCCCAATCGGTCCTTTCTATGTGAAACGCAGGCCAACAACAAGGACCAGATGGTATTTTTTAATGTAAAGTGAGGGCAAAAATAACAGATTGTAAGTTAATCTCACCATTTATCTTGAGTATCAAACAGGTAGGCTATGTTATCCAGATTTTAATGAGGTATACCAAATAGCCAGATTATCTATCAATCTCTGAAATAATCTTACTTTTAATATATCTTATATTATCTTATGCCTCCTATCAAACGACTCCTAAGTGAAAAGAAAGGAAAGAAAAGAACTCACAAACTAACAGAAAGACACAAAGACAACCTCCTCACACTTAAACCTTGCTTTCCCTCAAGCAAACAATGAACAAGCATATAAGAGGAAAACAACACAGTACACAAACATGCTAAAGCAAATAAAAACAACAAAACTTGAAGAAGTGAAAGATGTCACTTTGTATTTATTCTCAATCTTTTATAGGTCTTGGTTGTACTATCTATGGAGGCGATATGACGAAGGAATGACATCATTTGTTGTTGAAAAATAAGAATAAAAACCAAAATCAAAGAAAACATAAAGAAAACTAAACAAAAGATAATAAATTGAGTTGCCTCCCAATAGCACCTTCATTTTGAGTCTTTGGCTATACTTTTTGAATGCATTCAGATTCTCTTATGAGGTGATAGTGAAATTTCTTCCACTGTCGTCATATGAGATGCATCGTCATACGGTTCCAATTTATAATAATTGACTATAAATGTCTCTACCGTATCCAAACTCTTGATCTCCACTGCTCTGCTTAGGCAAACAGATTGTATTTCGAAAGGGCCAATCCATTTTGTCTTTAATTTTTCAATTAGCAATTGGACTTGGACCTTCTGACCGACTTAAAATAACTTTCCCCGACGATTCTTGTCAAACCACATTCTTGTTAAATCCTCATACCACATGACAGTATTATAAGCTTCCAGACAAAGTCTTTCTATCTCTTGAAAGTTAACTCTCTTTTCCTCCTTACACTTGTCTGATTGCATGTGCTCTTGTTTCACAGTCGAATAAGCTAAGTCGGGTGGTTCCACATCAGAATGCAACGTTCTGTCATAGGGATTCTGTTTGGGCAAACTGAACGTATTTCTAGAACCTGTAAATTGCGGTCGAGCATGAAGAGACTTGATAGACTATTTTATTTCTTCATTTCTCATCCCACGAGCATCAAGACCAGTAGCCATTTTCATTAGAGTTTGTTCCAACTTTTCCTGCACAAATGTAGTCTTAAGATGTTCTTGGACATGAGGGTCAATCACATTTGGATCTTTGCACTTGGGTGGCAGTTTCTTTTTATCACGACTGACACGTTCTCACCCATCAAAATCTTGCTAGCTTGCTTGGATTTTCCAGCAATAAACTCATTCATGAATTTTCTCAGTGCGAGAAGCTTGATCGCCTGTAGAAATGAAAGGTTGATATCCTACTTCCCAAATATCTTCATAAAGTCGATCGTATCTTCCTTACACATCCTCTTTTCTAACCTGCGAGAAAATGGTTGAGGAATGACAATATTAGGATCATATAAACTCAAGTGTTCATGTACCTCTGTCGGTTTCTTCAAATTGATTTCCTCTTCAACTTCCTTATGCTTCAGCACAAATTCTGGAATTGTCTTCTGTTTGGGTAAACAAGACGTATTTTCTGCTTTGTCTTCAGTGAGGTCATGTTCTGTAAAATCGTCCAGTTTAGGAAAATGGGCGCTCTCTCCAGATTCATTTTCATGAACTTTTACCGACTTTTTAGTTGGTAGTTCACCCACTTCTTTGCCACTTCTTAAGGTGATTTTGTTCACACTTTCCCTAGGATTCACCAGAACTTGCGATGGCAATCTACCTTGATTTCCCTTCAACTCATTTACAGAAGTTGAGAGCTGAGACATTTGATGATACAATCCATCCATACACACATTTTGCTCTTTCTGAGATTGCTGAAGTTTTTGCACCGCTTCATTAGTCGTTTGCAAATTATTTTGCAAAAACTTATGTGAGCCAATTAACTCCCCCGTCATCTCTTCAAGAGATTTTCCTTGTTTTACTTGAGGATAAGGTGGTGCCTGCTGAAATCTTCTCTGATGAGGTGGTCTATAGCTTTTTTGTTGCTGCAATTGTTGGGTTGTTGCTGCACTTGATTTCCTTGACCTTCCCAAAGAAAATTAGAATGATCTCTCCATTTTGGATTGTAAGTATTCAAATAAGGATTGCTCTTTGGTGGTTGATCATCCCAAATTCCCATGGCATTTTCTCGAGCAAAATTATCTTCTTCGATCAGGTGGCACTGAATCGTCAAACGACCCAAATTCCCACATGTGCCACATGGTTTCTCTGCTAGAGTTTGTCCAACACTCGCCACTTTCTCCACCACAGTACTTAGTATCTTTTCCAATCTTCCCATCCTTTCTTCGAACTTTTCCTCAAAATTAGAGGAGCTTGTTTGCACAGCTCTCTTAAGCACATTAACATTAGGTTCATCATATTCTATTGTCACTTCAACCAAGCTTTGAATCATCTTCGTGGCTTCGCTCACCGTGTTGTGAGAAAATCCTCATCCACTTGATGAATTGACAAGATTTTTAGTGTCAGTTATTATTCCTTGGTAGAAATACTGCAACAAATCCCCCTTAGAAAATTTATGGTTGGGGCAGCTATCTACCAATTTCTTGAACCTTGCCCAATAGTTGCTTAGAGATTCATCAAACTCTTGTTTGACTCCGATGATCTCCTTCTTCAATGCATTCGTCTTAGTCAGAGGAAAGAAATGTTCAAGAAATAATTTCTTCATCTAAACCCATGTAGTCACTGAGTTCGGCGTGAGAGTAGTGAACCAAGCATTGGCTTCCCCTGTCTGAGTGAAAGGGAATACAACTAATCTAAACTGTTCCTCTATTACTCCATTTGGTCGTTTCTGAACCTTACAAATCTTGATAAACTCGCTCAAGAAATTGTATGGATCCTCTCCTTTTTTTCCGTAAAACTTAGGGAGAACATGGAGCAATGCTAACTTAATCTCAATCGGTGTAGCCAACCCTGCAATCTATATCAGCATAGAAGGGTCATCTTCCTCATGACTGGTGAGCTCACACAACCTTGGATTGTTAGCCGTCATCCAGTCTTCAATAAATGGGACAAAATTAAAGTCTTCTCTTGCTGACTCGTCTCCAAAAATAGGTTCTGTCTGGGCAAACGGATCTTCTTCAGCAACTGGGACACTGTTGTCAGATTCGGAAATAGGTTTCGTATGGGCAAATGGAGCAGTTTGTGACTTTGGCAGATTCTACTGTTTTTTCGCTTTGGACTCATTTCTCAACCGTTTCGCAGTCTTTTCAATTTCAACATCGTAAAGAAGATTTGGAGACTTGCTCATAAGGAAAAAAAAATAGGAAAAATAAAAACAATGAACACTGCTCCCTGGCAACATCGCCAATTTGGTGGACGTAGTTTACCACCAAATAATTCCTGCAATCCTGCTAATAATCAAGATTAGTATAGCAATAAGCATGGTCGAACCACAGAAAATGGGTTATTGAATTCAAATTTCCTAAAGATCGAGTTTGATGTAACCACCACGCCTTAAATTGGAGAGAGTGTGAATTAACTAAGGAAATAATGAAATAACTAAGAGAAATAAGAAATAAATCAAGATAAAAAGGATTCGGTTCGAATAAATCCACACTAGTTACTACCTCTGATCATCGTTGCAAATATATATTAATTCTCATGGACCAACCAATTATAGGGTACCGTGAATACAACGGACAAACCCCAATTCCTACGTGCTTTATCGATAATTAGCAAGAAACGATGAACTAATTATTTTCATTATCAAAACACAACCTAGTTGGAAACGTCAAACCTAGATTTAATGTTCTAATAACTTTAAGAATTGAAGGAACTCAATTTAGACAAATTACCCAAGAACGCAAGTAATAATTCGTTCACCAATTTATTCTCTACTACCAATACGATAGTTTTGCCACTAATTAGCCCTATTCCAACAATTACGAATTGGGAGAACCAACTGACACTAATCTGAATTAACCTAAGGTGATCAGGTTTAAGGAAATCAAATTAAAACTCTTTACTCAGGAGACAAATCAAAATCCAATTGAATTAATTAAGCAACAAATTAGGTCTCACTGATATTGAACTAGTGTTTTATTATTCTATCTGAATCAAGAAAATTAGCTACTCATTCTATTGAAATAAAACACAACTAAAATGTAATAACAAAACATGATTATTAATTTACTAAATTAAAATAAAACAAAAACTATCACCCGAAATACACGTCGATCCAAGTTTACAGGAGCATAATCTATCTAATTATGGAATGAAATTAACTAAACTACTACATCATTTCTCCCATTCTTCCTGGGATGATTGCCAGAGAGAAAATAAAAATAAAAGGTTGTCTCACAATAGCTACCCCCAATCACACGTCCAAGAGCCTCCTTCTTCAAAAGTCAAATCCTAGTCTCCTATCCCTAAAACCGCCCACTTCCTATAATTAAGGAAAAATAATATTCCAATAATTCTTAATCCTCCAAACCTCTAAAAGCCACCGCCACCCATTACACTTTTTGGCTAAGGAAAAGAATAATAATCTTAAAGAAATCCCTAATCCTAATCTAATCCATGCTGCCACCAACAAGAGTTTATTGGTCAATACAAAGCCCAAAATATTTTATTTTTAAGTCCACCATTTAATCCTTCATTTTTGGGATCTTCTATATTTGTACCAAAATTCTCTTCGTTTTCTTCTTTCTTTCACTCGATTTCCTCAACATCAATCTCTTTATATTTTCTGCACAAAATGACATTTAAAATGCAGTTTAAATCCAATAAAACACATACTAATCCAATAAATATGAATAACAAAATACAGACATCAAATATATCAATTATTCTTTTTTATACAGTAAAAATAAAATCTATCCATTAACATAAATGAGATCAAAGATATTCGTTTTTTTGGCTTAAATTGCTTATAACTTATTATAATGTTTTTGTTTATTACGTTACATAATTCAGAGAATTAATGTATTTTTTATTTAAAACAAATATACTATATTCAAAATTATTTTACTCCTTCAGAATTGAGCTTTGTCGATCGATTGAGTTTGTACACTTTTTCGAGTCTAGTCGGATCAGACTGGAAATTTTCGAACTGCTAAGTATGAAGCCTAACCCAGTTTGGACCGATGGGCTTTTTTAACTCATTTTTTCAATTTTTTTTGAACTTGTAAAATTGACATATTTAATCGTAAAAAGATAAATAATTATGTAAAATAATAATTTAGTCTAGAAATCAGTAAATATATATATATATATATATATATATATATATATATATATATAGGAGTGAGTTATTATGAGAAAGCTCCTTAGTGTAGGAAATGAGAATACTAGCACATCTTTCATATTTGTGTAGCACAATCGAATTACTATATTGCACATGTTAGTTTAACACATATTTCATCCATTCGTAGCACATATGCTAAATATATTAGTTTAACACATCTTTCATTGCAGCGTAGCACATAAAATACAAAACTATAGCACAACCGAAATTAAATTTCAACCATTGATCCAGCGAATCAAATGCCCATATTCATTCTCATTGCCTACCAAATTATCCTTTCCTATATATATATCGTACCTTAATAATGTGTAGCATGAACAACTAACAATGATTGCATGGAATTATGGAGAAACCATATTAACTTGTAAAACCTTGACCTCTCCAGATTAATTAGCCACCTGAGTGACAATATCACTTGCTCTTAAATCTTCATTCTTATAGATTTCTTCAAAGTCGGTGGAGATATTTAAACAAGCTTTAAACAACAACTCTTACTAAGTATAATAGTTGGTCAATCACTTGGGTTTTAGGTGAAGTACGAACGGCTCTAAAGAGTCTTGTGTTAAGCTTGTCATTCATGGTCTAATACTGCAAACTTAGTATAAAAAACCAAATTTTTTCTAATTTTTATAACTTATAAAATTAGCATATTTAATTGTAAAAAGATAAATAATTATGTAAAATAATAATTTAAGTCTAAAAACTAGTAAATAATTATATAAAAATATATATTAAAAATCATAGTCAGGTGGATTTTTAAGCCCGAAACCCCGGGCTTTTTGACTCGAAGCCAGGTTTGCTCGAGGCTTTTTTAAACGGGTTTTTTCAGGCCCATTTTTTTCAGGCCTCTAAATTTGAAGCTCAGATCAATCCAAACCCCGAGCACCCCGAACATGCCCATCAAACCGGGCACATTGCCGGCTCTAGTCATGCCCAATGGCATACGTAAAACTAATCCAAGTTTTCTGAAACTAACTAATCAAAACTTAAAATCCGATCATCTAGTCAGGTTGGATCTTTTTTATTAGTTCTACATATCTGAAAAACAATTAAAGAACTAACAGAAAAATTACTTTGAGCCTCTTCAAATAAACAAATTCATAATCCTATTACTATTTTTGATTTATGCATATTTGACAAAATATGTTTTTTCGATGGGTTTTAAAGGACATTTACGACTCACTTGGTAGTGAAAATCATGTTTGGAATGAATATTTGATTACTTTTAGACATGTTGACGGGCCGGAACCGCCGGTTTAGGGCGGGCCCAGCGGTGGTTCCAAATGTGACGGCCCTAGCCCGGCCCTACAAACTAGTTGGCGGTTTAGGGCGGGCCTGAGTTCGCGGTCCCGGTTCGAGCTCGAACCGCGGTTTAGGCCGAGCCCGGCGGTTCGGCCTGTTCGCGCAGCGATTTTGTATCGATCCGTTCTCTCTCGTCCGAGCTCCGATTTTCGATCCGCTTGCGCCACGAACTCGTATCGCGATATACTTCAACTCTTATGAAGGGTAAAATCTCCAATTCTATCTCAATTTTTCTGAAAATTCAATCAAATATGCAACAAGTATCAAACCGCGGTTCGCCTAAACCCGCGGTTCCGGCCGATTCGCATGAACCGAGCCCGCCCTAGGCCCTAGCTCACGGTTTCGGTTCAGGCCGTTGACCGCGGTTCGGGCCGAACCGTTGACCAGCGGGCGGCCTAGTCGAACCGCCGTTCAAAAACCGTGCATGTCTAATTACTTTTGCTTATATTTAAAGAAATGATACTCGTCAAATTTTACCCATTTTTTCAAGAAAAATTAAAACGATATTAGGAGCAGAAGGTGGATAAGATTGAAGTAACTTTCGATAAGGGTTAGTGGATGCAAACGGATCATAAATTAGAGCTTGAACGAAGGAAAACAAAGCAAAACAAGAAAGTCACGCGCAGCCGGCGAACGAAGTTGCGGCTCGCAAGAGAAAAAGTAGCACCAGAAGCGAGCACTAAGGACAACAACAACGACCAGATCAGTGGCCGAATTTAAAGAAGATCGACAACAGTCAGCGTAGCCGTTTCTGACGCTCACACCCCATATTTCAAATTTTTCTGAATTTTCAAAAAAATTTTTTTTCGCTTTTTTTCTTGTGTTTTTTATTCCTATTATAATTCAAATGCTTTTTCCTATTATCATTGAATCTTCTTCCATTATTATTGAATTCTTTTAGTATTCATTAACTTTTATCCTTCTATAAATACCCTTCTTATATACTTTTTCTATCTCATTATCGTTGTCTCGTTTTTCTTTTTGGGCTTCCCGTGATTGTTGGTTCATACCAAAAAAAGAAAATAATTTTACACTAAAAATATCTCGAATTTCGTGCTACACACTACTTTACACAAAAAACACAATTCTTATTAATGTACGAGTTAAAAGTAAGTAGCCAAAAATAATAGAACATATGTAGTACTTGTTAAATAATTAAAGAATTTAATGGAGTATTTGAATTCAAAAATACACTATACAACTATCCTCAACCTTCTCAACTAAATCATCAGCGGACTATCAACCGCAGCCATACTCAACAATATAAGTAAAGAAACTTATAAGGGTACCTTCAATGAGACTTTCAGTTTTTTTGATGCCACATCAGCTTTTAAGATTTTATCTACTTTTTTTCATTTTTCTCTTCAATCATATATCTATAACATCAACTTTTACATAAATCCCACTATTATATATATATATATATATATATAAAAGATAGTTTTGGGATCTAGAAAAAGGATAAAAAATAAGAAAAACTATTGTGGGACCTAAAAAAAAGTAAAAAATCAATTTTTATTTTTAGAAGTTGGTTTTATAGAAAATAGGAAGTAAGCATATCTATAATGACAAAAAGTTGGTTTATCCAACTTTTTAAAAAAAAAACTATCATAAAAGGAGTTGTATCTTAATTTTTTATCACATTAATTTTATTTCATTTCAATGTCAAAGAAGTTATTCTCAATTTTATAAGAATGAAAAAATTTACCATGTCAAAATTTATGGTATAATTGTATGTATAGAGAGGCTTTTTAACAACCATAGGTTTCAGTAGGACAAGACATGTCATCCAGCCAAATCCACCACATTTAATTCATCTGATTTATTAATCTTTCTTTACTCATCGCACTTGAGCAGACGTCGGTTATCGTCCCTATCAATAATATCGTCTTTTATTTTTCTAATTTACGTGCACGCTAAAATGGATTTTTTTTCTTTTCTTTTTTCAATTTCATGATTATGAGGGTAATAGTCTTCAGTTCCATAATCAATTGTATGGGAATAAAACTTCTTCAAAATGTGCCCACAAATTCACTATTTTTCATCAAAGAGCACAAATTAAAGAATTATTGTCGCAATTCCGATGCAAATTTGAACTTTTACACAATAATTATAAATTTCACGAGAAACTTAAAAATTGATAAAAATGTATATTTCATGACAAAAAACTCGACCGAATCGTTATCATTTGTGAAGAAAGCTCCTGGTGTTATGTCTTTCTTCCATAAAAAATAGCAAAATGTCGGTAAAAATAGTTCATTGAAACTAATCTAGCCTCCAATTACATGATTAAATATGCAATTACTTAAAGTTTTAAGACTCTAATTGCATTCCATTCCATTATGTTGAGAAAATAATACTCCATCGGTAACAATATTTATGACACATTTTTTTTGCACGTAGATTAAGGAAAATTATGTTTTGTGTGTAAAGTAATGAGTGATACGAAATTCGATGCATTTTTTAGTGTAAACGTGTTTTATTTTTTGGAAACGGACCAACTTAATGGGACAACCCAAAAAGGAAAACGTACCATGAATATTGGGACGGAGGGAGTATATGTTTATCAGACACGATCAATGCATTGAATGTTTGGAAACTATTAGAAAGAAACAGAAAAGAAGATTCCACAAACTGCAACATGCAATATATATGATAGTACTAATTACGCAAATGAAGTATTTTTTCTTTGTCTGGGTTGGGATAAATACCGAGTCTATGTGTAATTATGTGTAGAAAACATGACAGAAAATTTCACAATGTGTGATATTTTTTTTTTCGGAGAGGAGCACAAAAGTTGAACTTTTATTAAAATAATATCATGTTTTTTTTTTAATTTTTACCAAATTAACACATAGTGTTTTAACAATTTTAAAATAAATCACGATGTACCATTTGAATGTAACGGGAACATCTACCATCGCATTCATATCCTCATGAATGATATCATTTTTTATGAGAATATAGTGATGACATCAGAAGCTCAGATAGATATTCTGATACTTAAAAATTGGGCTCGTTTTAGATTTTAGGCGAAATATATCAAACTACACACATTTCTAAAAGCATGCATTATTTACGCCCATTTTACAAAATCAATACACAACATACCCATTTATATTTTTTAATATATATTTCTAGTGAGTTTCGCCAGTTTGGTCAGTGAAATGACATAACACTGACTCCGAAAACATAACAAATCAATAAATGATTGGGAAATTATTTTCAGTGTATTGGATATTATTATTATTTTAAATTACTTTATATATGAATGATATCATTAAATCATTAAATTATGTATCTCGACCGGAGAGAGGATTTAATTAAAAATCGACCGGAGAGAGGATTTAATTAAACATTCAAAAATTTTGAATAGGTCGACTGGATGCATCTCGACCGGAGAGGAATTTAAAAATCGACCGGAGAGGAATTAATTAAAAATCGACCGGAGAGAGGATTTAATTAAAAATTCAAATTTTGAATAGGTCGACTGGAGACAGGATTTTTAATACAATTTTAATTAATTCAGATCGGAAACATCAAAGAATTAATAATTAGTATTAATTCATGTTGAAATTGGTCGACCGGAGAGATGAATTATGAAATGAAATTAATACTAATTATTAATTCATGTCTCCGGTCGACCGGTAACATCAAAGGGTCGACCGGAATCAACGATTTTTCAATCGGAAACAAGGCTAATTAATTTAAATTGAATGTATGATATTTAAATTAATATTTAAAGGTAATCTATGGAAATTTTGTAAAATATTGAAATGCTGAAATTATAACACAACTTATGAATTTTGAAATATTTAATATTGAAATTATCCTTCATATTTACCGTATTAATTAATAGTGTACAAAATAGTACTACGAAAAGTAAAAGCTACGACTAAAATTGCGTAAAATTGAAGAAGACAAATAAATTACAGCTAAAATTGCAGAAAAATTGAAGAAGACAAATAAATGCAGAAAAGTAAACCAATAATTGAACCAATTCTCTCCTATTTATACAATTCGATAGTAACAAATACAAATCCAACAAATTGCTATTGCTCTTGCTCCTCGAATTTTCGTTCTTCATTTCGATCCACAACCCAGTAGCTGTGTCTCAACAAGTAAGTTATTCGAATTTTTATTTATTTTCGACGTGTTTTGAATTTATTGTTGTTTATGATATTAATTTGTGTTTAGATTTATTATTGTTATTTTTGTTTAGATTTATTATTGTTTATTGGTATGGATAAATTATTGCGTTTAGATAATTAAATTAATTGGATAATTCATTTAGTGTTTTGAATTTATTGCATAATTAGATAATTTGTTTAGTGTTTGGATTTTATTGTATTATTAGTATATATAATTCGATATAATTCGTTTAGATAATTATTTATAATTATATAGCATATAATTAGTTTAGATGAAATTAGATGTTTTATACGATTTTATGGCTTTTTATATGAAAAATAAATGAATTAAAGGAATCCTCTCCATCGATGAATTAAAGGAATTATATGAAAAATAGATAAATAAATGATTTTATGGGTTTTAAAAAATCATAAATGAATTAAAAATTAAATTACATTAAAATCCTCTCTCCGTCGACCAATTCCTTGATTCCGGTCGACCGAATCAAGGAATTGGTCGAAGGAGAGAAGGATTTTAATGTAATTTAATTTTTATTGATTCGTAAACATAATTAAATTAATTATTCAAAATCCCTCTCTCCGGTCGATCAATCTCTCTCGGTCGATAGGAATCAAGGAATTGGTCGGCCAGGAGAGGATTTTGAATAATTAATTTAATTATGTTTATAGAATCAATAAAAATTAAATTACATTAAAATCCCTCTCCGATCGACCATTCCTTGATTCGGTCGTAGGAATCAAGGAATTGGTCAACCGAGAGAGGGATTTTAATGTAATTTAATTTTTATTGATTCGTAAACATAATTAAATTAATTATTCATTCGAAAACATAAAATTGGTCCACGGAAATTATCAAATTGATCGATTCCTCGACCGAATCTTCGAATGTGTCGGCCGGAGAGAGAGCTATTTTCAACGGAGAGAGCTTATTTTCGAACGGAATCTTCTAATTATCAAATGAATTTAATACTAATTATTAATTGATGTCTCCGCCGATCGGAAACAAGGAAATATCGATAGGAGACATAAAACTATTCGAAGGAGAGAGATTTTTGTTTTAGAAATTAATTTTAAATTAAATCAATTAGGATAATTTTAGATTTATTAGGATAATCTTGAATTATTGTTAGGATAATTTTAGATTTATTAGGATAATCTTTAATTATTATTGTTGTTTTAATTTTAAATGAAATCAATTAATTTTAAATGAAATCAATTAGGATAATCTTCCAATTATTGTTGTTTATGATATTAGATTTATTATTGTTAGTTTTATTTAGATTTATTATTGTTAAATTTTTTAGATTTATTTTGTTTAGATAATTCGAACAATTTATAATACTATCTTTAGTTTTATTTAGATTTGTTATTATTATTTTGTTTATTTTGTTTATTATTCCTATCTTTAGATTTATTATTATGTTAGATAATTCGAGCAATTTATAATACTATCTTTAGAATTATTTTGTTAGATAATTCGAACAATTTATTATTTTGTTTAAATTCTAGCAAATATCTTTAGATTTATTATTATTTTGTTTAGATAATTCTATTGTTTCGCAATTTATAATTATTGGATAATTCGTTTAGATAATTGCTGGCATAATTCGTTTAATTAGACTTAGATTAGAGCGATAATTTTAGTGTAAACATTAAGACATTAGAAAAATCATGTTAAGACTGTATATTTCTGTTAATATAATCTTGTATTTGTTATAGATGTCGGGATGGAAGAGCATTATTGTTCGATATGGAGGCGATGGGATCCTTCTTTATGTTACATTGGCGGGTATCACCAAATGCCTTTGTTCGAATGGACAATGTAATTTTGTGGGAGTTCATAGAGATGATTAATGAAATTATGTTGGAAATTCGTTGAGTACAACCTACCAACCGCATTATCTATCGAGATCTCGGAGTGGTAGAATTATCAAATTACTTTTGAGTAATGATGATCAACTTTTCGATTGGCTCATGATGCCCAAGCAGAGGTCTATGTGACTCACGATGCCGACACATCCCAATCGAGCAAGAACTATATAGACCTTCGTTTGAGATACCATCCTCGTCAACATATGACTACACTTCCCAAAACATATCGTTCGATGCGTCGTTGACACAACAATTTACATCATCGATTGGTTTGATGTCGATACATCTCAATATATGCCGCAACACATGGATCCATCCAGAATTTCGTTTCCCAACATATGCCGCAACCACAACCGTGGGGTGATACACTTGTTGAGGACGGCGATGGACGACGACTACGTTGAAGAAGAAGAAGATGAAAGCAGTCGGATGAAGAGAAGAAGATCGCGAGTGCTTTGGTGAGCTATGGCTCATTTGTAGAGTTTGACGCATGGATCCGCCGAGAGGGTGGATTCGGGAAGCTTCTATCTACGATTATGCGAGTAACACGCAAGAGCACATAGGAGCCTAGAGCCGAAGAAGTTGAGGAGATGAGCAATCGGCTAGTCCTCGTTATTCCTCATGATGCTTGATTAATCTCTTTGCTCGTCCTCCGGACTCGGTTCCGCACCCGATGGTGAGCGAAGGTTCCATCTTCGACAACAAGGGTGAATCAAGATATCCGTGGGGCTATGGCATTTGGAACGTCGAGTAGAATTTTTATTCCTCGATCCGATAATTCGAGGATTACATTCAAATGTCGATATCATAATCGGTGTCCTTTTCTACCACGTGCATCGCAGAAGGTGGATTTTGGTTTGTCCGCAAGTTTGATGCTATACATACTTGCGCACAGAACCTAGTGAATATCGGAGTAAGGAAGGTTAATGCCCGTGTAATTGCAGCATACATATCACGAAAAATACACGAAGACGGTGAAGTGCTAAAGCCGAGGTCCATTATGGCTGATTTGCAGCGAGAGTACGGTGTACACGTTACATACAGTGTAGCAATGCGAGCCCGTAATAGGGCGATCGAGATGATATACGGTGGACATGAAGAATCATTTCAGCTACTACCGAGTTATCTGCATATGTTACGGATGAGCAATCCCGGTTCGATGACTGACTTGGATATTGGATCAGATGGTCGGTTCCGTCACCTCTTTGTCGCGCTCGGTTCATGCAGATTGGCGTACACATTGTGCCTCCGACCCGTGATTGTAGTCTAGACGGTACGCACTTGAAGGGCCGCAATAAAGGCATATTATTCGTTCCGTGACAAAGGGCGCAACGAGCAAGTTTTTCCATTAGCTTATGGAATTGGTCCGATCGAGAATGATGTCTCATGGACTTGGTTTCTGTCTCGACTACAAGCTGCTTATGGATCAAATCCAGAGATGTTGATTGTTTCAGATGCCCATGTCAGTATAATGAACGCGGTCAAGTGTGTCTACCCTGATGCAACACACGGATTATGCTACTACCATCTGCTGAAAAAAATCACCCCGTTTGGGCAACCATCCGCAGTTATTTCATAAAGCCGCTTATGCGTGCAAGATGCACACTTTGAAAAAGCGATGGCTATGTTAAAGTCTCTCGTGAAGGCCGATGGTAGTGGCGCATATACCAAGTTGGTGGAGGTTGGAGTGCAGAAGTGGGCTAGATCACAGTGCCCCGTTAGGCGCTACAGTTTTATGACATCGAACATTGCCGAATCATTCAATTCTCGAATATTGTGGGCTAGACGATTGCCAATTTGCTCAATGATTGAGGCAATCCGTCACATTACAGAAAAATGGTTCGATGAGAGACATGAAGCAGCAAAGAGGTACGCGGCTGAATTGACCCCTGAAGCAACGCGTAAGATGATGGTATCAATGGAACTATCACGCAGATACGATGTAGTGCCCTCATCAGACTCCACTTTCAAAGTCAAGCACGAAAGCAAAACATTCAGAGTCAATCTCAATACGCAATCGTGTGCGTGTTTGGAGTGGGACATGGATATGATACCGTGTTCTCATGTCATTGCAGACTATATGGTGCAATTTAAGTTTAATTATGTTAATTTTTTGATCAAATTGATTTCACTTACATATAATTGATTATATAAATTTTTAGTCATAAAGGTCACCATATCTAACTATGTGGGAGTACTACCATTCTCGCAAAGCTAGCAAGCATACCAGATCGGATCAATCTGCTCACCACGATCTACTTGGACCTGCTCCTCCGATGTTCTTTGGAATTACGTTATGCCTCCTAATAGAGTCCGTCAGTCGGGCCCGAAAGTGGGTCGATATCGTCATCCAATGTAGTGGGATCGAGTAGTAGAAGTCGTGCACTACGGACATGTAGCTTGTGTGGTAATGAATCTCATACGCGTCGGAAGTGTCCTTACTTATCCAGAGACGAGTGACATTGTAATGAAAGAAAACATTCATGTAAAGATATTATTAACATTATTATTATTTTAACTTAATCAAATTGAATTGAATTGAATTGACACTAGAAAAAAACATGCGAACAGCGACGGAAAATTGTTATATTTCGTTGTTTTGGATTTTGTTGAATTATGTTGGATTTGGTTGAATATTGTGAGTTTTGTTGGATTATGTTGGATTTTGTTGAATATTGTTGGTTTTGTTGAATTAGGGGATTGGTTGGATTGTTGTTGGTTTTGTTGGATTATGTTGGTTTTGTTGAATTAGGGGATTCATTGGATTGTTATTGGTTTTAGTTGGATTCAGTTGGATTGTTGTTGGTTTTTGTTGGATTATGTTGGTTTTTGTTGAATTAGGGGGATTCAGTTGGATTGTTGTTGGTTTTAGTTGGATTATGTTGGTTTTTGTTGGATTATGTTGGATTATGTTGGATTCACGAGGGTACACGGCGCGCACGCACGGTACACGGAGTGCACGATCGTGCACGGTACATCGTCGTGCACGATCGTGCACGCGCGGTACCCCGCGCACCAGGGTACACGGGCGTGCGGCGGTACACGCCCGCACGATCGCAGACGCCGTGCACGACCGTGTGCGACGCGATCGTGTCGCGTGCGATCGATCGCACAAGACGACGATGCGTGACGACGCACGATCGTGCACGGGCGTGTACCCTCGTGCACGATCGTGCACGTCGTGCACGACCGTGTACCATGCACGATCGTACACGCCCGTGCAATCCCCCTAATCCAACAAATTCGGTTAATTGCAAATTCGGTTAATTGAATCCAATTCAATCCCCCTATTCGGTTAATTGCAAATTCGACAAAACTATTAAACTTACAAACTATACATGTAATATACAACATTCGGTTAATATACATGTAAAAAAACGGGCAGCATAACCTCTAAAATATGGATAAGCCAACCTGCACTCAGCAAATAGCCAACAACAAGCAATAGCCAACAACAAGCAATATACAAAGAGGTCACAGCCTCCACAACATATACATAGAGGTCACAGCCTCTAATACAAACAAAAATATCACTAACACGTATAAAATCAAATATTCGATAAATAATATGAACATCCATTTGCATCCAATATACCAATACATACCAATATACAAATACATACCAATATACTAGTACATGCTAATTTCTACCTCTTCCTCTTCCTCTTCCTCTTCCTCCCGCTTTATATGGATCACATATCTCATATATATTTCCACCTACTTTATGTCTATATGCTACAACATTAGACATACCCCATTCGATGCTCGGTGAACCAGAAATAAGACGTTCCACAGTCATGCACGCAAATGGACCATCACTGAAATCGTCTTCCTGGTCAAATACCTCTGAAGAGGCAGCTCGTGTAATAACCGCATCATTATTCCATGGTGGTATCTGGTGGGAGTTAGCCTCGAACCATCTAGTGAAGAGAAGAAACGGCCGCAATAATCTAGTCAGCACACAAAGTCCATCATCCTCGCATCCACTTGATCCCGGTCCATCCTCCAAATACGCGAGTCAAACAAAGACGCAATGACGAGTGCATATCCACGCGCACTATCACGAAACGCCGATGACGCAAGGGATAATGATCTATAAAGTAAATATTTAGATAAAATAAACAAGGACACGTAACCATTTAGATAAATTAATATTTATTGATTAAATAAGGTTACTGCGTGGCACGTAACCATGATGTATAAACCGCCATGCCGAGGACAATCGCTATCCAATGCGCCGGTGGCTGCCATGTAAACAATGCTCTCGGGGTCATGATCAATGGTGCCTCACGCGGGTCTTGAATGTAGGACGCAAGGATTGCGTGTACCTCGGACCATGAATTTTGCAAAACATCTATTCAACATTGAAAATTAATTAATTAGAGATACTACACATATATACTATATATTGATTGTATTAAAGACTTACGAAAAAAGCAAGATCGAGGATGATTGTGTTTTGATAATCCACCCCATCCAATAAGTCGATCCGGCATCGAGTCTCATCCTCAAATACACCATGAATAGATCGACGACCGCAAAATTATTTTAGGGATACATATCAATATAAGTAGATGTACTTAAAAAACGAAGCATATTGTATAAAACGCACCGAACATCAAAACGCTCTCGATTTTCGATATTCACGAAAAATGCAACCGGACTTGTCGATCAAGACTCGAACAACCACCATTGCCTTATTTGTGTTCAAGAAACGCTGGTAATTTACTAATGTATTATCGGATAATGGACGTGGCATCGGGCTATTCACGTATGGTGACCTCATTACAGCCGAAGGTCTCCGTGCCCGTTCACCTCTCCGGATCCCGAACTACAAACATTTAATTTAGAGAAAATGAAAAACATAACAAATATAATGAAATATTATAAACTGCCAAATATGAGACTTAATAGTTACTGTGCTCCTCCAACTATCTGCTTGACGGGCTCGAAAGTCTGCCTCACGACGTCCTGAGGCGTCAGATCACTAAATAGGTCCAGTCCCATCATGGAATGATGAGATGTAGTTCCAGGACTGGTACCATGGATCTGGTGAGAGTAGCGGGGAGGGGTATCACTGGGCGATGCGGGTCGCCTCCGGCTCAATATGTCCACCGTCTCGGGGACATACGGACCGGGCGGTGATGTGGTCTCTCGATCTTCACACCTCGTCGTCGTCGTCGTCGGATGAAGTGGGACATGAGGTGCATGTGGAGCCGTATCATCCCTATGTGTGCAACCACATCGACTCTTCTCTAAGAGGTTTTCAAACCACTTCTTTATCTTTGGAATAAATTTGTCTTCGATAGACCTCTCGATGCGTCGCACTGCTCTGTCCTCCCCCTCCCGGACAGATTCCCGGATAGATTCCTGAATCCAACGACGATCGGCGGAACTAAGACGCCCTGGGTGCTGACCACCACTGCTCGATGAAGCTGCCTCCCTGGTCTGTCTTCCCGTATCCCGTCTCTCAACAGATGGACGGCTATCCACATATGGCCGCGGCTCATCAACAACGGAACCTCAACGAACCCAACCGACGATGTCCTCGGCCGGGTATCAAGGTGAAGGCTCGAGGCTCGCTCGATGGAGACCCCGAAGATCGGGATCCTCAACAAACCGTGGAGCCTCCGCCGGAACTCGACGTCTACGTCGAGGCTCATCCACCGAGGTGGATGAGACACCACGACGAAGGGAACTGCCGTCCCTCCTCAAAGGATTTGACGGTATAACAAAAGTCACATCGAGTGGAGAGGGTGTGAGAGGCAGACACCCAAGAACGGTGCTAACCTCGAATGAGTCGGCTCGATGGATGTGAGATGATAACCGACCTACAATAAATTGAAAGATGTTATTTAATATTCTAATAAATACAATACCTCATACATGATTTAAAATTATAATAAAATTCAATACCTCTTGCTCAAAAGTGATCAGAAGTCGCGGTGAAATCCTACTCTTGAACTTCCACCTCAACACTCTCGGACTGTTGTGGGATTGATGTCGTCCCGGCTATACTTCCCAAGCCTGGTATGATCTCGGTGACCAAGCATATAGTGCCCAGATCGGTCCGTAAAAGTGGTATTGAGCATTAGGTTGACATCGTCGTATAATATCTCAAGATCCGTAACCGTAGGCCCCACGGAAATCGGCAAAACGCCTCGCATCGTCAACCAATGCCCAAACCCAATCAGCTATTATCTTCCCGTATCGTATCCAAATACGAACCCATAGAGGGTAATAACGTGGGCCACGTAAATAGTGACGAAGATCTACATCATCACTAAAACCATTACTACAAAATCTATCTACTAGATTACGTAATGTAATCTGTGTGCCCCCGCAAAAAAGACTATAGACCTCAACGTCGCTCAAGTCGTAGTCTAGTGTGGGATCAAATGATGATGACCCAAATTGCAGGCCGGTGACTAGAGCATAATCTTTAATCGAAAAACATATATATCTTCCATTGATGAAAAAATACATCTCCGGATGCGTAGGCTCTATCTGACGGGAGACTAAATGGTGCAAAGAAAAACTAGACTTAGGCCCGGGAGTCCAATCAATCAGATGACCAAAGCAACCCCCCCTAAACATATCTACCAACTCTTCACGCCTTATCTAGCAAGACATTCTTAATATATTTAAAATAATCAGTCCTATAATAAGTCTTTACATCCGCCACCACATTTATCGTGGTAGCCTCAAGAAAACAGGATCGACCTACAATTATATCAATGTCACATATTACACAACGTACAACAAACCAACAAACTACTACAATAATTATTTCATTTGTATATAATTCACATCAATAAACATCCTATCATACAAATATAAAAAATAATTAGAACTACAAATCACCTATCAAAATCGCCATAACTTAATAATACAATTTAACCATTCTAAACCATAAATGAAATATTATTCAATCATATACCATAAACGCTATTTATTCAATCATATTCCAAAACAGATATCTCGAAAACATACAAGCCATAAACAATATTAACATACTCAATAACATAATTCAACGTATTCATATTCAATTATATACAATCATATTATTCAATAACATTTACCAACATTTATCCAATCTCAATAACATAATTCAACTACTCATATTCAATCATATACAATCATATTATTCAATCACATCTACCAACATTTATCCAATCTCAATTACAAAATATATTTAAGGTAAACATAACTAAGGGTTCACACGAAAACATACCGTAAATGCGACATATTGCCTTCAAAATAATACGCATCATTACAAAATTCAATTAATAATTTCAATTAATAACTAATAATTATTTCAATTACTAACTAATAATTAGAAAATTAAATAATTCAATTAATAACTAATTATTAATAACTAATTATACAAAATTCAATTAATAATTTCAATTAATAACTAATAATTAACAACTAATTATACAAAATTCAATTAATAATTTCAATTAATAACTAATAATTAGAAAATTAAATAATTCAATTAATAACTAATTATTACTAACTAATTATTAGATTGTTTGATTCGACCAATTGAAGTTTCCGATCGATGAAGGCCTCTCCGATTCGAGCGGAGAAGCCTTCACCGAACGGAAACTTCAATTGGTCGACGGAAACAAGAAATTAATTCAGATTGAGCAAAATTGAAGTTTCGGTCGGAGATTTGTTGTTTCGGTCGAAATTTGTTGTTTCGATCGACCGGAACTTCCAATGATCGAAACAACAAATTTCGACCGAAACAACAAATCTCGACCGAAACTTCAATTTTGCGAAACAACAATAAACAACAATAAACATTTATCCCGAAATTGAAATTGAAACATTCCACATATACGCTTCCGGTCGATCGGAAACAACAAATTACTGATCAGTAAACAACAAATCTCCGACCGGAAACTTCACAAAACAACAATAAACAACAATAAACATGTATCTCTTGTTTCCGGTCGACTAAGCTTCTCTCGGTCGAAGCAAGCCTTCTCTCCAATCGAGCGGAAGAAGGCTTCCATGGGAGAAGCTTAGTCGACCGGAAACATTGTATATATTGAAAAATTACCTCCTAGAGTGAAGCTCGACTATTAATTCCGGCAATGGGAATGAAATTCACTCAATCTCTTCTCCTTCAAAATTTTTTAAAATTGTTCTTCACGGTTGTTCTCTCTCTCTTATCTTTCGAAATTTTTGTTCTCTCTCTTATCTTTCGAAATTTTTGAAAATTGTATGAAGCTTGTAACACGGAAGCCAATATTTCGGTTGTTCTCTCTCTTTATCTTTCGAAAATTTTTGAAAATTGTATGAAGATTGTAATGTTTCCGGAAGCCAATGTATTAAATAGCCAAACTCAGTCAACGATTTAATTTGCACAGACTTTAATCAAACATGCAGACTTTAATTTGCACAGAATTGGGTCAGACTTTAATTTGTTAAAGAATCGATTCCCTCTCAAATCATGTCTTCTGTCTTCTGCGAATTTCTGAATTTTGACTGATTTGATTCAAAATATAGTTGTTTAATATAGTTGGGTATGGGTTGTAGTTAATTTTTAGGTTGGGTATGAGTGGTACACATATTATGAAAGTTGGGTAGATAAGTTGGGGCCCCTAGATTTTATGTACTAATTTGAATAAAAAATACAAATTAATTGTGACATTTTATCTTTTTAGAGTAGTTATCCCGCGGGCTGCACTTAAGCAAGAACTGGGCCACGGACTACACTTAAAAATACGTGATATTATTTAAAAAGAATCCAAATAATGTGACATTAGTGTAAATAATATAAATATACATAAAATTATACTCTCTTTGTCCTATTATTATTAGTTCATTTTCTTTTTTGGGCTGTCCCATTAAGTTTGTATGTTTCCAAAAAAGAAATATTTTTTATACTAAAAAGTATATCAAATTTCGTATCACATACTCCACCTGTCCCATTTAAAATGTCTTACTTTCCTTTTGGGTTGTCCCATTACAAATGTCCAATTCCATTTTTGAAATAATTATCTCTTCAAAAAATGGGCCCTACCCACTTTTTAACATTTTAACTATTTTATATTTTTCTCTTAAATATTTGTGTCCAAAAGAAATGAGACACTTTAGATGAGACGAAAGAAGTATTATTTTATACATAAAATATAAATTTTTTTAATCTACGTATAAAAAAAAATATATGAATATTAGAATAATAGGACGGATTGACTATTGAACAGCAGCAGCATCAAAAAATAGGCTCTGGGTCTAATTTCATGACCTAATTTGACCTGAGAATTTTGATCCAAAGTTTTGAATGGGCATGTCTGCTTCAGTGTCAGATTTTTTTTGTACTTGCATTTTTAAACAAAGCAAAAAGTTCTATTATTATTGCTGTAAAATTAGAACCAAAGCCTTTTTGATTAGACGTTAGCATGCTAACAATTCTGCAGGCCTCTCACTTCAGTCAAAAAGGTACGGCGCTTTTCCTAAAATAAATAAACAAATAAACTTTTATTTCTTATTTTTCGACATTAGTTAGTTTTTCCATGGCGACAATAGTTTTAAGACCATCGACATACTCTATTTAATAAATTTTGATAAAATAATTCAATAGTACTGATCGCGACGTCGATGCAAATTCAAATCTTTGGACATTGAAATTTGAAATGAATTTTATTTGTGTTGTTTATTCTGTAAATTATGTTAGGTTTTTTGAGATATATGTGTTTTTTGAGAGTGATATATATATATAATTACGTGGTTATTGTTATTACTGTTTTCTAATGAATATTTACTATTTGTTATCTCCTTCCATCCACTCAACACTTTTTATTTTGATCCTATTTTTTTACAAAACATTAAATTCACATTTTATCCTAAATCTAACAACTTATTTATAAAAAAAATCACTAATGACTCAATTCTTTATACATACTATCCATTAATATATTCATTTATTATCCATATAATCCAACTTTTAATTCCATTATCCATTAATTTATTTATTTATTATCTCCACCCATTTTACACTCAGTACAATTTATTAAAGATGTACACTACATTGGGATCGACCCTATGTAGGGACAATTATATTCTTTTCAATATAATGTTATTTTTTTCAATACAAATGATATTTTCCTTCACCGTAAATGATATATTACATTTAATGTAAAAAAGTAAATAATATTTTTCTTCAATATAAATGATATTTTTCTTCATATAAATAATATTTTTTAGATGTCCCTACGTAGGGTCTACATCACTGGAATTTTTAAGTTTATTAAAACGTGTATCACTAAAATCAAGGAACGAATATGATGTACAAAGAAAATAAATAGGAAGAAGAGTTAAAATAGTGCAACTTCTGATTGAGAGTGCTCTAATTTAAGAGATTTTATCGTGTTTAGCCATGTTTTGGTGTATGCTAGAGTAATAAGTTTGAACACTAGGGAATTGTAAGGAGAAAAATTCATGCTTTGGTGGTTAGATAATTAAATGAATATTGACGATTCATCATCATTATTCCCACTCTCTCCAATTATAACTAAGCAAAGACAATATAGTAGTTTGTACTTATTATGGTGGTTTGTACTTATTATTTGCTGGGACAATTGTTTTTGAAGTTAAATATTTAAGTTTGAATTTTGATTATAACATATGATTTTTAAGTTGTTTTTTATTTATGTTTTTTATACAGTTTACATGCTATTACACATAAGTATAGTTTTCCCACCTACCTCGATTAGGTCTTGTGTGGTATACTTTGTTTGCAGATCACTAGAAAATAATAGAATTGAGCACATCAAATATGAATTATGGGCTATCATTTTATAAAAGAATACCTAATTTTCCTAAGAAACAATATTTTTTTCAATCATAAAGCCACAAATTGTGATATGTCCACACTCCATATAGTTATGTGTGTGTTAGTCTAGTCGTAGAATATTAATACCTGAAACCAAATGTTTCAGGTTCGAATTCACCATGATGCGGTCTTTAAATTTCTGTATCAATTGACAAAAAAGAAAAAAGAAATAGGATGCAAAAGAGCCATATAAATCCATTATCTCTCGAGATTTAATTTTATATAATTTCGTGTGTAAAGAGACATTAATATTGTACTCTAAATTTCAATTAAAATGTGATATTCACGCTTATAATTTTTACATAAAATTCAATTAAAGTGTGATTTTGATAGCTACTTACTTAAATTTTATCATTTATAATTTACAAATTTCAATGCGAAACGAGAGTTAGATATAAATATTATTTTGAATTTAGACCTATATATTCTACATTTTCTTTGCGTTCAGATGGGGATGCCATAAATAAGTTTGTCGTGGGCATATAAAAATATGCCTTTTATCAATAAATAAATGAAGGGTGCATTTAATGCGACTTGTGAAGAGATTGAGTATTTCACTCAACAATTGGAAATTAATGCCAATTTAAGTACGTAGATTTCGTGACAGCGAGATAGGCGAGAATAAATGATTTACCCACTTTGGAAGTACTTGATTTTTATTCCATACAAAAATGTAACTACAATAAATTTCATAAATAATTGAGGTATTATTTAAGAATTTAAAACTAATTCTCTCGTGGTAGATGGTTAATTAACTTTATATTTACACCCAAAGTCTCAATATTCTGTGATATTGTCATGTGATTCAAATTTTGATATGAAAAATCCAAATGAGTATCGTTTTGGTGGATATGCAACCATTTACGTTGCATTGATTGTTGGACAATACATTGTTATTTAGAATGTCATATTTCATAATTGTTTGAGTGTTTAATATCAGCGGAGAAATATCATAATCCTTTCCCCAGAAAAAAGGTGAAATATCATAATTAATTGGTTTCGTATAGATTTTCAATCATGTCATCGTTGTATAAAATCCAACTCGGATGAGCTGCTTCTGTGTGTTGACTTATTTAGATTCTGTGATAAAGTTTTCCAAAAGTCATTTATTTATCACAGCTAGAACATGATGAATCTGCTTTCATTAGAGATTTAATTGAAAAAAATATACAAATAATACAAAAGTTTTAGTTGTTAGTTTAGTAATTGTTATAATTAAATTTAAATGAATTCTAAACAATCTACCATGCTTGGAGTTCTAAACAATTTTCCATTATTTGGAGTATATATTGTGATGAACTTATTACACTCCCATACATTTTGAATCAATCTATAGCGGTGGACTTAGATCTATAGCAAAATAGTTACCCAACCTATATTTTTGCATTCTGTTCTCCAATGACATTTTTATTAAACAAATACCAATTTGACATTTATAGTGGTTGAGTTACACATAGACTGCCACATGCCACATTTGTTGTTTTCACCATTCAACTAAGATTTATATTTCAAATCTGCTAGTTCATAATCATGAATTTTATATTTATAGACATGTAAATGAATCGAACTAGCCCATGAATTACTTGTGAACAATAGAAATTCTTTGATCGATCAACTCGAGTAGGTTTCCGACTCGAGCTCAACAATACCATGCTTGGCAGGTTCTCAATTCTTATTGAGCTGAATAGAGCCCCAATATATTTGCTATTTTATCTAAATTAATATTTAGTAATAAAATTTGGTAGCGTACTTCATCACACCTTATAACTAATGATAGAAAAGAACTGGATTGCATATTTACCAAAAATCCAAAGAAAATTTATCTACTAAAAAACGTTGAATTGTTGTTCCAAAAATTTGACGAATACAGTTGATAAAGTGCTTAAAAAGGACTAAAAACTAGTACAAAATTATGTAACTTTACTTTCTCCTCGAAAACTTTGCAAGTAGTTCCAAAATCTATATATTTTATGATTGACCCACCCACAGCTCTCATCTGCTCATTTGGCTTTGCATGCGGAATTTTGTCTTTCTTATTTTTTATTATTATTATTTCAAATTTTCTTCCTTTTTAAATAATCATATACTGTTGAGTATATTAACCAAATCAAGTCTCCTCTGCTGTGACATAATCTTCAAACACTCAAAATCAGACCCCATTTTTGGGGCCCCTCACTTTGTGTCTCTTTCTTTTATATCTTCGCTTACTTTGTTTTCATTTTGTATCCCCTTTTTTTGCGGTTTCTTCAGTTACACCTGATCGCTATTCATCACATATGTCGACATCATCATCATCTTCTTCTTCCGGCGGCGGCGGCGGTGGGTTTGAGGCGTCGTCTTCCCGGCGAAGGCCGAGATCAAGAAAGGGCGTTTGGCCGGAGCCGTTTGTGGAGGCTCTCGCATTTCAAGTAGCCATTGATGCATCCCTCAATGCTGGCCGCCTTGCTGCTGCTCAAGCTCTCTTCAACATATTTCAAGTACTCTCTCTCTTTTAAACATACAAAAAAATGCAGTGTGTGAAAATGGGTGGGTTTTTTTTTTTTGGTGATGAGCTATTATTGATTGTGGGCTTGTTCATTGAATACAAGCAATTTCTTCAAAAATTTTTCAAGAAATTGTAGTTATTAATAAATTAAGTTTATATCAAATTAGTGTAGGATTAGGCAGTTTTGGAGGGGCATTTAGCACCGCAATGTGTTCAAAATCATTTGAAACACACTAATCTTTGACCAAGTCACATCAAGAATGTGTGGTTATTTACTAATTAGATAAAGGTTAATGCGGTTAAGATTAGTGTGGGATTAAGGGTGCATTTGAGAAAGAAAAGGGGTCAAAGGGTGGTGAGTGGATTTTATTACCCAGACAGAGACTAACACGCAGCATTAAATATTGGTCTCACTCGAAAGGCAAATGGGCTGAAAGTCTTTATCTTGTGTGACAGAAAAGAATGGATATTTTAAGAGGGGGGCTTTTTTTGATCGGATCTTTACATGAAAAAGGGTTATTTTGTTGGTTTCTCTTTCTTTGGGTGAGATCTAGAAATCTATAAATTGGTTTTGACTAGCAAAATCCCTTTTTTCCCATTGGGATATTGCTGCAAAGATTTATAGGGAACTCTGAGAAGAGTGATGGGGACGCAACGATGGCATCCCCTTTTGTAAATTGTACAAAGAGGCTATATCTACTGCCTGCTTTCACTTTTTCACTTTCAAGTGAAACTTTTTACCCTCTATTTTTGGGAAGTCAAGGCACACACGCATATACTTGTATGTTTGCATTTGTGTTCTTGGAACTAAACATTGGTGATTATTTGTTAATCCATCTTCTTCTAATTAAATCTTTCTTTATTTTGGATATTAGGATCGGCTAAATCCACTTGTTCTGTTGCAATCATGCTTTAGCATACAGAATTATTAGTCAATTTGTCATGCTGTGGTTTTTTGTGTCTTCTCTCACCAGTCAAAAGTTCCACGAAATCAACTGTTTCATCTCCGAGATTTATTTATTTTGTAAGGATATGTCATGTTTGTAGTGATGATTTTGTATTATCACATGACTTGAATCGTAATAATGAATATCAGTATATAATTGTGTGGCTTTTATTTACTTATGATGGGATCATGGCACGACCTTCAGGTTTCCCGCTGCACTCGTATAAACAAGTGATCCCTAATAATTAATTAATATTACACCTTTTATTCAAATAAAACAAACCCCTTTTAGTTAGTCAATCTTTCGTAGCTTAAGTAAACTGTAAACTATGTAATCATACAATGAGCTTGACCTAAAAGATATTAGTAGGTAGGATTTGAATTTTGTCACAGCCATCTGCAGCTGATCATACATCACAATGGGTTGATCAGGCCATCGGTATGGAACCCTATACCTTGATTTTAAGGCTCTCTCTCTCTCTCTCTACATATACATACAAGGTCTTGTATGTATATGTCTGTGTATGAGCATTGACCAGATCTTCTATATGTAGAAAAACACATATTAATATAGGGGCGGCGCGTGGTGTTTTTTTGATAAAGTGAGACTTAGGCATGCCTGCTTCCATAAGATAATCTTGGATTTGTTGAAAAATTGTTTTTTTATCAATGAAATTTAATTTTGTTAGTTCAAAAGCATGAGTTTGAATGAGGGCTTCCTTTCATAGAAATATACTTAAAAAATTACAACTCTCATTAATTTAGTTATACACTAGTTGGGCGTTGGGCGTTGGCATGGATTATTGATTTTAATATATCATTCCATACGTTTTTGCTGAAACTAAATAAGTGCATGTCGGTTATTTAGCACACTCCTTATTCTTTCGTTTCACCAACATATATATGCCATTCGTGTAATGCGATATGTTACATGATGTATGTCCGTATATTATGTAAAAAAAAAAAACACTTATACGAAGAGCAGATGCATCGTGCACTCAGATATACAAAAATTTGCTTCTTAATTATATTGTTGTTGTTAAATCATGGTAATTAATTACACTAAATAATGCTCTATTTAGCGATCATGACCTATATCTACGCAGGTTTGTTCAACATGGAGAGCCATTTCGCGCTCCGAGCTTCTATGGCAGAACCTGACGCGGCGGATCTGGGACGCGGAGCATCTCCGCCGCAACACGTGGCGGGAAGAGTACATCTACCGCCACCGGACGGCCGCCAATTTCCGGCAGCGGAGATACGCCCACACCACCCTCCCTTTCATCCCCACGGACAACAACAACGGCCTATCCTGCCGGCGGCTGGCTCTCTCCGACGACCACCTCGCCGCTGGCTTCTCCGACGGCGCCGTCCACCTCTTCCATCTCCCTAGCAGGCTCCACCTCACCACTTTCTACCCTCACCACCGCGACCGCCTTGGTCGCTTCTCAGGCTCCGTATCTGGGATCATCCTCTCTGACGTCCGCCTCATCTTCGCCACCCTGGATGGCGACATCCACGCTACCACGATCAATGGCGGGATGCCTCTACGGAGAGCGCACGTCGGCGACGTGGTCAACAACGGCGCTCTTGTCGATTTCACCGGTAGTAACCGGTGGTGGGTCGGCCTTTATGCAGGTAATGTACATTAATCCTCACTAACTTATATAATGGAAAAATATCAATGTGTGTTTTTATGAAATGTCCCATTTATAGTGATATGTTAATACACAATAAATTGATTATGTTTTCAAAATATATGATTGACTCACTTTTTCAAAGTCGAAAAAACATATGGCAAACAAAAAGAATTTTATAGGAAGATAATTTTCATGTAGATTTCTGTTGTTGAAAAGATTTTTGGAACTAGGATATTGTGTCAAAATGTGGATATAATTATTAATTATTATTATTATTATAAAAGTGTGTATTTCTTTGGAAGTTCGACATGTATACCTGTGCCATTCTTGATTTAATCTATAAAGAACGTTTAGTAGTTCCTATATATTAAGATTCTATTCCTTCCGTCTATTAAAAATTTATATCTTTTGATGTCATGAATTTTAATAAATTATAATGAACATAAAATGAATTATGATAATAAACAAATATATTAATATGTAATTTAATTAAAAATGAGTCATGTATAATTTTTTATAAAAATTTATAATTAATAAGTTAAGGATGATGTTTTAAAAATAAAAATATAAGTTTTTGATGGACTGTTGACAAAGGAGTATGTGATAAGACAAGAATACTTATGTATATAAATTTTTTCGAAATTGTAATAAGATTTATTTATTTTATATAGTTCTTATTTAAATCCAAACGAACCATTTTGCTAGGATAATAAAATGGCGACAAGTGATATTGGTTTAACGAAACATAAATTGGACAGGTGTCCCGGGGCGGGCCTTCCACATTTGGAATGGCGAGACAGAGGAGCTACTATTCGTCGGCGGAACCCTAACCGATCCGGAAGCCGTGATGGGGTGGCATCTGCTGACGGAGATGACCGATCTCATCGGCCGAGTGAGGGCGACGGGCCACGAAAACGCGGTGGCGTGCACGAGCTCGAGAGTGATCCTATTCGACCTACAAAACCAAGGCGTAGTCGTGCATGAAGAAGAGCTGCGAAGGGGCATAATGGTGGGGTGTTTCGACGCCAACACCTCGGCGGCGCTGATCACCGACGGCCGCGGCACGGCTAGCCTGCGGCGGCTGATGGATCTAGCGGAGAAGTGCAGGTTCCGAGTGAGAGGCGTCGCCCAGCAGAGGGGGAGAGTTCTCGGCTGCATCAACGGCGGATATGGAGTCATAATCAGCGGCGGAGTGATTAGGGTTTGGGAGTTAGAGCGTGGGGAGTATCTGTATAGTTTTAGAGAGAGAATAGGAGATTGCAGCGCCATTATTGCAGATGAGAGGTATGTTGCAGCAGCTGCAGAAGGCGGGATTATCCATTTATGGGATTTTGGGGCTCAATAACAGGTGATAATGTTTGTACGGAATTCGAGAGGCCTGTGCCTTAATTTGTAACCTGCAGAAAAATGGAGGGTAAATTAGGGTTTGTAATTGGGGGTGGGATAGTGATGGGCGGTAGTGGTAAATGGTAATACTAAAAGAAGGCTTTTGTCTGCATTCATTTTGAGAACAAGGGCGTAGAGCTTTCACTTTCATTCAGCTGTACATTTCCGCTTTTGTCGTCGTAAGAGATGCTCAAAATAGTATTCCAAGTTGTGTGTTAATTTGTTTTTGTACCCTAAATATGTTGATATTATCACGCTAGGATTTATATAGATATGACATGGACATGGATAAAAGTTTTAACAACAATTTCTTTCTGTTGAAAATAAACTTTTATATTTCAAAAGTTGGAAACAAGTACAAATATAATAAAGAAAATTGTACTATATGGATAGTATTCACTTTTTTAATTTTGGGTCCTTACCAGTTAGTACTTTGGGTCCTTACCAGTTAGTACTTTGGGTCATTATTGTCGCTACTTTTTATTACAAAGATGACTGATAACTAGATTGATACGATATGTTGACGATACTCCCTTAGAAAAAAAAAAGATAAAGAAACTGTTGACGGTCTTAATACTTGATTACATCATATAATAGATGAAGAACAGATACAATGCATACATTATAACACTATGTTCCATGAGTTTGGATATTCTGTTTAAGACAAACATGAAATACAACAAAATAAATATATTAATCGATCGAATCACATAAAATATTATGACACATAAGTTTTTGCCTAAAATTTAACTATACTGGATATAAATTATTCTTTTCTTTCCCTCAAATATTAGAACAACTCTTTTGAAAAATTAGATCCCTGCTCTCATATAAACAAGAAACACTGTATAGTAGCAACATTACACACCTAACGTGTGTGTGTGTGTGTGTGTTGGTTTAGTGATAGAATGATTAATACTCGATCCCAAATGTCTCGGGTTCGAGTCCACCGTGATGCAACCTTTAAAATTTCTGCATCAAATTGATAAAAAAAAGACATTACACACCTAACGTAAATTAAAACAATACAAAATTATTTCAATGAGTAAAAATTATAAAACAGATGAATATTCATATCCAAACCTAGATATCCAAGATATATTTATAATTTTATTAGTGTTTGATTGTATTTGAATCGAATCTAGACCCGTCTCATTAATTATGACGTAATATTCATATCCAAACCTAGATATCCAAGATATATTTATAATTTTATTAGTTTTTGATTGTATTTGAATCGAAACTAGACCCATCTCATTAATTATGACGTAGAAGACCGTCTTACGTCTGACGCTAGACTCTTCTTTTTTTTTTTATCAATTAATAAGAAATTTTTAAAGGCTGCATCACGGTGGACTCGAACCCGAGACCTTTGGCCTCGGACATTAACCACTCTACCACTATTTCTCATGCCTCATTACTCATAGTTCAAATTCCACACTACTCCTCGGGCTTGCGTTAGTTGCCTGTGTATGTACATACAACACAAAACAAAAATATAAAAAGAAAAAAGAAACATAAGATGAGTATGTTGGCTTGTGAGCTATTCCATTTCATCTCCCTGATCCAGAAGCCCAAAAAATGTTGGAAATTCAAAATTGTTTGCTCATAATGAAATTACTCTAACGAATATAGCTGCTACAAGTTCAATCCTACAAACTGGGCTTATAGCTCAAAGAATATAACCAAAAGATTAAATAAAATGAATCTACTTCATTTAGTTCCAACATAGTCATTCTCCAAATTAGGAAGAGTTCTTGATTACCCATTCGACCAGTGTTGAAACCCCAAATCCAGTTGCGCTCTTCTTCTTGTCATTCCAAACAGGGCCAGCCATGTCGATGTGCATCCATTGCACCTTCTCATCAACAAACTATCCCAGAAAATAACTACTCTTCAGATTTCAATATCATGTTTGTGGACTATATAAACACGTTCTGTCTCGATACAACAGTCTTAGCAACGCATTTGTATTATTAGATAATTCATTTTGCAAGAAATGGAGCTGATAATGAAAATATTACCTGTTTCAAGAAAAGAGCTGCGGTGATGGCACCGCCTTGACGACCACCGGTGTTCACCATATCGGCCACACCTGACTTCATGGACTCCCAGTAAGTTTCCTCCATCGGCAGCCTCCAAAGTTTTTCCCCACTGTTCTCTGACGCTCTGAACACCTCTTCTGCTAGGTCATCACTTGACGTAAAAACACCTGTTTTTTTTTTGTATATTAAAGAGAGTAATTGGCAGGTTATGTTTGCAAATACCACCAATTTTTTTCAAAAGAAGGTCTAGCATCTCAAACTACGTTGTGTATATTATTAAAATGGAAACAATCGACTGTGTCTGCTTCAACCCATCCATTACACACAAGCAAGAAATAACCTACCTGCAATTGAGGGTCCAAGAGCCACTATACAAGCCCCTGTCAGTGTAGCCAAATCCACTATCTGCACATTAAAATACTTGCTACTCAACTACAATACAACGTTAGTAAAAGTATTTGCAGACCCTCTGTGTGTGTCTGTGTCTGTGTAATTCCATACAAAAAAGGACATGGAAACATCTAATAAGCACTTCTTCCAGAACTACCCTAATGTTCAATACTGGGAAACTGTGTTTGATTGATCTGAACATAAGCCAAGGACTGTTGGATAATCATGTCTAAGGTTGCATGTATCTGTGAGAAGATGTCACTGAAAGCATGAATAAACAAAACCACCTCAGCATACCTTCTCTGCACCTTGATTACAGGCATATATCAAGGCATCAGCAAGTGTAAGTCTCCCTTCAGCATCGGTGTTGTTTACCTACAGTGTTGGTTGAGGTAGAAAACCATGAGCAAGGATATGAATTATTAGATGCTTACAGAATTGTGCTTCAGAGAAATACTTTGGCACAGTTCAGACAACACTGAATCACAATAAGATGATGAGGTGCTGTTAATGCTAAGTTGAAATTAACATTTCAATGAATCCATTCAAAACAGAATTACTGTTAGTATTTTTATTGTTGTTGTTATCCTTATTACTGTTGTGACATGATGGCACATAAATGTATCTTAAGCATTATCATACACTTTATGACGCAAAATCAAAATTCAGGATATACAAGCTTGTCGATTTATAGGATCTTTTCTGTCTTGTTAAACGTAGTCTATATTATGTTATTATCTAGGTGCAACCCACCATAAATTCTCACAAATCTTCTGTGGTTCATGCTTTGTAGTGGAACATACTTTGTTAGTTGTCACTATGAACTAAATGAGCATGCAGAACCCAATACTGTGAAGCAAAGAGATGTTTAGGTTACTTTTCTCTATTCAATTTAAGAAGGGTGTTGAGAAAGAAGATCACATGATTATAAAATAAAGAACGTAAAGAAACAGAGAGATCAGCCGAGAGGGACATGTAAGAATCCAAATGCTAATGCAAAGCAGGCAAATAGAGGCCTATCATTTAACATGCAACGCACCACACCCAAAGCAATCTTATATCGGAAATTCGGAATGAAAACCAGGTCCATTTTTCATGGATGTAACATGACTTGGTAAATAAATGATCTTCTTAAAACATATTGAGACAAAAAATAATTAAAGAGTGATACTTCTAACACAAGGTGGACAAAGAAGCCCAAAAGGAAATACAACATGATTTAGCAATGAACTGGACAGAGAAGAGAAATTACCTCAATTGTCTTCCCATTTGAGGCAGTAAGGATGTCCCCGGGACGCATACCGGCTCCACTTATCATATTCTCGCAAGCGGCAACAATGAAGTGAACCTGCATATACATAGTCCATTGTCAAAGTTTCTTCTTATCTGTAACAACAATTAACTGGCAAAGTAGTATCCAAATCAACCAAGTCAAGCAAATAGTGTCTATTGAAATGCATTGACAAAGAAACAAATCCACCTCTACTCCGTCAGGCTTGATCTGGCCTAGAGCTTTTGCTGCACCCAATACTGCTGCTGAGCCTCCCATGTCAAATTTCATTAGTTCAATCATACAACCTGGTCCGGTCTTGATATTGTAGCCACCACTGAAATGTAAAGAAAATAACAAGACATGAAGATCTAACAAACAGATAAGGATGTTTCTTCTTGTCCACATTAGGAAAAGGATAAAGAGACGGGTATTAAAATTACCAATCAAAAGTCAAGCCTTTTCCCACTAAGGCCAGCTTGGTTCTGACTGTTCCACCACCTGGAGGCTTGTAACATAAATGGATGAAGTGTGGAGGATTGGCGGACGCTGCTGCAACAGCTAAAAAGGATCCCATCTTCAATTCCTTGCACTGCTCTACATCCAATATTTTTGCCGTAATAACATCACTGTGGTCTGATGCAATTCTTGTGGCTTCTGCAGCTAGTACTCCTGAATTACAGAAAAATTCAGAAAATCAGTGAGATAGGAAGAACCTCATGTCCTGGAAGTCTAATTAAGAGTATGAATGTCTTAAGAAGAACAAAAAAAAGCAGATAAGATCGAAGAAAAAAAACAATATGACAAACCAGGGGTGAGTACATTCGCTGGAGCATTCACTAGCTCTTTTCCCAAAATGATCCCTGAACAAACATCTTCGGCATATTTGAGTTTTTTCTCAATCTCAGGTCCCGTACCAAGACCAATAATGTCAATTGATTGTAGCACAGGTTTCTTCGATTCTGATTTGAACCTGTTATCATCAAACGTCCCCAATATAGCTCCTGTTTCATTTACAAATTTCCAAGGACCAATCACATCAACGACAAACAAACAAAGCAATTCTAACTCAAGCTATCTCGAAACTACATACCAGTAGCTATAGCCGAAGCAGTACTTGGCTTCAACTCCACAGCTATTCCTTCGGAAGAAGCAAGTGTGATAGCGACATTACTAGCCCGGGCAGACTTTGCTACAGCAGCAACAGACTCACCAAGACTGCGGTAAGCTGTTCTTGCTGATGCTGCTCCAAGCCCAATTAAACCGACCCTTTTGGAACCAACACCAGGAAGCCTGAGCACTGTTGATTGTCCAGCCTTCCCGGTGAAATCTTCCTCAGACGAGGCTTCAGATAACAATCCGCCCAAATGCAAATCCAGCTTTTGCAGTAATACATTCTTGAATGCCGAATTTCCATCTTTCTCCATGTCCATTTCAGTGACACCCACAGCAAGTATGTCTCCTTTCCATTCTACCAAGTCAATCTCTTTTGCAGCAAATTTGATCTTACATCATTCCAGCAACACATCAAATTAGTTAAGCTGCGATAGCTGAATCGCCATAAAATTAACAAGGCAAACACATCTAGATACATATAGGAGTCTTATTTTTATCCAAATCAGTGCCAAGCAGTCAAATCACTAAAGTGAAATAATATCACAATCAAATGAACAGAGATACAGTTTAGAAGGAATCAACAAGAAACCGATGGTCTGATAATCATTTTATACAAATTACATAATTTAGAAACATCAATCAAGATACAGAAAAAGATCAAAATTTCCAGAATGTACAGAGAACAACACTAACCAAATGCATCCCTACTTTACAGTAATACTCTCACTATAATTTTAACTCATTATTTCAAATGTATCATAATTCTTAGCTCCAAAAACACTCCAACAATTCCCACATTATTTCATAATTTGTCCCACAAATCAAAAAGAGAATTAATAATCAGTAAATTAAAAAAAACTTGCACATAAAAGGAATATACCTTTGGCGAATCGATCTTTTTGGGTTCGGTGAGACCAAGAGCTGCTCGAGTAATGGAATGGGCCATGCGCCTTCCTCCCCAAGAAGATAGGGGTGTGGCAGGATAGGATAGACCGAATCCGAACTTAGTAAAAACAGAGGGGCAGAAATTGTAGTAAGAAGACGAAGATGAAGTCGAGGCACGAATAGTAAAGGAAGTCGAAGCTACTCTAATGGCGGCCATATTTAGCGTTTGAAGAAATAAACGGATGCTGTATGATAGGATATAACATAAGTGACCAAACATTTTATATTCCATTCTATCAAGGGTAGAAACGTAAAAAGGTAAACTACTCACCAAGCTATTCCAGAAACTAATTTGATTGAACCCTTGCAATCATAAACCCTAGTAGAAATTTAGCAAAAAGTAGTAATCATTACATCTCAGCTGCTAGTTGATCGGAAATTCAGAACAAGCAAAGATGGTGGCGACGAATCTGAAAGAGGAGACGATGAAGCTGATGGAGAAGCGGAGCGGAATAGAGGAGGAGATGAATGTCATCATCGAACGCCTCTGCCAGCCCGGCGGCCCTGGCCTCTCCGGCAACCTCGTCGATTCCGAGGTAAATTTCGTTTCATTTGCTTCTCCGTAGTTGATTATTCCTTTACTTAGCTCATTCAAGAGAAAAAAAACACTGAAATTTGAATATGCTAGAATATGAAGATTCTATAGCGGCTTGTTTTGAAACTTGAGGTTGTGCAGGGGTTTCCGAGGACAGATATTGACATTCCGACTGTCAGAGCTGATAGGCATAGGCTTGCTGGTAATTGGCTGAACTACACCTGTGTTGTGTGATAGTGAAGTATTTTTGTGGTGGTTGTGATGGAAATTGACGCTAGTTTCTGATTCTTGTTCATTTAGGAAATTATCTTTTTTTTGTGAAGATTAAAAAAAATGTAATGTTTCTTGATATAGTCATGAAGTTGTGCGTCTCGTATACTAAAAAAAAGCTTTCAGCTTTTGCACTATTCCCTACCTTTTGTGCAGCACAGTCTGGTGTCTGCAGTGCTCATTTCTGCTTCTTTCAGCCCAAATTAGTTCCTCCGATCTTTTAAGTTTCTACGGTTTTTATATATGTAACTCAAGGTCTGAATTTGTTGGATAGGATATGAGGGGTGAGTGAAACTTTTTTGGTGAGTGACAATCCCTCAGTTTTAAATTCTAAACTATAAACTGTATATTCATTGTTTGTTACCTGATAACATATTGATGTGAAGTGCAGGGAGAAGCTCTCACTTTACTCACTTTGTTTTTCCTGGTATAGAGTTGCATAATGATCACAAGGATATAACGGAGAAGATGAGCCAGAACATTCAGCTTCTTCATTCTGCAAAGCATACTGCAACCACTGCATCTGTTAAAGATTCAGGTTAGCTACTCATTAAATCCATCGTTGTATGTTGTTCGTTGAAGTTTGTGATATGTAATAGATGAGTTGTACACACGATCAGTTACTAGCTACTTACACTAAACATGCACTGGAATTTGCTACCATTGTTGAAGTCGAAAGGTTCATTATTCAGTATGTTAGTGGCATAGAATTAACTGTGTTCACATTTAATGCTGCAGGGCCAGGTGCCGGCATGTCTTTGTCCCTTAGCAATTCTGTTGCCTTAGATGCTTCTAGTGCCATGGATGCAAATTTCAACACCAGCAGACCCTTTGCAGTTGTTGATGAGATTACTGAGCTGTCTCCAGCAGCAGAAGATGGTTTACAACTGGGGGATCAGATTCTGAAATTCGGGAATGTGGAGAAAGGTGAAAACTTGCTGCAGCGGCTTGCTGCTGAAGCTAAAAAAAAACAAGGTGAAGCAGTCCCCTTGGTTGTGACGAGGCAAGGCTCTCTGGTTAACTTGACTGTAACTCCTAGAACATGGTCTGGTCGAGGTTTACTGGGGTATGTCCTGTTCTACCTTTGCTCTTTAACGTTTTCAAATGATTCTCTTTTGCATGACATCTTGAAGCTTTATCTTTCATTGCTGCAAGTATGGCATACACCCTCAACAAGTTGTTGAAAGCCTGTTATTGTTAATATATTCAGTAGGATTTGAAGAGTTTTTATCATATGTGAGGAATCCTTAATCAATATAGTAAAACATCAAGGTACAAAATATCTATATGGATCTTGGTGAGATTCGTGAGAAATGATAAACAGGTTTAAGAAAGCACCAATACTTGATAACAGCATTTGTAAGGAATATTTCTCCACTCTTAGTAAATATCTGCATGTTGGTGAAGTCCAGCTTGCCAAGTCTTGTCATAATTTGCTCAAATGGTGGATCATCATATTTGTTTTTTTGATGTGTTGGTATTAGTAGAATCACCATCTCTATTTTGCATGTGAATCCTGTTGCTTCCTTGAATGGTGAGTAATATTACTGTTTTCTATGGGTACAGTCTTTATGAACAATCTCTTATGTCAATTCATATATTGTTTCTTCGGATTCATCTTCATTAGTCCTCTGCTACGCACGAGTTTTGACATTTATGCGTGCATGATTGCGTAGCTACTGAAACAATCATGTACACTCTAGCTAGAGTTCTAATTTGTGGATTCTTGCAGGTGCCATTTCCGAATCTTATGATGATGTGTTTTATGTACTGCCCCTTGACAGTCGGGGCCTGATGTGCCTGAGTGGAAAGAATATGAGGTTAGAATGTGCATTACAAATAATTTGTGTAACTGATACGTGCAAATCATTATGGATCATACTGCTTCGGCTTCTCAAATGTTATGCCATCCGGAAGCATGTTTTCATATTGCATCTCTATTTATTTTATTTCGCTAGGTCTGATTAGGCAGCTTAAGTGGTAGCAGATATCTGTAGGGGTCGAAAGTAGTTCTTATTTGACTGCTTCTCCGATTCAGGCTTTGTACCAATCATTTGCGATCCCCATCAAATTTGATACTGAATCAATCAACCAAAACTCACTTCTAATTCTTTTTTATTCTATATAATATGGGATTGTACCGAAAATCGCCACGATGTTTGCAGGTTAGGTGTCATTATTCATGGAATGATGGTACAGAGTACAGAGAAAATGTATGAATTGTTTCTAATTTTATTACCTCTATGTTAATTTGTGGATGCAAAATGCAGCCTTTTGAGAGTAAAAGGTTTTCATCTTGCATAGTGGGACAACAAATTGAAATACACAATTTCCTAAGATGTCTGGTCTCTGGAGTTGCAACAGTATCCTCCCAAGATGAGAATAATGATGAGAATAATGATTCCAAGTTCACATCCGCTCAGACAAAATTGCTACTATTGCCGTTTCTGTAATGATTTCGATATACTTTATGATGCAATATTTATAAAAGTTGGAAATAAAAGTTGTTCTTCAATGAGTTTCATATTTCACAATTTTATAGAATAAATGGTATGGAACTTTTGTAATGGTCCATGTGGGTTCCTAGTGGCGTATAGGTGATAATACATCAATTAAGGTAAATTAATTTTTTTTTTTCGTTTTATAAGATTGGACCTTCTACATTATCGTAATTGTCAGTTAATTGAAGTCAGTTCAGTTCTGATGTCAATATTGCTGATCAGTTCAATCACGAAGTGTTTTGTTCAGAGTGATATCAATTAGCAAATCTATTGATTGCTGAGGCAGTTGGTCAGTTTGATTGATAACTGATGTACTTGCGAAAAATAGTAGTTATGTTTTTGCATTTACTGAAAACTCAAGTTGGTGAAAAATACTTAAGCAAATATTGGCTTGATTGATAACTGATGTACTTGCGAAAAATAGTAGTTATGTTTTTGCATTTACTGAAAACTCAAGTTGGTGAAAAATACTTAAGCAAATATTGGCTTAGTTAGTTTTCAATTTGTCTCTTCAGCATTAATTGATACTGATAAAATATTTCAAAATAGTATTGTGTTGTGTGTGTTAGTGATGTTTAATTCAATAATATGCAATCTAAATTAGACACTAAAAGTAAAGAATTGAAAAAAAATAATACCAGTTTTACGTGGTTCGGAGAGATTAATTCATACATTCACAGATTGATAACACAATCAATCCACCAATTATGATTTGGTCTTGTTTATACGTACAAGACATAAACCTAGATACAAATTTTAATATTTTTTGTATTCCGTTCAACTTAGCGTTCCTCCTATCCTTGCTGGTGTAAGAAAATATCTGACTGCTTAAGGGTGTAATCGACTTAACTTCTTATTTACAGGTGCAAGACAATCAAACTTTCAGTAACTAATATTTTTGCCTACTAACCTAACTTCTACTTAAACTTTAAGGGTTTTGAGTAAATGGTTTTCCAACTATAAATTGAGTTGTCACAAGTGACAAACTCAATATTTCTAGGCTTAAGATATACAAGATAGTATCCTAGAACGAAAGAGTGTATACTGAAATATTGAGCTGATGAGAATATTTGAGATCTGAAGATTTTCTGATAACACTCGAAACTCTCTTCTTCGAAATCGTTGAATAAATGTTTTGAGATGTAAACTCGGGGTGCTTTAGAATATTTGAATCCACAACGTTTTTGATTTTTTTTCAAAGGTTGAATTCTGAGCATATTTATAGAGGGACGATAAATAGTGTTGTTGGAAGGAGCACCAATTACATTAATTCTATTTGTCGTTTGAATTATTCTCGTTTGAATTCTCATACGTCGCTATCGGGGTTTGCATCATTGTAAACTGTAGCTCTGCAACTCTGAAAACTTGTTCTAGCATGTCAAGATCTTTTATATATATACACGCTAAGACACGTGGCAAGTCAACACTCAAGGTTTAAATAACTCTGTGTTTTTCTAATTGAGTTGACTCCATATTTTTTTAGTACGTTGATTTCAGGTCGTATCAGTTCAGACTGTTCCGTGTTTTATCAAAAGGTTGGACTCCATCTTTTATCAGTTTGAAAACCCTGAGTCAGTATGACGCTTCAGCTTTGACGTAGTTATCAACATCTTTGATTTCTCAGCTGTTTGTATGACACTTAGTTATAATTCCAACAATGTTGAGTCTACAGTCTTCGATTTCATTTTTCAGTAACACTGCTCATCAGTATCGTTGTACATCAGTTTTCAGTCTGCGATCTTCAATAGTGCTTCTCTTCAGTTGTGCTGGTACTGATATTGTTATCGGTACGACTGACTTCAGTATTGCTTGAACTCCATCAGTCTGGGTCTGTCCAAACTGATAGTTCTTTTGCTGAAACTTGTAACTAAAAAGGTTAACTCCCCAACATGTGATTAATATTATGTTACATCAACAGAGCAATTATCAGCGAGTTTTGGTAGCCAATCAAAACACACGGTTAAGACATAATTTTCCCAATATTTTGATTTTACACATGTCCTCCTAAATACAAATTCTTTAGTATTTTTTAGTTGTTCAGTTTTTCATCTTGTAAATAAGAGTAAAAAGAGTAAATTTGTCTATTTTTTCTAATATATAATTTTTGACAGCATAATATACATATTCGTGAAAGTAAGAAGCACATATTTATCAGTTCTACAGTGTTGGATTGTATCTTGAGATAATTACGAAGTTCAATCAGATTTTCATGCAAAGGAGGGAGGGTATAATAATTAAGAAAACGGCTGAAAACCTTCGTGTGGTAGCAATGGTTAGATTTTTTTTCATGGTGGATTATTTTTCTTCCGAAATATTTTTTTTCTCATTTGATCTGTGAATAATCCTCTATAAAAGTGTAATTAGTTTGTTGCTGGTAGGTAACCGGGCAATTCAATTTAAAATTGGTGCACTTAATTTTTTTTTTAATCTATGAAAAGTAGCAAGTATTTGAAAGAAGTTAAGTAAAAGTCCCTTTTGAGTGTTTCTAAGTGAGTAATTTGTAGGACGAGTATTATGAAGAAATCTTTAAGAGTTCTTAATTTGTGTCATTATATCGTCGGCAAGAATATTTATAATCATATCATTGTTGGGTATGATATATATATGATGTTTAGGTACACCATATATATGATAAAGAATATAATGATTACGTATAAAAAGTGATACAACAGCACATTAGGTTCACTAGTAGATATTGATACTCTTTCTTACTTCAACAAAGTCATTTAACCAAATTGCTAGGGAATTCATCCCTTCGTAATTGTTTTCCAACTTTCAATATAGCAAAGCCTCTATAAGTTAATAGCCTTGGGACATAGAAATTAAATTAATTTAGAGAGATATTACTATATTTGTACTTTTGATCTATCATAATATAATTGGCTATCTATCAATCAATTTGAAAATAGCACGTTCATATTGCTTTTCGTTCATTTGTGTCGTGAAAACATAGCCGTCATAACAAAAACAGGCGAGTCCAAGCCCTGTGGAGCAACAGTCGCGTCCGGATCTGATCTATTTACTCGATGATTCATCCAATGACTTCACGGTAGCCAAAGAACCCATCATGTTTCGAAGAAAAACAACTAAACTTCCTAACAACTTAACTCTGCCTTTACTGAGCTAATTCCCAGAACAGAGATATGTGAAGTCTCTGTTCCTTATAGCCTAATCTATACTCACAGTTGACAGCACCGTTCCTGACATTTTATACGCCCTAGGCAAAATAAAGAATATAGGCCCCCATTTTTTAAAATTCATATAAAATCATCGGTCATTATCTTTTGTGCGTACTAGGTAAAACTTATTTTTCTTTACAATAGCTTGCTAACGACACATGACGACTAAACCATATTTGAAAAATCGGGTGTAACTGGTTTGAATCTATAGAGGCGATAATGAGGTTTGAACTCGTGACCTTTGGCCACATGAATTCAATTAACCATTATACCGTCCAAAAGGATCATTTGTATTATATTTATAAAATAAATCAAATTTGTAAATTTACGTAAAATTCAAGTGATCTACAAATAGAAACAGATAATAAAAAATTGTCAAAAACATATACAACTTACTTGTCATCCTTATATTTCTATATCTCAACTCTTATCTATAATACGATATCATTAAAAATAATTTATTTGAGTATTTGCAGATGCAAAACCATTAGTAATCACATCAAAATCAATATTTTCTAATATATTTTAGGACCAAATGAAAACATATATCTTTAAGTAAAATATATAAAGATTTAATATTTTAGACTTTAAAATAAAATAAAATATTCAAGTGATATAATATTTTGGATCCAAATATATCTATATATATATATATATATATATAAATAGAATTAAATTTTTTGAAATAATTTGGGCCCCTGAGATGGTGGGCCCTGGGCGATCGCCCAGGGTGGCCTACCCTCAGGGGCGGCCCTGACAGTTGATGTGACTCTGTACCCGACGCCTTTCCCTGACTTCATGACTTCGAGAAGTTTTCCAATGAAACTAAGAGAATCTGGGAAGTTAGCTAGCTCCACCACAACGACAATAGCCCGAATTCAAAACAATAATCAACTGAGCTCAGGAAATCAGATTAAGACGTCAACTTATAAAGGGAAGATGAAAAAGAACTCATGTCTTTAGAAGCTAATCCCACTAAACTACACTTGTACGCTTGACATGAAAAATAGAGGCAAGCAGAGTCAAAGGTTGAGCCTCAACAATCCCTTTAGAACTGGTATCTACGGGTTTCGATTAATAATTTATTAATTAATAGTGTGTTTTTTCAATTTCAGAATTTGTAATTTTAGATCAAGTTATAATGTTAAATTAAATTAAATCATGCATGTTTAATTACATAAATTCACGTATTATTAATTCAATGTAACTAATTAAATATTTCCATGCATCTACGAATTTATTATATCCTATTAAATATTTTCATGAATCTACAAATTCAACGTAACTAATTAAATATATATTCATGTATCAACTAATACATTGTAACTAACAATATCTATTCATTTATGATACATAATGGAATTACTATATAAATCTCAATATGGAAACAGGTTTGATATCATGAATTCCAACTATAGTTTCTCATCTAAAATGTATTCAAAAATCATCTATGACCGATCAAATGCATAAAGCCCTATGTTAGGGATGAAATCCACCTAGATTTCAATTTCAAGAAAAATAAGAGAATAATATATTCATACTTTAACAAATTAACATAGTATTTGTAATTGTAATATTTTAAGAATTATTATAATATTGATGGGACCCATATATTATAAAAGAGTTCTCCGAAAAGTTATTGTTTTATTATCTTATTAAAATTGATGATTTTTGAAGTGGTCCAAATCTGGGGATCGAAGAAATTTATTAATTTAGAAAATTTAGAGAATTTATCGATTATTATTTTAAAGCGGTTTTACTGTATATAAATTTGTTAGGAAAACACAAAAAGAAGCAAAGATAGCATTTTAATGAGTTATTGCAGAATAATAAACTGATATTAACATCTTCGAAGTATATATTCTTCTTTTTTTTGTAGAGGTAGAATAGTGGTTGAAATTTTAAACCCCAGACACTTGATAAGAGAAATTGTACCTCTTGAATGAACTTAAAGTGAGGCAATTTACTCAAATTATAAATGATTAATTTCCAGAAGTAATAAAAGTTCACTTAAACTTGTAATTTGCACATCACTTTTCAAATGCCGTCATTACAATACCATCTTTTTAATTTTTGTAATTACAACGTTTTTTGTCAAATTGTTTAATATGTACCATTAAAATGATTCTTCCTCTGTCTATTAAATACATTTTTTGATTTTGATGTCACAAGTTTTAGTAAATTGTAATGAGTGTAAATTAAATAGAATTAAAAGGTGGGTCATGAAAGTAATAAATGAATATATTAATGGATAATGGGAATAAAATGTGGACTATTGGAGGTTTTTTTATAAATAAATTGATAGATTTATGGTAATGTTTTCAAAAAAGAAAAGTGAACGTTATTTACGAATAGACTACAACGAAATTAAATGAACGTTTTTGGTGAAAGAATGAATTATATTTTTATTGTTGAAGAAATTGAGGATATTGTAATTGCAAAATAAAAATAAATAAATTGTAATTCAATGTTTCAACTCGTGTAAAAATTATAAATTTCGGTAAATATTAAGTTAATTTCGACAATTAACCCAATCATAAAAATTCAAAAGCATAGGAGGGTGTTTTTAACAAAACCCAAACAGAAAGCTCCAATAATTGCTATCTCAAAAAAGACAGCAATGATGTTCCTAAACACTACACTCGATTAACTTCATCAAATGCAGTAAATACTTTTTTTTTTAAATAAAATAAAAAAATGCAGTAAATACTTCTATTGGAATCGAACGTAAGATGAAATGTCACATAGGATCTCTCAAAATCCACTTCCTGTCTTGTTTACTTTTGGTTTATCTTAATTTTGTCAAAGTGAAAAAGGTGAAATTCGCAGCCAACACTCTACGCAAGCAAAGTAAATGCCTATAACATACTCCGTTTTATTCTTCGTGATTTTTCAGTTACTCCCGCAATAATTCGTTGGGGCGGAAAAAGATTCGATTTTACCCATCAAATGCTCAGATTCTTGAAATATTTCAACAGAAATTCGTCTTCCTCGTTTAGCATGCGCCTTTCTCTTTCTTCATTTAATTTTCCCGCAATTTTTTCTTTTGTCAGTTTTCCAACACATCTCATTTTCATACGAAAAAGTCGTCAGCTTTAGTTTTTTCTGGTTGCAACATCAAAGTTCTGAAAAGACAAAGCTGCAATTTGTTCCCTGCCAAAAAAAGAGCAGAAGTCAAGACTAATAGTGCCAAGGAATCTCTCTTGTTCGAAGCTCTATCATTTTATTAAATCCATTTGCATTTCTTTACTCGCCATAAGAGCTTCAGTTACAGCTGTCACTACATACACATTTAAACAATTTTGTAGTACTTTATTTATGTGATAATGGGGTTTAATTATTTTGGCAAGATTTCAGTGGATTCTTGAAAAGATTGGATTGTATCTGACGTAAGTCAATTTTCTGAAGGAAAAAAAAAGAGTTTGAGGGAAAATTAGTTCCAATATTGCTGAACTGTATCATTGTTTAATCTATTTAAGTTCTTGAATTCAGATTTTTATTATCATCATTTGAGTTGCTTGAAAACCTAGGATTTTGATTGTTAGGAGCTGGCTGTTGTTGGAGTCATACCTGCATTGTTTGGATGATCTGATGATTAACAAATAAAGTTCAAGATTTTTAGGCCATGAGTATAAATTTTAGCTAAGAGCATATAATGGATCCTGGTGAGAGGTTGATTGATGATAAGAAGCCCATTGTGAAGCCATTGAGGAAGGCAGAGACATCAAAAGGGGAAGTAGTTGTTGTGGGAGATAAGAATGGTGCTCTGCTCGCTGCTGTTCATCCTAAATCATCCCCGTTAGCGCATTCTCTTAGTGTTCCGTCCATGCTTCGTAGGCACGAGTCTTTGCTGTCGTCTAACTTGTCATTGAGTGCTTCGTGCTCCTCTGATGCTTCCACGGATTCAATCCGGAGCCGGGCCTCCACTGGTAGGATGTGTAGGACAAATAGTAGAACTAGTTGGAAGAAGCAGTTGGCCTCAAAGGCAAGAAACGGTGTTGCAGAATCATTGCCTGAAGTAGTGCAGGTGAAAAAAAGGTGTGCTTGGGCTGTTGCAGTGAGCGCTGGTGAGTTTCGTTTTTGTGAGATTCGTGTGACGTGTAACTGGCTTTCTTGGTTTATTTAAATTCATCTATGTTCTATTGTTGCTGTATAGTTTGATTATAGGATTCATTAGGTTAGTAGGGATTATGATTTGTGGAATGCTGTAATTTTGAGCATGTTGTTTGAGTTTATTTCATGGAGTAGAGCAGAGTGGTTGAGTTTAGGGGTGTGAAGCTTAGTGCCAACATTTAATAAGAAACGCGATGGAGTACTAGAATCTGAAGGATAAGTTGCGTGGTGATTATACATGTACCTTGCAGATAGAGAGCATCTGGACTTTGATAATGCTATAAACACGGAGTTTTATCAACTCATCTATATATGCAGCTTCTTTTGGAACATCTGTATAAATGTAAACTGCACCAAACTACATCTTGGGAAGCCAATACTACCTAGCTGCTTAGATCTGCACTGACACTGAATGCTTTAAGGTCTCAAACCTTCATATCTAACTGTTCGTTGTATAAATGTCAGATCCATCGTATGTTGCGTTTCATGATGAAGAATGGGGAGTCCCAGCACACGATGACAAGTGAGTTAGGTTACTCTCCATGAAATTCTGTCACATAATACTTCCTCCAATTTTTCCCAAGTATATCTCAGTTATTGACAAACACCTCAAAATGATTAATAGTCCTCAATCAAGTATAGTCTATGCTGTAGTCTGGGGTAAATGCTACTTTTGCTTGAATCGTATTGATTGTGCTAATAAATTTGGCATCTGCAGAAAATTGTTCGAATTTCTTGTCCTTTCCAGTGCGTTGGCTGAGCTCGCATGGCCTGCTATTTTGAACAAAAGGCACATATTCAGGTACTTTCTCTTACCTTCTTAGCTCTCATGTTTCCATGCTAACATTACAGCTTTGCAATGATTTCCTAATAGTGAATTCAACTCAATAATTCTTTTCCAGAGAAGTGTTTGCTGATTTTGATCCAATAACGGTCGCAAAACTGAGCGACAAGAAGATAACAGCGGCCGGAAGCCTTGCCAGCTCGCTGCTATCGGAGCTTAAGTTGCGATCCATCACTGAAAATGCTCGCCAAGTTTTGAAGGTAAGTTATATTAGCTTATCAATCAAATATGATAGAGCACATTTGTACTAGAACCATGCGCATGTTTGTGTGTGTGTTTTGTTTTTCATAATACCCCAATATCATTATCTTCAAATCCTCGACACCTTCTGAATTGGCTCGTCACCGATGAGACAATGGGGGGCATCCGGTGATCAATATGATAAGGCAGAGTAGGTAAAGAGTAATTTGTCATTGGTCCACCAAAGCATAATAATCTAAAGGCCATTTCACTATTAGCAGCTGGCAAAGTTGTAATATATTATGCTGCCAAATCATACTTGGAAAATAGTCACTGATATTATATATTGAATTTAGACATATATGTCAGCTTGCTTTCCTGCAGCTGAATCTTTGCAGCCATTAATGAATTCCACTTTCTTGCTCAAACAAAGGCTAACTTTGTGCAGATTTTGCTAAACATTAGGTGATCGATGAATTTGGGTCGTTCGACAAGTACATCTGGAGCTTCGTGAACCACAAGCCGATAGCCAGCAGCTTTCGTTACCCTCGCCAGGTGCCTGTCAAGAGCCCCAAGGCCGAGCTGATAAGCAAGGACCTCGTCAGGAGAGGTTTCCGGGGCGTGGGGCCCACGGTCGTCTACTCATTCATGCAGGTAGCCGGCCTAACGAATGACCACCTCATGAGCTGCTTCAGATTTCATGACTGTAGCACAACTAAATCAGACATTTGCAGATCAGTTCATGAATAATTTGTATTTAACCTACATCATATGTCCTGAAAAAATTGCTTCTTTAGTATATATATATATATATATTGCTAGCTAGTAGTATGTATACCTAGATTTTGAGATGTATCGATGCTAAGACTAAGTTCGAGGGGAAATTAAGATCTCCGGCATTAATATTAATCTTCGATTTTCTTATATAGAAAAAACTATCAATATTCATATCGTGCTGATTTACATGTAGCATGCACGTCATATTACTTGTATGATACCAAAAAAATAAAAAAAATATGCATTAGCTTGTATTTAAACATAACATGTAGATGGACATGAATGATTGAATGTACACACGTGTGTAAATATTTGTGAGTCGACGTTAATTTCATGTCTTACCACTAGTGATTTCAATCTCTAAAATCGTGTTCTAGGGTCAACGATCAATTATCAGAACTTTGGCTGTTAATTTTTATATCAAAATATCCTACATCAATTTTAAGCTCACGAAATTAGACGAGAAATATCTTCTTCTCGTTCGATGAGCCACATCAAAATTTCAAGGCAAGAAAAAAATTGGATATACTGAGCCAATCGGAAGATATCGTCGAATCGAAAAAACTTTGATAAAAATTAACAGTTTGAGGTTTAAAAACTTTTGGTTTTTTTGATAAAATGTTAATAGTTTGGGGTTTAAATGATATTTTTTAAAGTTCAGAATATTTTTGATAAAATGGATATAATTTGGGATTTAAAGTGATAATTACCCTAAAAAAATTATAATAAACTAGAAATGGTTTCCTTTTAGTGCATCTTGTTACCTAACCAACTAACTTTGTCTCTTTGCTAGTCATAGATATATCCACGCCTAACCCTTTGGTGTTTTCTGTTTAAGTTGGCATTCAGATTCAGAATCAATTTATTTCAATTGAATATGGGAAATCTTGCTTGTTTTTTCTTCCATTCGCTGCTTTTAAAATATGTCACATTGATTCGAGGGTGAGAATAATGTTGTACGTCCCACAAAACAAACAAATATATGCTTATATTCACAAACAATTTCATGTTCTTCCCATGATTGAAAATATTGGTGTCGGTTTCTTTATATGAATTTGCCCACATAAAGCTAATTGTTTTGGACTTCTACTATGGTTTTATTTTTTATTTTAATTTTTTGGGGAGGGTTCCTATTTAATCTTAGATTGCTTGGACCGAGCCCAAATTAATAGCTGTTGAACTAATAATTTGTTCTACGTTTTTATTTTAGGACAATTATACTCACAAGTCACAACTTCACTGGCTGTGATCTGGGATCTGAGATTTTGTTGAAATATTTTTATGCATTGTAGTTGAAGCTTTCATTTCCACTTAAAATTGTTGACATTTTTCTCTACTGTAGAAACTAGAAATATGCTATGAGAATCAATTATGTATTTACATTAATCCGAGGAATGGATACATATAGAGTTAAGTAGAAAGAATCTTTATGTAAATATATTGATAAATTTACATAATATGTAATTACATAATATAATGGGGTTTGTCAATTTACAATATTTTCAAAATTAAATCGTTAATTCCTTTTAATTAGATTTGTATTTTACCTTTTAACCTCTGCATTTAATTAGATTTGTATTTTACCTTTTTAACCTCTACAATAATTTAGGATAGATATACTCAAATCACATAATTTTCGAAACATGATATCACGATTTTGTTTCTAAAATTATGGCAATTAAAAATATAGATAATTGTTGGATAAAGCCGGCAACTGTTTTCCTTCCCGTTTAATTTTTTTGAGGTATTAGCCGTCTGAAAACTATTTCCCAAGCATTTCTATGTCCACATTTCTTAAATCATGTTTTTTGTTTTGATGTGTATTTCCTTATATGGTATACATGCAATGGGTATTGATAACAAATAAAAGATATTTATTATAAAGATATATAAGCTTCTCCAAAACAATATACAAATAAAAAATTGTATTCTGAAAACAATAAATAATAAAAGAATAAAAATTTATATGAAGTAATGTACAACAAATTATGAGGTTGTGAAAGAATTATTAAAGAAAAGTTAATACCATAGTGCAAATCTAACTATGATAATTAATCTGTAGAGATTTTGGTCGGTGATTTGTAGAGATTGATGAAAAAAAAGTAAAAGATGAGTTCTAGTTGAGTTTTGTAGAGAGATTGACGAAAATTCAAGTTTATAACAAGTTGGTGGAACTACGAAAAGGATATATTAGTCATTGTTTAATATAATTATTTTATAAAATTTATTTATTTAAAATTCAAGGGTATTATTAGAGTTGGCAAAGTAGCGGGTCGGGCCGGCCCGACCTCGAGCTCGTCGGGCTTTTAAATTTTTCGGGCCTAAAAATATGAAACCCAAACCAACCCTGGGCGGGCTTTCGGGCGGGCAGGCTTTTTTTAGATATATTTTTAAATTTTTTTAATATATAAAATTAATATTTTAAATTTAAAAAAATAATTACTTAATTAAGATCTCATAACTCATTAACTTAAATAAAGAATCAGTGATGAAAATATTTTGAGCTTACTTATTCTTATGATAATGTTTATTGTATATCTTGACCTATTTATGTATTCATGCGATGATGTTGTAATGCAATATAATTTTAATTTTTTAATTTAAGAAAAAAAATAGTAATTACAAATCAAAGATAAATGATATTATTAAACGTCAATCCCACTTATACGCATAAAATAATAGAAGAAAATAAATTAATTATATAATATATATTTAAGATCAAGGATTCAAAATAGATTTTACATACTATAAGGTCATTAATCATCAATTTATATATTTTTGAAGATCATTTCTCTTAGGAATTATTTTTGAATGATTTATAGGGTTATTATTTTTTCTAGAATTTATTTTCCTAACCAGTATACGAATTAGTAAGAAAAATGTTACTATAAAACATAAATAATTATATAAAATATAATTAATATTATTAAATAATTATAGATATGTATACTAAATAATATTACAAATATATATATTTAATAGAAATCGGTGGCCTTTTTAGCCCAAAACCCCGGCTTTTTGGCCAAGCCCAGAGGCCTGGGGTTTTTTGGGCGGACTTTTAGGCCGGTTTTTCGGCCTTCAATTTTGAAGCCAAACCGCCCAAACCCCAGGTACCACGGGTGGGCTTTTCGGGCCGGGCTCATTTTGCCGACTCTAGGTAGGGCTTTTCGGGCTGGGCTTATTTTGTCGGCTCTAGGTATTATGTAATTACATAATATCTAAAAAAACTCTTTATTCTAATTATATATTCACCAAATAGTACATGTAAAAATAATAAAGATTGTACTTAAAGCATTTTGTTCCCTACTTAAGTAATTGTCCCTACTAGTTTTTTTGTTGTTGTAACCAATCAGACCAGACCAGACCAATGTTTTAGGAAACGGTTGTTAATGTTTGAATACACTTCTTTCTATCCTTTCCTCTAAATTTTAATAAATTGAAAGTAAAATGCTCATTACTTCCCCCAACTCTAAAATAAATTAATTAATTAAAAGTAATATGCGAGAATTAAACTTTTCTTTCTTCGGGTGCTACAATCTACTAAAAAACTGATTGAAACATAACATTATTAACATCTACCTAAAAAATATAAACAATATATCTAACTTTTTTTTCCTTAGAAGCTTTTTGAAGGGTCTTTTAGCAATGTAATCTGTAATCCCACGCACGTGTTATTTTCATGACCACATTCGAAAGTCATAGTCTAAGCCCTTTTGGCTTTTGCAATAATACTAGTTTAATATTTTTTTTAATACTGTTCGTGGAAAAAACGTGCCAGCTTTACCAGCAATTATCTTATATCTGCGGTGAAACACAGAGTTATTCACTTCCAAAAAAAGGGGGTTTGATCTCAAGAAATCATGCAGCAGCAACTAATAATGTCAGGTTAGCTCTAAATCTACAACTGTATATATAAGAATTGGGCTTCTTGGATTTCAAGTGCTTTTTACTTGTTTTTTCGGTAGTTATAGTATGCTCTTGTGATTTTATTTTATTTTATTTTTTGTTTATGACAAGAAATTGGCTGGTGGCCTGTATCTTGATGTTGTAATTTCTTGAATTAGGGGATATATCCACAGCTATCCATGGTAGGAGTGGGTGATGGGTGATGGGTGAAGCTCTACTGTTTTGAGTGTGTCGGAATTTGTGATAATTGGAATTTGAACATCAAATTAAGACGATTCTTGATTTTAATGGAATTGATCATTCCCCTCTGCAGATTTCTCTGATTAGGTGCTGAATTCTGCGTCTACTTAGGTTTTTGTTTGACAGTGGTGGGTGAAGTGATATGCTTGCTATAGAAATCAATCATCACTTATAGTAGAAATGCTCAACAAATTCTTGATTCCCATCTTTCAGCCTAAACTTTAAGAGCTATTAGTACCAATGTACCTTAACAAAATCTATTTCGTTTGTTTGCTGCAATGCTAATCATATATATATGAGGGAAGATATGGAAGATCAAAGGCCAAAAACCATCCATGAAAAGCTTGAGGCCTACAAAACTGTGGCATTGAACACATTCAACAGCAAGCTTATCTCACATTGGATTCTCTTAGCCCTAAGCAGTGCGGCTATGCTCGTTGCATTCCCCGCTTCCTCCCTACTATCGCGTGTTTATTACTCCGATGGTGGGAAGAGTAAGTGGATAATCTCATGGGTGGCTGTTGCCGGATGGCCTATCCCTGCATTGGTCTTGATACCAACGTACTTCGTTTTGGGAGTGTCTCCAACTCCTTTGAATTTCAAGCTCGTCGTGTCTTACGTTGTTTTGGGCTTCCTAAGCGCAGCTGACAACCTCATGTACGCGTATGGATATGCCTACTTGCCAGCATCCACTGCCTCTCTATTGGGATCGACATCATTGATCTTTTCGACACTGTTTGGGTGCTTATTGGTAAAGAATAAGATCAATGTCTCGATCATAAACGCAATCGTGATCATCACCGCTGCAATGGTGATCATCGCCCTAGATTCGGATTCTGATAGGTATGGGAATGTGACGGACAGGGAGTACGCAATGGGGTTCGTGTGGAACGTGCTGGGGTCCATGCTGCACGGCCTCATATTCGCCCTGTCCGAGCTGGTCTTTGTGAGGCTGCTCGGGCGGAGGTCCTTCCACGTCGTGCTGGAGCAGCAAGTGATGGTTTCTATGTTGGGCTTCATGTTCACTACAGTGGGTCTCGTGATCAGCAATGACTTCCAGAATATGGCGTCTGAGGCAAAAAGTTTCAAAGGTGGCAGGAGTGCATATCTGTCTGTTCTCATATGGGGCGTGATTACGTTCCAGCTAGGGGTTCTTGGAGGCACGGCAGTGCTGTTTCTGGCATCGACTGTGCTGGCTGGCGTGCTCAACTCGATACGAGTGCCCCTCACGAGCATCGCGGCCGTTGCAATACTGCATGATCCTATGAGTGGTTTCAAGATACTGTCTCTCATTGTCACTTTTTGGGGATTTGCTTCTTACATATATGGGAATTGCACTCCAACTAAAGACTCCTCATCATAATATATAGGTTTGCCCTTTTTTCTCCAGATCTGATGTGCCTGTCGGTTGTTTGTAAATGCAATATTAGATGTTACACAATCCTGCAATCCTGTAATAGGGGATACGGCTTGGGACTCCGGCCTTATTTGAACTGGTATTTGATGATCATAATGAATCATACTATGTACAATGTGTTATTTGCAGTATGGTTTGGATTTGAAGAATGAAGATATGTCAAATGGCTGACATAATAGTGTCATATGTTTTGTTAGCATGTTTATTATGTGATTAGAAATAATCAATCTTACATGAAATAGGCCATCTTAATATCACATTCTGCATTATAGTTTTCATATTTTGGTCTTAACATATTTGCCATTTTGGATAGGGCTTTGTGGGTGAAGAATTTTGGGGTGACTAACTGAGGGAATGCATGAATTCGTAATTAAAATGTTATGAATTCAAAATTCATGTTTTTTCTTTTCTTTTGAGTTGTGGAGTTGAGATTCGTACTGTAGTCACTCATTCTTATGAAAGGGAGCATTGCAACACACGGAGCTACAATGCACGGGTAATTCATTAATGTTTGTAAGTCAACCATCTCTTTTTATAAGTAATTAGGTTTGCTGAATGCTTAGTGCAATTTGTCTCATATATGAATTAATAGCTTTCTACTGAACTAGAATTAGGGATGTCTAAATGGTATTTGGTTTTCAGTTATAAACGAATTGGAATCGAAGCTGTTTCGGTTAATCGAAAACAAAAAATTCGGTTCTGATTCGGTGTTCGGAACAAAAAACTGTTTTATTTTTAATTATTTTTAATAAATTTCAGTTTTTCAGTTATTATTTTAATTATTTTTGATAAATTTCAATCTTTTTAATTATTATTTAATTATTAATTATTATTTTTTATTTTTTGTGTTATCGAAAATAGAACTGTAATAACCGATCGGTTCGGTTTCATTTTTCCAGACAAGTTTAGTTAAATCAATTGAAAAATTCAGTTCGAGTAACTAAAATCGAACCGTTTTCCACTTCTAACTAGAATAGAGTATACTTTCAACCAAACAAATGTTTAGAATTTTTTTTAACTAAATCCCTTCCACCAAAACATCTATTTCCGCCCGTAGCAAATTATAAATATATGAACCCATTAAAAAGCACTATTAAATATTCTTAATAATGTACGCCAATAACTCTTTTTCTTTTCTAGGAAAATGAATGCCAGTATTAATTGTAAGTTTCATTTATTGCAAGGGCAAAATGAAAGTAATCTATGTCGTAAAATGAAAGGAATTAGTCTATATACACAATTTCAGTAATTTTTTGAACCTGTGAAACCAAAAACTAGACCTATCTTAGTATGGGGCAGAAGAAATGTGTAACAAAAGATCAATATTTATATTTTACACAATTTTCGTGAACGAACTGAATTAAGACACTAATTACGAACTAAAAGCTTTAATCTACCCTTCCCCCATATTGCCAACAACACTTCAAATACAGTGGGAGTAGGTGTTCGATGTGATAAAAAAACATTATTTTCTATTTTTTCTTTATTAATTCCTGCAAAATAGAGAATTAATACTGGCATGAGAATTCGGCCTTTTGTTTGGAAAGAAGTAAAATAAAATTATTAAGTTGTAGAAGTAAAATAAAATTAAACTAAAAGCCAGCTTTAAAGTAGTACTACTAAAAAGTAAGACATGAGAATTCAGCCTTTTGTTTGGAAAACGTTGGAAATAATAACGACCAATCATGTGGTAGCCACATGATAATTAATAAAGTGGAAATATATATCAATGCCCATTTTTTAAAAAGTTGAATTGTGATATATCCATTTGAAAAAAAAGAGTGTAGCCTATACCCAAATTATTTTTAAATATATTTTCAACGATTTGCACGTAATTTAATACAATCATTTCAAATATCAATCAAATCACAAATCAAAATCTTGTTATCAATTTAATTTTTTTTATAAATTAAATTAAATTAAAGTTATCTTTATCGCTTTTACTTTTTATAATTAAAGTTATTAAATTAAAAAGGTCAACTATCGATTTTATTAATTAGGGTTGGCCATTTGGGATGGGGTTGGCCGTTGGGGGGGTTGGCCATGGTGGGGGGGTTAGCCGTGGGGGGGGGTTGACCATGGGAGGTGGGGTTGGCCAGTGGGGTGGGGTTGGGTGGGGTTGGCGGTGGGGTGGGGTTGGCCGTGGGGTAGGATTGACCGCTGGGGAGGGTTGGCCGCGGGGGAATGGGGCAACCCGTGGAGGTGGGGTTGGCCGTGGGGAGGGGGGTTGGCCGCGGGAGTTGATTGGCCGCGGGAGTTGATAGCCACTGATGGACAACTTGTTCTTTTTATTATTTATTATCTAGTTCATCTTTGTCTTTTCCATTAATGGTATTCTAGATTTGTGTGTTTGTTTTTTAGTTCCTAATTCTAGATACTTTTTGGTTTATTAATATCCTAGATCTGAGTATTGCGTCTTTGTCGTTTAAAAGTTTTCATCAATTCCTTTTATAATGTGGATTTTTCTTTTTCTTTAGTATTGTTCTTAATTAATTCCTAGCTCTAGATATATCTTTTGTTTAAATATTGGTATGCAACATCTATGCCTTTCTAGATTTATCTCATCATTGTCTTTTTTTACGTACTAATTACTTTTATTTTTTATTTTTTTATGTTTGATACCTAACCTTGTATACCTTTTTTGTTCATTATTTTTACGCAAATTAAAGATCTACTTTTCTAATTAAATAAATGAAGTTTAACCAATCCAACTGTTTGAATACTATTTGGAACGTTGCAGGTGAGTGGTGGAACGCTGACGTGGAGCAAGTTTTCCCGCGGCCAACCCCTCCCCCGCTGGCAACCCCTCCCTCAGCGGCCAACAAAATTTGAACGACAAAAGCTGATTTTCTACTGAATTCAACCACATCATTATGTTTCTGACAACATTCTTACGCAAATTCATGATATTTGTCATGCAAATCTATTAAAATATTGTATTGGGTATACACTGCACTTATTATTTGAATTGGGTATATATGACACAAATTTTTACAAAATTGGGTAGTTAAGCCAGGGACCCATTAATAAATATCACCTACAATTTATTCATTAGACCATCTATTGACTTTAATCCAACCATTCTTTGCAAAAGGATATATTTGTAATAACCATCGCATCGAGAAAAGCTGTCTCAAACTCTTTATGTTTAAGGAATGATAATACTCTGATTTCTTGTTGCAGAAGAAGCAGAGGTTCTGCGAATCATGGAGCAGCCACTGATAATGCCAGGTAAGCTCATTTTTTTTCAAGGAATCTGCATTTTCTTGGATTTTAATCCATATATAATCCTGTATTTCTTTTTAACTATGAGTAGATTTTGCGAATATATGACTTAATTTTAGGAAATATTTTTCTTATATGAATTTGGACTGTATTTCTTGTTTGTATTGACAACGGCGGCAACGTTCCCATTATAGGAATTAGGACTACATATTAGTGGTCCTCTCCTCTCTAGTGAAATGGTTTGAACAACTTTTTAAGATCCTTAGCCCTAAATTCATATGCAGTAGATGCTAATCCGTTCGATGATTCGGCTATAATAGAAGACAGGTGCTTAATATAGAAAGTTTTAATACAACTTTCCAGTTCACTCACATTTTCGATGATAATAAATAAGTGGATTACCTCTGGTTTTGAATCTAGGACGATCTACTTTCAATTCAAAATGTTCGTACTAACAATTGAATATATTGGAGAAAATCTTTTTAATCATACACATATATATATATATATATATATATATATATATATATATATATATATATATATATACTAAAACATCTCAATCTATAATTTACTATTAAAATTACACAAATTTGAATGAAATGAGAGAAAAGCCGTGCGGTCCTCCACCAAACCCAACGGCCAACCCCCTCTGGCCTCCCCCCCCCCAAAAGAACAACGGCCAAACTCAAAATTTGTAATTAGAAAGTGCAAAATATAACAAGGACATCTTGAAATGAAATATAATAGTATATGAATCTAATAAAATAAAAATATATATTAAATGTAATAGTACATAAATCTAATTAAATAAGAAAATAAATATAGTAATCTCTTGAGATGAAATACAATAAAATATGAAGTAATATAAAGCAATAATACAACTTAAAATATTTTCCCCCACCCAGCAGCCAACCCCCCTCACCCCACTCCAACCCAGCGGCCAACACCCCCTTCCCCAAAATCCATTGGCCGCCGGCCAATCTCCTTGGAACCCATTGGTTGATCACGGTGCATAAAAGGGTTTTTCAATCAATAGGTTAGTTTTGATCGTAATTTTAAAATTTAGTATACAAATTATGAGTTGAGTTATTTTTATGCATTAACACATGAAAAATTTGTAACTGACTTTTATTCGAGTAGAATTTCTACGCAATTATTAATAATTGCTAATACAATTTTCGATACCAAACTAATTAACTCGTAATAGATCTGAAAACAAAATCAAGTTATTGAATATTAATATTTTCTTATTTTCATTTAAAGTGTCTCATTTCTTTTGAGTTCGGGTATTTAGAGAAAAAGTATAAAGTAGTTAAATGAATAAAAAGTGAATATGCGACAACTCAAAAAAGAAAATGAAACATTTTAAATATGAGGGGAGGAGTATGTCATTTTTGAAAATGAAGTAATTTTGTTAAAAAAATGCACTTGTTTTGTACTAGAAAGTGAAGTCCACTCACAGAGAAAATCTCTCAAGTCTATAAATTTTTTATGAAAGGTTGAACAATGTATAACTAAATTTGCTTTCTTATGGAGGAAGAAATTGAAGATCCAACGCCAAAATCAAGTGGAGAAAAGCTAGATGAATACAAGATGATAATTTGGAAGACATTCAATAGCAAGCCAATCTCACATTGGATTCTCCTAGCTCTAAGCAGCGCAGCAATTCTGGTGGCCTTCCCGGCCTCCTCCCTCCTTTCCCGCCTTTACTTCTCTAATGGTGGCAAAAGCAAGTGGATCATATCTTGGGTGGCCGTCGCTGGCTGGCCTATTCCGGCCGTGGTCCTGATACCAACGTACTTCGTATTAGGGATCTCTCCAACTCCACTCGACCTCAAACTCACCGCATCGTACATTGTCTTGGGATTCCTGAGCGCGGCCGACAACCTCATGTACGCGTACGGATACGCATACATGCCGGCATCCACTGCTTCTCTACTCGGATCTTCGTCCTTAATCTTCTCTTCGTTGTTCGGGTACCTTTTTGTCAACAATAGGATCAATGCTTACACGGTGAACGCTATCGTGCTCATCACTGCCGCGATGGCGATCATTGCCTTGGATTCAGATTCGGACATGTACGCAGGAGTCACCGAGGCGCAGTACGCCGTGGGGTTCCTGGGGAACATTCTGGGATCCGTCGTGCATGGCCTCATCTTCGCGCTATCGGAGCTCGTCTTCGTAAGGTGGCTGGGGCGGAGGTCGTTCCACGTCGTGCTTGAGCAGCAGGTGATGGTTTCTCTCTTCGGCTTCATGTTCACCACGATCGGGCTAGTGGCGAGCGATGGCGGCTTTGGGGGGATGGCAGCCGAGGCCGAGGCGTTCGAAGGGGGTGCAGGGGGTTATGTATCAGTTCTAATATGGAGCATCGTTACGTTTCAACTGGGGATTCTTGGAGCTACAGCCGTCGTTTTTCTTGCGTCCACCGTGTTGGCCGGTGTGCTGAACTCAATTAGGGTTCCACTCACGAGCATCGCAGCTGTTGTGCTCATGAACGACCCGATGAGTAGTTTCAAGATCATTTCCTTGCTCGTCACCTTCTGGGGGTTCATATCATACGCATACGGGAATTACCCTCGAAGCAATGACACACCCCCGTAGGCGTACGTGATCGTGAACAATATAAATCCACTAACTGTAGCATCTACAATGGCCGTGATCCTTCTCTAGTGTTCAAAACTCTTTGTTTCATTAATATCATATACATAATCATGTTATCAAGATGTTTAAACATTAACAAAATGCAAATACAATAGGTCTGCTTATAAACTGAGTCTTTTGCCGCGAAAAGTCTATTTCCTGGCATCATAGATTCACCATCACAAACACAGACAAAACATAAGAGAATCACATCTTAGGTAAGAGAATCACATCTTAGGTCATTTGTAATAGGAATTATAGAGCCGGCTCCATGGATATTGCAAGAGATGTGCAGCACATGTTAATTTTTGGGACCGATGTCTTTAAGGCCGCAGATCTGCTCTTCCCCCATTGCAGACTGGACAGACACCACGAGGTCCTTTCCTTCCTCAAAACCACTTTTAATCTACACGCAACCAACATACCAAAATTTCTCAATCAAAGTAGTCTCCTCAATGCGCAATCCCAAGTCTTTGGTTTGAATCGGTTTTGCTTACCTGGCTAAGTAGACTTTCATCGGTAGGAAGCCTCAGATCATCCTTGGTATTGCCATTTTCAGTCAGAAGAGAAACCTACAACACAAGAATCACACTCAGGATTTCCAACAAGAAAATGGATAGGGAGTCGAAGCTGCTGCTACAGATCATGTTAATTCCCCATGCTTCCCTTCTCAAGTCTCACCGCGAGACTTCTCTACTAGGAAGTTGTGATAGAATTCAAAAGGCCCAGGTACGAGTTTATAAATGGCGGAGTTATAAAGCATGCATACCTATTATGCGGAGTTATGATTGGGGAGCTAGCTATGTTGAAATCCCATAGTTCACATGTACTAACTTATTGCATGCTTATTATGTCATCAACTTTGAAGAGTTATTAATTTCCCCTTTTGGCATTTCAAGAATTATTCTCAAATGAAATTTACCTTTTTCTAAGAATGAAAAGCAATAATACTGTACTACATGGACACCCTAGATTGGAACATAAAAATGACAAAAGCAAAATTAAATAATCAGAAGTTACCGCCCAGAATCAAAGGTTAACATAAACATCCAAAAGACCTACAAGAACAGGTTAGGACTAAAACTTCACCAAAACCGACTCCGACTAACAAAGCAATAGCGGATTTCAAACATTAAAATTGTAAAATAAAAATGTCAAAGTTGGTGGAGACAAAATAACTCACAAAACCATCCTCAGAGATGTCGATAAGCTGATAATCAGTACGGTTCACATGAGGCACCTGAAAAAATGAATCACAAAGATAAGCATATTTTTCCAGTACTTAGAAACAAGAGTTGTCTGCCTGAAGCCAAACTCAGAGAGAAAGAGTAAACCAAAAAAAACGAAAGTACAGCAAGAACTCACATCACAGTTGGAGAAAGAATTAACCAAAAAAGCAAAAGTACAGCAAGAACTCACATCGCAGTTGTGGGATGACGGAACAATATCTTCGAGCTTTTTGCCATTGAATATGTCGATTCCCACAAAGTGACACTTGGCATGGCCGTGCTTGCCGGTTTTCGAGGTGGAGACTTCGACAACCTATTCACATATTGAAGATCAAATATCATATAGCTAGAACACGATCTATAGCAAAAGGAGAGGAAAAGGCATCAAGAGCGAGATTTTAGGTCAAGCTTATAAGAAGCAACACAAATTAAGGAAATCACTTCACCATCTAACACAGTAAAAAATGAACCAAAATAAGTATAAATAAACGTTATTCATCTTCAACAGTAAATTACGACTGTTGATTATGAATTCAAGCTTGACAATCAAAGTGGTCAGCGTGCACACAATGGTAACTCAAACAGCATTACAAAAGAGGCAAATCACTAAACGTAGGAAATGCAAAAGAGGTTGATTAATCAATCTGTAAGCACGCACTTCTATTTTGCAAAACTATGTTTCTAATTTAGCCCCAGTCGTAGGAAATAAACACAGACACACAGTCATTAGCGATTGCTGAGTGAAAGGTGAAGCCTTTCGCAGTTTTCATTGAATGTGGGTTTCAAAATTCTCGAAGCGAAAGGCTTCACTTTTCACTCAGCAATCGCTAATAACTGTGTGTCTGCGTTTATTTCCTACGATTGGGGCTAAATTAGAAACATATTTTTGCAAAATAGATGTATGCCGTATAATAAACAAACACAAGAATTGACGAATAGATGCAGCGATCAAAACAAATCGCTACCTTATAGTATTTCACAGTAAACCATTAAACAAATTCGACTACCAAATAAATCAAGCAACAAAATAACACCATAAACAACAAAAATCAACTAAAAAAACAACGACGATCTCGACGAATGGCCTGGACTGAGAAACCCAAAATCATGAAGATCTGATGAAACTAACACGAGCCCACTTAGAAATCAACAAAGGCGTCCACACAAAATAGAATCTTGGCAACAAAATCCCTAAGAGGAAAGGGCAAACGAACCTTGCAAGGTCTGCCTTTGATGACTATGTGCCCATTCTTGCGTATGGTTCCAGCTTGCTGAGGGTAAGTCTTGGACGCACCAGCATCCGCCTTTGATTCGAACTGATGCTCCTCGTCCGACATCTCTCTCCTCTCTCTTGCTTATATTTTTCTCAGGATTGTTGCTTGGAGAAAGAGTTTCTGAGAGGTGGGGTATATATATGAGTACTCACTGCTGCTTGTTGAGTTATTTGTGGTAAAATAAAGGGAAAACCTACAGAAATCATAGTTTTACTATTTTTATGTTAAGAATAACAAATTTTTATAATTTTGATTTTCTACAAGAGGAATACAAGGGTTTATCCAGACTCATAACAGATGGTATATGATTTGCATTTAGAAAATGACATACCGCAAATTAACGTTTCGAGTCTTTCGATTTATAAATCCGTCCCATTTATGTGAAAATATTTAATTTTTAGATTTATATACAATCTATCTATTAGTTATATATTATGTTATAAATTCCTATCATTTCATCTATCCTCAATTTTACTTGGCATTACAAGAATTTGAGGTTTCTAATTTTCAAAATTATTATTGAATTTGTACCTCTTACAAAATACTAAAATAAGTTATTTTCATTGTTAATTATACAAATATTTCAAAATCTATATATGGGTACTTGTTAACTCAGATATTTAAAGATACTCATTAGTTAAATATTATATATACTCATAATTTCTTATATAGATATTTAGAAATTTATATATGAATATGTATCAATTTACTATCTATACCATTTTTCTTTATATACTGTAGTGATTATAACATAGATGCATATTTATATTAAATTTTATAAAAAATGGATATGAATACGGCCATATATATTCAATATAATATTATATGAATTAGACAACAAATAATACATGTGTATATATATGTATAGTAAATATGTGTATATAACTAATCAATATATAATAAATGTATATATACCTTTATTATGCATTAGTCGTTCTAACAAGACCTAATATTCATTCATATATTTAGCTTCCTATGTCAATCTATAATTTATTTTTATTTTTTGAGAGCTATACCACTCTGTAGTTATGATGATATAACTAAGGAATTGATATATATATATATATATATATATATATATATATATATATATATATATATATATATATATCCCTGATAGTCACTGGATAGATAAAATCTCAATCTAAATCATACATTTTAAACACGTGGACGCATCAAAATTTGACACGTGAAAGCCAATTTTTCGCTCAAGGGCAAAATGGGAAGGTGTCCAGCGGGCGCTGGGTAGAGGAGTGCACAAACGTTGGGTATCTGCGGACGCTGGGTTTGGGGCGTTGCATTCTTAATAACATGACACTACATTCAAAACAACATGACACTGCATCGCACCCAACGCGCACCCAACGCTGGGTAGGGGGGCTGGGTGTGCGCCGAAGCTGGATAGGGGCGCTGGGTGGGCGTCGGTGCTGGATTTGGGAAGAGCCACAACAAAACATAAATAATGCATATGAAATAACATAACACTCATTTAAAACAAAAAACACTGCATTTAAAACAATATAACACTACATCGCACCTAAGCTGGCTGGTCTTTGAGTCTGTGTGAGCGTGCTGGGTGCGAAGTGCGGTGCTTGCATGTGAGCGAGCATCGAGTCAGCGTTTCAACATGCATTAAAATTGAAACTCATATGCATGTTTGTGTTCAAGTGAATGCATTTTTATATTCATTTGAATGCATAGTTTAGTTCAACTATATGCATGATTTATTTTCGAAATCACATAACAAATCAAATTACTAATCTACCCTTACTACCACAAATTAACGTGTAAAACTTTTAAAATCGACGCGAATCTCAACCATACGATTAATAGGATGGATGGATGAGATTGAGACTACATACTATGATTATTTGATCCATATATATATATATATATATATATATATATAGGGTTGGGTTATAATACAAACCCCTTAAAATAAGAAATAAGAATTCATCTTGATCATCCATTTGCCATTAATCAATGGTTAAAGATTGTTATCACATTCCCTATAATTAAGGGACGGTTATTTTCGTAATATTCAGAATTACCATTATACCCTAATTTGATTTAATCACAACCACACATCTTCAAAAATCAATGGTTCAAATTTGTTCTCATTTCTTATTTTGAATGTGTTTTATTTGAACCCAATCCTATATATATATATATATATATATATATATATATATGAGATGGATCGGTATGAAATGATAATTTGGTAGGAAATAGGAATGAATCGGGCCATTGATTTGTTATATCAATGGTTGAGATTTAATTTTCGGTGTGCTTTTGTTTTGTGTGCTAGCTACACGGATTATTGTGGAATGCTAGAACTCTTCTTGTTGTTTGAAAGATGTCTTAAACTAATATATTTAGCATATGTGCTACAAATGAATGAAAGATGTCTAAACTAACATGTGCAATATAGTAATTCGATTGTACTACACAAATATAAAAGATGTCTACTATTCCTATTTTTCGTACGTTAAGAGAATTTTCTCACAATACCAATATATATATATATATATATATATATATATATATATATATATATATATATATATAACTTTGTTTCTTCCTATAAATAGATATTTTTAGTCTCATAATAAATGGATACTCATTTATCTCTCTACTTCATTTTTTCGATTTTCTCTCCACAATTTTATATGTTATCAACAAGAGTCTCTAACCAATTGAAAGTATGCCTTAGGAAAGAACCATGCTCTCTTGCAAGGTAATATTTTTGACACATTCATCATTGTCATTTTGTTGTTTGAATTCGTATGATTTTTTTTTTGGTATCATTGGATTCTTGCATCGCATGATTCAATTTAGATTTCGGTTATCAAAATTGCGAGTCATTGATTCCGCTTTAATGATAAATTCGATCATCTTATACTGTAAACTTTCATCGAATTCACCTAACTAAATGGGACTTGTATCTTTTTTGTCCATTATTATTATTTGTTGAGACTATAGGCTGAATCTTTGTGCAAATTACCAATTCTTTTTTATTGGCCATAAACTTGAATCAGCAAATCATATAGCATTGATTTTCGAAATTAAAGAATGGGGATGAAAGTTTTGCAAATTTTAATTAGTGATACTTTATTGTATTTTTGTTATTTAAGAAGAATAGGCGTGGGAATGATACTTTAGATATGCTTATATTTCTCCGATTTGCTTTTGTCAATTATTGCAAATTATTTAAGATGTCTAATTTGTTAGATCTGCAAAATGACTATGCTGTTAGTGAATTATTTTTATTGATATCAAATTATTTCTAGTTATTCATGTAATACATTATTAATATGTTTTTATAGTTTAATTTGTAATACATTATTTCTAGTGATTCATGCAAATTACTTAAGATGTCTAGTTTGTTAGATCATACAAATAGTAATTTTTTATTATTTCATTGTATCAATATGTTTTTATAGTTTCATGAAGAAATATAAATTCACAATTCTTAATAATCTTGAAGATTATTTGAAATGAATCATGAAATTCTTGATGAAACATAACAATGTCTCATTAAATATGATGTGTTTCTAATGACACATGGAATAAAGTTAGTATTCCTGAAGAATATTAAAACATGAGATTACAATTTTTTTAAGCTTTATTTGGAGTAATTTTTTTATTCCTTTTTCGTTATTTATTTGTTTCTATCTATTATCATTATATTGATTAAATTGTTGCTCCCGAAGTAGCACAATTAATATTCTTGAAGAATATTACGTGTTCTTGAAGAACAATTCATATATATATATATATATATATATATATATATATTGTTAGGTTCAAATGAGAACCACTTTTATCCTAAAAACTAAGAATCAAATGAATTTACTATGAAAGTTGATGAATCCGTTGATAAATTTATTGAATTTCAAAATTCAAAAAATTTCACCCGGATTCGAATCCCATGAGACACAAAAAATCTATTTTTTTGAATTCAGTTACTTTTCCAGCGGATTCATCATTTTTCACATCATTTTTTGGTTCTCACGTTAGCCCTCTCATATATATATATATATATATATCCATGATGGAAAACATAACTCTATGTTATACTGATATTGAGTTGCTCAATTACAACTTATAAAATCATATTCAAATTGAGTTGAAATATTTTATTAAAATAATCCATGAAGGATTGCTACAATTTGACAATATTCTTATTGTTGGCTCTAGAAGAGCTTTAATTGATTCTCTTCATGAGTATCAAATCAATTATACATGATGTATTATCAAATAATCATGTTGCATTGAATTTTAAATTCAAGTACCCAAATTATTACCAAGGCATGAGCACTTTGGTTCATTCCCCTTTTACAATTAGTGCGTGATTATAATACCTCCAGAAGAGGATTCCTCATTTGGCTAATTCTTTTATCGCCATATGAAATATTATACTCTGTCGAGCATACATATATAGAGCTAACAATTAGGGTTCTATTTATAAACTGACATATTGATTTTATAATCCAACTCAAATTATTTCCGACATTAGGGGGAGATATAAAATATGAATGAGAATGCCAAAATATTGTCGTTGGATAACCATTTAATACGCACTATGAACTCGAAGTTCAACAAATTATTGATTGCCAAATGAGTGATAAAATCTCATATAGTTACACACTATGAACTCGAAGTTCAACAAGTTGTATATGCACCACTAAGAATTGAAGTCCATTATGGACGAAATAATTTTTTGATATTCCTCAACGCGAAACGTGAAAGACTTATTATCTAGTGCTGCTAAATATAAAATTTTCTCGGAATACAAAATAAATACTTAGAGTATATCACTTCAAATACCTCCCTAAGAGGGACGTCCTGAAGACGAGAATCTCAACATATTTGCACGTGTACCAAATAATTATAACATTGGGATTACATAAAAATCAAATAAAAATATAAAGGGAAATGATAAGAATCTTTTTTTATGAACTTTTTTAATATGAGAGCAATGTATAATCACAGTTGTCGACTGTAGGGGTAAATTTTCATATAGTCTAATTGCTCGGCCCAATTAGACAAGCCAGCCCAGCACTAACCAAGTCCTGCAAAGCCTGTCGTCGGGCCCATGCGTGAGGATAGAGTAGTCAACTGATTCAATGCCTAGCCAACATATCAACTTGGAGAGAAAGTTAAGGGAGATCGTGGATCATCTCTTTCGAAAAAATCGAACAGCTAAGACTGGCAAGTAGGGCACCCATAAACCCTAGCTGCCACCAACCATACCGATAAATACAAGACAACTAGGCCAAACAAATGGGACATCCAATCATTCACACTCACATCCGCCTCCACAGATTGAAATGATCTCGACACTCTTACTTGCTCTCCATCTGCACGTTCTCATTCCTAAGGGATTATCATCGTCTGACTAGTCAGTCTTGAAAGAGTTACACCCGGCGCACCAATTAGATTGGTCGTTTTTACTTTTTAATGAATTTGCAAATTCAATCTTATTGGAATTTATATTAATAAAGACATTTATTTATCTATTGTAGTTGTTATTAATAATTTATATACTTTAGATAAAGTCCTTAGACCATGATAAGTTATAAGATATGGTCACGCATATGATGGTGATTATGAAATATGTCTTTGAAACTTTGGTCTTAAAATTAGTTTCGAGTGAAATGACTATTCAAGACAGGACATTGAATTGTTGGAAATAACTCGCACGTATGATACACACTTATAAGATAAGAATATTGTGTTTCATCAATATTAACGTAGTTGACGTAAGTTTATATACGTGGGTGCTTGTTAGAGAACAAGTACACGGAACTGACCCGCTAGAAATTCTTATATGGAATTTATTTTATCGAAATAAGAATTTCTAATATATGATAGTACATGATTAGTCCTTTGACTTGAGACACCATAGTAATCTTGTATGAGTTCTATTTCATTTTGATATATTATCTGATTGCTAGACAATCGTTAAAGATTTTATGTTGGATGCGATATGAATAAATATGGAGATTAATGCGTGGTCGATAAAGAATCTATTACTTGTTTAAGACGAGAGAATCTCCTACAGTTTTCATTGTTCATAACTCAAGAAGACCAAGGCACGATGAATAATGATTCATTAAAGAGTTATTGAATTTGAATGAAAATGTAACTATTGGATTGTTTTGAGTTTTCGATTTAATTCCATACTCAATATCCAATTTGGAGATTAGATAATAGAAGGATCATACGTGTATGATGATTCATATTTAAAATAGGTTTACTCGCTATTTCACCTAGTGCTAGGTAGCCATGCTACTTGCTAGATGTTCCCATGGATTATAGGTTCTTGAAATTACGGAGTTAATTTCAAACGAATTAATTTATTGGATAAATTAATTGAATAAATATTATTTGTTTAAGTTGTAATTTGTTACAAGCCTATTACTAGTGCTAGTTGTGAACCTAAGAGTGTCACACACAAAAAGCTAGAACGTGTCAATTGAATTGATTCAATAGTTGAATCCGATTAATTAATAATGATTAATTAATTTAGACTTGTTCTAATTTAATATGTTAAAATTAGATATTCAATTAAATTTATTTAGTTGAATATAATTGGATTAACAAGTCTAATTCTATATTAAATTAATTAGATTAATTTAATTAGATATAAAATTAATTTGATTAATTTTAAAATCTAGAAAATCAGATTATTTATATATATATATATATATATATATATATATATATATATATATTTGATGGATTAAAGAAAATAAAAAGGGGATTCACGTATAGTCATGTTGCCATAAATTGGGAATTGATTAGTGAATTATTCCTTATTTAATGATACTAATTATCATTTATATGGAAAACGTTTTTTTTTAATTAAGGAGGATTGCTTTCATTCCTTAAAGATAGTGGAAGCGTTCCTTTTCTTTTTCTTCAAGTTTTGACGCCCGATTTCATATAAAGAAAAGAGGAGTGTTGGATTTTGCTAGCGAAAAACTATTCACTCGACACGTTCTAAAAGTGTGGACTTGATAGAGGGGTGACGTTTGGATCCCTGCGAGTTTGGATAACGAGCAACTGATTGCTTCTAATCCCTACATCAAACGGAGTGCGAAAAGGTATGCAATGATTCGATCGTTCAATACCTTACATCATGTTAACGTGAAGTTGTTAAAATCATTGCAATGAAATAATCATTATTTCATTTATTAGTTCGAAAAATTTTAATTTCCGCTGCGTTTTTCGATCCGATCCTAACAGTGGTATCAGAGCCCGGGTTCACGTTAACATGATGTTTATCGTTATGTGTTGGCATGGATATATAGTTGATTGTGTTAGAGCTTATTTTTGTTATTAAAAGCATATTTAAAATCTGAAAATTTTCGCATGATTTTTATGAAAAATCACTTTGGCATTTTGTCGAACACATGGTGTGCACCGTTTTACATAGCCATATTATGGCACGAGACAGCCATGGTCGGCCAAGGCGTGCGACGTCGAGACCCCATGGGTGTTAAGGACTGTTTTAATGTGTTCTATTTGTTTTGGGTTGCCTCTTGACATCGAGATTTGTCTCGGTTTTGCCCAAACTTGCATTGGACATTTGTGCACACTTGTTGGGCATGCAAACGACGCTTGGGCGTGAGTTGCTGAGGGTGTAGGCTACCCTCTGGGTGCTGTTCGAATGCTGCTGCTGCATAGTATGCGCGCGTGTGCGCGTTTGCTGGTGTAGCTTCTCAGTTTCAGCACGCCCACCAAGTGTTCGATAAAAAGCCGCAATGAAGGCAAGCATGGCTGGGCAGCCTATGCGCATGGGCAGAATTGCTGCTGCATTTGTGCACGAATGCTGCTGCTTGGCGTGCGTGTTCGCATCCGAGCAATGCCTCTCCAACCCGTTTTTGAACGGGATCTCGTTTTTTGACGAATGTCGTCATATAAGTCATAATTTTCAGATTTGAATTTGATTTTGGCACTTTTGAATTAATTGTTAATTCTAAAGATGTGATAAAAATTGTTTTATACAAAATTAAATTATATGATTTGAATAACGAAATAAATTGTTAAATCAACTTGTTAAATTTATTATGCTTTATTTCATGTGATGGATGTTAGCATGATTTATTTAGGGATGATCATGAGCCGAGACCAATGTGATGGTGCATTATTTTATTGATTTAATTTAATGCTTTGGGTTTTAAAATGGGATCATGAGCCTCTTATTCCTTTCAATGTAATCGCTTTTATTTTATGCTATGAGTGTAGAATAGAAAGTGAGGTTTTTCCTTTTATTGTAATTTGGAGGACGTTCGTTGTAAGAAATAAGAGAAGCTCAAGACCCATATATGTATGGGATTACATATGATGTAATAGATAGGTCTCTCATTTTTAGTCCCTTAGATTGACCTTGACCCGTTTTTGGCTCAAACGGGTCACATAGAATGGCCATGATCATCCCATTGCTTTATGTATAGGATGCATACTAGAATTTACTTAATGCTTATTTTGCGAATCATGTGATGATATTTGCATTAATTAAACTCACCTAGTTAATAGGTTTCGATGAGGTCTTGAAAATAAATCCCTAAGTTTTGAAACTTTATAAAGAATTTTGAAATTCGATTTCAAGTTAAATCGACAAATTGAATAGATTCATTGTTCCAAGCCTACCATCAAAAGTAATAATATGAGATGCTACCACACTATATTACTTGCCATGAGTCATGGAGTGATTTGGTGATGGAAAGTCGTAATATTACTAAGTATAAAGATGCTCATGAAATAGATTTACCAATATGTTGTCCATGAGTCGTGGGACATATCGCACTCTATTTACATGGATGTTTGATGGGAACAACTCGACACTTAGTACTATATGGGCTCATAAAATTGGGGTATATAGAAAAGGTGAGGTAAAACAAAATTGAGGGTTATATAGAGATATAATCACAAAGAGTCACACCGATAAAATTATTTCATATCTTCATATTATTGAATTATGAAATATTTTTGTTGGACCTCAATTCCTACTAGGAAATTTGATTTCCAATTCTATTTGGGGTTATGGAATTGAATAAAATAGTGGGAGCCAATTAATTATTAAAGACCTTATATTAATTGAATATATTTTTCCATAGTCCGCTAATTTTCGCATCTTATTTGTAGTTGGTCGTAAAATGACGAAAAATCCATTATCATCGATTCTTGACCAAAACAAACTTATGGTCCGAACTATGTTGATTGGGTTCGAATTTGAGAATTGTTCTAAATTCAAAAGAAGGCTTATGTCTTGATGCCCCAATGCTCGAAAAACCCGCCGACGACCGCAAATGATGTACTTACAAGTACCAAAGTCATGTTGATGACGATTTGCGTGTTCGTTGTTACATGCTAGCATCGATGTCAAATGAACTTCAAAGGCAAAATGAAGGTGTGGCTACGGCTTATGAGGTCCTTATCCGCTTACAAAGGTCAGACGGTGAAAGTATTAGACAACAAAGATATACGATATCTAAGGAACTTTTCAAAGGTCGATGATCGAGGGCTCTTCACCAAACTCATGGGTCAAGATGATAGCTCTTATGGAAAGGTTGGGATCTCTAGAGTCGAGATTGAAGTCGAATTGCAACCGATCTCATGTTGCAATCTTTGCCACCATCATTCGACACTTTTGTCGTCAACTTCACTATGCATAGCATGACAACTAGTCTTCCGAACTTGTCAATATGCTAGTGATCACGAGTCCACTATGAAAAGGACAAGCCTGCTTTTTCTTGTTGGTTCCTCCTCCTCGCCGAAAGCTCCAAAGGCTAAGACATATAAGGGAAAGAAAAGGATAATGAAAGGTTCATTTAAACCAAACAAGTTGAAGGCGGAGGTGGAGTTGGGAAGAAAAAGAAAATACTCAATCCAACGACACTCGCCATTTCTCGCAATGTCGGGGCATTGGAAGAGGAATTGCAAGGAGTATCTTGCAAGCCTCAAGGGTTCAAGTATATACTATGTTGAAGTTAACTGTGTCGTTAACGATACTTCGGGTATCGATACCGGTTGTTCCTCACATCTTTGTAATGATTTACAGTGATGGTGGAAACTAAGAAGTTGAGCAAAAGGCGAGGCAGCTTCTACGTATGGGCAATGGAGCAAGAGTTGCTGCCTTAGCTGTAGGAACTGTTTACTTAGCTCTTGATAGTGGTTTTAAGATTGTTTTGAACAATTGCTTTTACGTACCTAGTTTGATTAAGAACATCATCTCTATTCCAGTTTTGGATAGAGAAAGTTATGAATTTTCAATAAAAGGTGGAATATGTTCCATCTTGAAGGATGCTTCTTTAATTTATTCTAGTGTATTGGTTAATGGTCTTTATACTATTATGCCACAAAACCCTATTTTGCATATTCAACAAAGTAAAAGAAAGTTAGATGATCGTAGTTCTATAGAGTTGTGGCACTCGAGATTGGGTCATATTTCTGAGAAAAGAATGAATCAATTGTCTAATTTGCTTGGTCTTTCAAATGAGCAAAAGTTGGCAACTTGTGAATCTTGTCTTAAAGGAAAGATGACTAAATCACCATTTGTTGGACAAGTGGAGCGAGCTCAACATTTATTGGATTTGATCCATACAGATGTTTGTGGACCACTAAGTGTTAGTGCTCGCGGGAACTATCACTATTTTGTAACCTTTACCGATGATTACTCTAGGTATGGTTATGTGTATTTGATAATACACAAATCTGAAGTATTTGAAAAGTTCAAAGAATTCAGACAAGAAGTGGAAAAACAAACTGGTTCAAGTATTAAAATTCTTCGATCTGATCGAGGAGGTGAATACTTAAGCAATGTGTTTCTTGATTATCTAAAAGAGAATGGGATTCTATCACAGTGGACGCCTCCTGGCACTCCTCAACTCAATGGAGTGTCAGAGCGTAGAAATCGAACCTTGTTAGACATGGTGCGATCTATGATGGGCTTCACTTCGTTACCTCTTTCGTTTTGGGGATATGCTTTAGAAACAGCCGCACATCTATTAAATAGAGTGCCATCTAAAGCAGTACCTAAAACACCATATGAATTATGGTTTGGCAAAACACCTTCTTATAAATATCTTAGGATATGGGGGTATACTGCTTATGTGAAGCAGTTAATGGGAGATAAGTTGGATATGAGATCCACCTTAAGTAAATTGTGGGATATCCAAAAGAGTCTATTGGATATTATTTCTATGATCCCTCGGAACAAAAGGTGTTTGTTTCGAGAAATGCTACTTTCCTTGAGGAAGAATTTCTGTCTGACAGAAGTGATAGGATTGTAGAACTTGGTGAAACTCAAGAACCACAAAGTGTCCCTGTTGTGGCAGAAAATACTCAAACAACGAAAGGTGAAACTTCTTATGCACAACCCCGTCAAAAGTCCACAAGAGTTTCAAAGCCGCCTGATAGGTTGGACTTATTGATGGAAAACAATGAGGTAGAACAACCTATGGATATTGATCCAAGAACTTATTCTGAGGCAATAAAAGATATTGATCGAGGTAAGTGGCTAGAAGCTATGCAATCCGAAATGGATTCCATGTACTTTAACAAGGTATGGATCTTGGTGGATCTACCATTTGGAATTGTTCCTATTGGTTGCAAGTGGATTTTCAAGCGAAAGCTTGGAGTAGATGGAAATGTGGCTACCTATAAAGCTCGTCTGGTTGCAAAAGGTTATACTCAAAAAGAAGGAATTGACTATGAGGAAACTTTTTCACCAGTTGCGATGCTTAAGTCCATTCGAACTCTGCTTGCCATAGCTGCATATTATGACTATGAGATATGGCAAATGGATGTAAAGACTGCATTCCTTAATGGAAACATTAAGGAGGATATTTATATGGTGCAACCGGAAGGCTTTGTATCTAAGGGGAATGAGCAAAAGGTTTGTAAACTCCAAAGATCAATTTATGGACTTAAACAAGCTTCAAGAAGCTAGAATATCCGATTCGATGAAACAATCAAAGCGTTTGGTTTTCAAAAGAATCCGGAAGAGCCATGTGTGTAAAAGAAAGTTAGTGGGAGTGCAGTAGTGTTTGTTGTGCTTTATGTTGATGACATCCTAATCATTGGGAATGACGTAGGAATGATGCAATCAACAAGAATTTGGTTGTCAAAACAATTCTCCATGAAGGACTTGGGAGATGCATCTTTCATCCTTGGAATTAAAATCTATCGAGATAGATCAAGAAGGATGATTGGATTATCTCAGTCCATGTACATAGACAAAATGTTAAAAAGGTTTAGCATGGAAGAATCCAAGCGTGGATACTTGCCAATGAGTCATGGTGTTTCACTCTCTAAGGCCATGTCTCCTCAGACTCCTGAAGAGAGAGAAAATGACGCGTGTGCCTTATGCTTCGCAATAGGAAGTATTATGTACGCCATGTTATGTACACGACTGATTTCGCACATGCCCGAGTGTCACGAGCATATATCGCCTAATCCAAAGCGAAGAGCATTGGAAGGTCGTAAAATCAATCCTTAAGTATTTGAGAAGAACTAAGGATTTATTTTTGATCTACGGAAATGGGGAACTGAAACTAGAGGCTTTCACCGACTCTAGTTTTTAGTCAGATAAAGATGACTCCAAATCTATGTCAGGATTTATATTCACTTTGAATGGTGGAGCAATTTGTTGGAAAAGTTCCAAGCAAGAAACAGTTGCTGACTCAACCACTGAAGCTGAATATATTGCCGCATCTGATGCGGCAAAAGAAGCTGTTTGGATAAGGAATTTCATTCAAGAGTTGGGTGTAATTCCTTCACTGCTGATCCAAGATCAGATCTTCGTGATAACAATGGAGCTATTGCAAGCTAAAGAACCAAGATCTCATCAAAGATCCAAACACATTATGAGAAGATACAACTTGATTCGAGAAATCATTGGTAGAGGTGATGTCATTGTGGAGCGAGTTGTTTCGCGTAAAATGTAGCAGATCCGCTAACTAAACCCTTGTCACGTAAAGTATTCAAGGACATCTTGAAAAGATGGGTCTAAGATACGTGGGTGATTGGTGCTAGGGCGAGTGGGAGATTGAAAGAGTTACACCCGGCGTTACTTTTTAATGAATTTGTAAATTCAATCTTATTGGAATTTATATTAATAAAGGCATTTATTTATCTATTGTATTTGTTATTAATAATTTATATACTTTAGATAAAGTCCTTAGACCATGATAAGTTATAAGATATGGTCACGCATATGATGGTGATTATGAAATATGTCTTTGAAACTTTGGTCTTAAAATTAGTTCCGAGTGAAATGACTATTCAAGACAGGACATTGAATTGTTGGAAATAACTCGCACGTATGATACACACTTATAAGATAAGAATATTGTGTTTCATCAATATTAACGTAGTTGACGTAAGTGTATATACGTGGGTGCTTGTTAGAGAACAAGTACATCGAATCAATTCGCTAGAAATTTTATATGGAATTTATTTTATCGAAATAAGAATTTCTAATATATGATAGTACATGATTATTCCTTTGACTTGAGACACCATAGTAATCTTGTATGAGTTCTATTTCATTTTGATATATTATCTGATTGCTAGACAATCGTTAAAGATTTTATGTTGGATGCGATATGAATAAATATGGAGATTAATGCGTGGTCGATAAAGAATCTATTACTTGTTTAAGACGAGAGAATCTCCTACGCTTTCATTGTTCATAACTCAAGACCTCGCCAAGGCACGATGAATAATGATTCATTAAAGAGTTATTGAATTTGAATGAAAATGTAACTATTGGATTGTTTTGAGTTTTCGATTTAATTCCATACTCAATATCCAATTTGGAGATTAGATAATAGAAGGACCATACGTGTATGATGATTCATATTTAAAATAGGTTTACTCGCTATTTCACCTAGTGATAGGTAGCCATGCTACTTGCTAGATGTTCCCATGGATTATAGGTTCTTGAAATTACGGAGTTAATTTCAAACGAATTAATTTATTGGATAAATTAATTGAATAAATGTTATTTGTTTAAGTTGTAATTTGTTACAAGCCTATTACTAGTGCTAGTTGTGAACCTAAGAGGGTCACACACAAAAAGCTAGAACGTGTCAATTGAATTGATTCAATAGTTGAATCCGATTAATTAATAATGATTAATTAATTTAGACTTGTTCTAATTTAATATGTTAAAATTAGATATTCAATTAAATTTATTTAGTTGAATATAATTGGATTAACAAGTCTAATTCTATATTAAATTAATTAGATTAATTTAATTAGATATAAAATTAATTTGATTAATTTTAAAATCTAGAAAATCGATTATCTATCTATATATATATATATATATATATATATATATATATATATATAGGGGTTGGTTATAGAGAGAACCACCTCTTAGATAAGAACTAAGAACCAATAACTACCGTTAGATTAAGTAAGATCGGACGATACATAATTATTTAATGATAAAAATAGCCAAATCCCTAAATTTTCGTTATTTGGAAATTCCACATTCTATTTTTCGTTGTTCATATAATTCATGTTGTTATGCATATAATCATAGTTCTTGTGCATGTTATTCATTCCAATTCATTGTTATGTTCATGTAATTCATGGTGTTATGCATATAATAGTAATAATTATGTATACGAGAATAATTACGAAAATCAATATACAAATCCCTTGATTTTAGGGCTAAACGGTTATCATTAAATTATGAGGATAATTAACTATTTATAATTAATCTTGACCATTAGATTATAAAAATGAATGGACCACATTAGTTCTTAGTTCTCAAAAAAGTTGGAGTTCTCATTCGATCCACTCCCTATATATATATATATATATTTGATGGATTAAAGAAAATAAAAAGGGAATTCACGTATAGTCATGTTGCCATAAATTGGGAATTGATTAGTGAATTATTCCTTATTTAATGATACTAATTATCATTTATATGGAAAACGTTTTTTTATTAAGGAGGATTGCTTTCATTCCTTAAAGATAGTGGAACGTTCCTTTTTCTTTTTTCCTTCAAGTTTTTGACGTCTGATTTCATATAAAGAAAAAGAGGAGTGTTGGTTTTGCTAGCGAAAAACTATTCACTCGACACGTTCTAAAAGTGTGGACTTGATAGAGGAGAGACGTTTGGATCCCTGCGAGTTTGGATAACTAGCAACTGATTGCTTCTAATCCCTACATCAAACGGAGTGCGAAAAGGTATGCAATGATTCAATCGTTCAATACCTTACATCATGTTAACGTGAAGTCGTTAAAATCATTGCAATGAAATAATCGTTATTTCATTTATTAGTTCGAAAAATTTTAATTTCCGCTGCGTTTTTCGACCCGATCCTAACAAGTCCGACCAGCCATGATCTACTATTTCATCTCTTTTACATTAATTGCTTATTCCTATTTATTTATCATTTTTTTAGCAATTATTTTAACTGACTTGAGCGTCGAAGGTCCTTCAATCGACACTCCTACCGGTGCTCCTAGGAGGGCTCTAACGTGTTCTTTGACCTCAAGTTGCTAGTGCCCGTCGTACCGGATTAACCCGACATCCCGTTACGTAATTGTTGGATCTATCCCCAACAATTTGGTGCCCACCGTAGGCCCTAGCAATCAAGCATATCGACGAACTGCTACGAAATTTTACTATGAGTAACCCAAACGACACACACGTGAAATGAGCAATGTACAAACCCAGTCGGAGCTGCTCACCCAAGTAGAGATGAACGCAAAAATCACCGCCCTGACCGAACAAATGGCCCAAGAAAAGGAGAAAGGTTGTTGTTGGTAAAATAAAATGCTGAATTGGTCGCCCGTTTGGAGGCAACAATAGCCCAAATCCAAACATCTCCGCCAAACCAAGCACTTCGGACAAATAGATTTCGGATCCCTATCGGCTCCATGCCGACCATTGAGGACATCCCGCTCACTACTAACGGGATCGAAGCGATGCCCGATGACCCGACATCTTCGGTAAGAAACACTAGATCAAAAATTACTTAACCTAACTTAGGTTATCTTCTTGTAAACGAGGTGAGCACGAGACACATGTTTCGGACCAAACAATAGAGACAAACGCAACAGATCCACACAACTGCGACCAAGGACGCACTGTATTATTAGAAACACCCAAAAGCGAACCAAGACCGACCCTCCCGATCTGACAATTTGGTGGCACCCGAAACCAACCATTCCAGTCTGAACCACCACGACAAGAAATTACCTTAAACGTATACCAAACCCTGGACTCAGCTTTGGCCATGAGGTTGCGAAGAGATGGAGGCCATCATCTAACGAATACCTAGAGTACCGACTCCTATCAAGAAAAATGCGGAGTGCTACTTCGCCGACTCACCTTTCGTAGCCGATATTGCCCTGGTGGAAATGCCCAAGCGATTCAACCTACCAAACATGCTGATGTTTGACGGCTCGACCGACCCGGATGTCCATATCGCTCAATATCGTTAGATGATGTTCACTGCCGCTATCCCTTGAGACATGAGGGAGGCTTACATGTGTAAGGGATTCGGTTCTAGTCTGATAGTACCAGCCTTACAGTGGTATACAAATCTTCCAAATAACTTTATTCGTTCATTTGCATAACTAATCGATGTTTTTGTTCAACAGTATGCTAGTAGCAGAAAATTGAAAAAAAAAAATCAGAAGACCTTTATGACGTTATTCAGAGACACGGTGAACCCCTCAGAGATTACATCGGACACTTTAAAAAGAAGAAGGTATCCATCACAAACTGCAGTGAGCAGACTACCGTCACAGCCTTTCGCAATGGTTTATTGCCCGGTTCAGACCTGTATAAGACCCTAACCAAGTACCCATGCAAGACCATGGAAGATGTGTTAATTCAGGCTTTGGCTCAAATAAAATGGGAAGATGACCAATAAAATCTTCAGAGGTCTTACCCACTCGAGAGTTTTAAACGAGACTACCTAGTCAAAAGAAAATCAGGAAGTGATCGACGTGCTAAGCCATACCCATCTCCACGTAGACGAGATATCAGGAGAGAGTATGATAGAACTCCCGACACACGCCCATGTGAAAGAGCAAAATTCGTTTAGAGATGACTTGAGAATATAACCTCCCATCTCGCCTAGGGTTTTTACCTATGGAGGCTTATGTCATGAAAATCAAAATTTGGGAAGTATTCAAGGACATGGAAATAGAGTCGAGTGGACCATTTTAATCAAATTAAGCTAAATTTTCTCGAAAGATGCAAGAGATCCCCCGCACCAATGAGATATGTCCAAGTGGTGTGAATTCCATGTCGATCATGGCCATCGAACGGAAGATTGCATCGCTACGTGATTGGAGGTGACACACTTATTGAAAGAGGGACACCCATATTGTTGATCCGACTTACTAATGAATATTAAAAGTAAAGTATTAATAACCCTATGGCAATACGTGAAAACGGTTATTATCGTTAATTGTTTAACCGACGAGACGATATACGCGTCGTTTCAACGATTAAGACGATAAAGAATCATCCAAACTCGAATTATTAATTTAATTATCAAAGTTGAATGAAGAGAGACGATCACGATTTATTTAATTACCCGCCAAAATGTTTATGTTTTGATGGATGCCAAGAATGATGGAGAATTCCCAGGGTGCTCGGTCGGTCACGGTGTCTCTGAGAGGAGGCCTCTCCAAATACACAGGAATTGTTGTGAATGAAGCCCCCACCCTTCAACTAACCAAGTCATCAAGTTCGATAAATGTTATTCTCAACTCTTTTGATTATTTTTATCAATTGTTTTGCATTCACCGCTCCAAGCTCCAGCTTCTCTAATCATCCCCTACTAAACAACCCTTCAACTAACCAAGTCATCCCTACTAAACAATGGGAAATGAAGCTTCACTTACACATATCTCAACACTTAAAAAAATTTGAACACAAAAAAAAAATTAGCTCAGACTTCATAATATAAATAGTCGAAGAATCAAACCCCACGACAGGCCGACCATATCGAAAAATTTTGAAGTACATGAGCAATCCTAATTTTAAGTCAAAACTAACAGACTGGCTTTGACCCTAAAATGGGAAAAATAAGGGGCCAATAAAACCGCCCGTACAAACAAATCTCAATGGCACATGCGTTCATAATCATCAAAGTTCGAATACCAGATATCCTATTACATAACACAAATAAAACGAAGTTTCAATGAGTCTAACAAAAGTAACCATGCAACCATCAGTCCTTGGGAGGCTCTTGAGCGTCCAAGCTTGCAACCGATGCAGTAAGCTCATCAATCTGAGTAGCATCGTCAGATCTCTTCGCCATCAGCTCGTCATACGCAGCATAAATCGTTGCCAGATCCCAGGAACCAGCCTTCCCAGCTTCATAGTCTCGAGCCATTTCAGCTCAAGCCATAATCTCTCCCTCACACCCAACAAGATAAAGCTGCTCAGTCAAGTAGGTAATTGTATCCTTTAGAGACTCAAGCTCAGCCATCGAAGCTCTCAGACGGCTAGAATCGCTTCTCTCGCATCAAGTTGGGCGCATAACTCCCGATTAGCTCACTCCTGCTCTTCTTTTGTTGTTATTATCATGCCGAGCTCGGCCTTGAAGCCTCAAGAGTCAGCTTCGAGACCCTTCACCCTATTTTCCAACTCAATTATCTTCTCGTGCATATAGATGGCACCTTGCAAGCCTTACATAAAACAAAACGCAACAATACACGTCAACATTCAATCAACCACACTTAGTAAAATCCAAGAACAAAATATAAACTCACAATGAGGATGTTGTCAATAGTCGAAGCAGGAGCTTCGGGCCCCAAACATATCAATGCATTCCGATCCTCGGGAATAAGTAATTTGCTAGTCTCCTGCCAATACAGACGATGATTGGTATACACACAAGCATTGTGAGGGTAAGTGAGACAGATGTAATCCCCAGCCCAATCACCATCATCATTTGGTCCATTTTGAGCGTGTGAAACGAGACAGATGTAATCCCCAAAACCTCCAATCACCATCATCATTTGGCCTCTTCCATTTTTGAGCGTGTGCAAAACGAGAGCTAATGAAGAGGCACCTCAATAGCTCATCGAGACTCAAGTCACCACTACTCTACTCTTCTTTCGTCCTCTATGCATGCGCCCAAGGCACCCCCAAGATTTGTCCTTTCGTGACGAATCGATAGTTCCTAGAGACATAGCTTGATCCGCAAAGCTCGCTCATCCAATGTCAATTCAGGAAAATAGCGCTAAATGATACGACCACGATCTTCGATACACCTTTTTCCAATAATCTAGCTATAAAAACAACTCGATGAGGGAGACGAGTTGGTAAATGGACTGTACCTTCTGGAATACGAAATGTGTTCTCCCACAAGGAGCTTTGCCTAAGGTTGTTTTCGGACAAGACAACCTGCCAATTCCTACAATCTGCTGGAAAGCTTAAGAATTGCTCGATCCTCTTCCGGACTCCCAACCGAACAGTGGGATAATGGAATTTCTTCAGACCTGTACATAAAAAAGAACACACAAATAAGTCAAACCATCTTGAGCAACAAAAACTACCACTTCAACCACATCTAACACTCACTGGTTGATCTCCAACATGAAGGTATCCCACAGTCGTCGGGCAATCCTAATGATTCGTAAGATATGAAGAAATACTTTTTCTTCCACCTATTGTTACATTCTGGTAAGCCCTCAATTAGATGCGACCAAGACGGTCTAATCTTCAACATGTACCGACCCGAGTGGTTCTGATTATTGGAAAAAATAAGCCTCCAATAATTCGGCAATAGTAAAGTCAATCCCAACTAACTCGCTGAAAACTTGCAAAGCCATCAGAAGACACCAATAATTCAACATCAGTTGGTTAGGCTAAATCCCATGGTAATCACACACTTCGACGACCAACCTCGTGAGAGGAAGCCGCAACCCATCTCTGAACGGCTGTTTGTACATACAGGTCCACCCTGGCAAGTCCAATTAGCTCTCTCATCATCCGAGAGAATATGCAAGCTAGCCCAATCCGGTATGTCATATGCTCGCCGGATTCCATACAGGTAATTCAAACCCTACTTAGATTCCATGTAGCTTTTAAATTATTGTTTACTGGGTTGTCCCCATTCGATCAAACAACCGCTACTATTCACACCTTGCCAGACCTATGGCCCTGACCCCCATGACACTCACCAACTTCCATTGCCCAACGATCTAACGGAACACCCTCACAGACATCTTCCTCATCTAGATCGACGACCCTACTAGACGATTCCATTGAACCTCCCCAATTACGGGACACGCCGACTAAACTACCCTATAAACCCAACATGCAAAAGTAAACGAAACACTCAAAGAGAAACCACCATGACAAACAATGCAAACATATAAGTTGCTACAAAGAAGCTCAACCATGTTAACCCGACAATCAAGATCGTCTCCCTAACCCCAAACAATATACACTTACATTTAGAATGTGAGCATGCTCAAACACATGAAACATACTAAAGTACTATAGACAAACCAACAAAATAAAAAACAAGTCAAACCTACAATCCGTTAGGATTCACACAAATAAATCCTGATCGTACCAACCCGACATTCCTAACCATCTTCACGACCCAATCATACTTACAATTACACTTGGAAAAATATCAACATGCTTCCACAAACACAAAACAATACAACCAATATCACATAAATGGATCAAATCATATCATTCACAAACAAAAAATTGAAGCACGCGAAAAGCAAAATACGACAATATCTTACATTACTCATGCTTCAAAGATTCGAAGATCACTCAAGAATGAAAAGAAAAACCAACCTCTCCAAGTCTTCTCCAAAATCTTCTTTCTACTCTTCAAAGCTCTTCATATCCAAAACTCTAATTCTCCAAATGCTCAAATGAGGTGTACCCCAAATGGAAGACCAACTCTTCATTTTATAAGAGAAATGGAACAATAATTCTCGACAAGTGTCACACAGTTTTTGGATAAATTCTTTTTCAGCATGATTATATAACTCAATAAAAATCCTTACTGCTGCATTCCATGAAGGGGTCACGCCTACGTGCAAGTTATAAATGGCCTCCAATAAGCCTTCAGTTGACCTTGACAGACAACTACCACTTCTCAGGTAGGTAACAAACAACTTATGGCGTCACCCATGTCAAGCACCCGTGATAGCCTACGAGCAATTGTTCCAACCAGACAACCCGGGCAAACCCAGCTAGTCTCGTACTCGACAAACCAATAGCCTGATTGCTCAGATTCTTCACTTAAAAATAAATAAGGAGTTGAGAAATGGGATCAGTACATACATCTATATGTATACACATTTAATCCATGCATCTACCCATCCGCCAGTCTACCACCACTTTTTAGCCTATTATTCAGCTACGCACAACTGTCAACACAAAGTAAAAATATATATACTATAAATATTAAAGTTGTCGAACAGCCAACCAAACCAATCACCTCTACCCTTAAAGATTAACATATTCATATACTGTATATATTAAAGCAGTCAAACAACCAGCCCAACAAGTCACCCCTACCCCAATTGTCAGGTTTATGTGGAAGCTTTTTGTTGAATGAGAAGAATGTGATCAGACCTACCGAACAAACCAAACAATCAAATACAACACCTTACATGGAGGTGTATCTACATATACATATCTCCCACACACAAAACTTTATTACGCGGCATTACAGTCTGTGAACCTTACTCATGAAATCATGGGGGCCACCATCCATTCATAACATTCATCTGTTTTTTCATCCATATTCATTCAACTTGTCAGAAGATAATAATGCCATGCACTGCTTTCTGATCTAACACTCATAAATACATTTGTATATATATATATATATATATAGAAACACAACACTTCCTTTCCACATGTTGATCAAAACATAGATAAGACATTTTCAAATGTCTTAGCTGACAGCTTTCACACAAATGCCATCAAAATGTTTGGGAATTGTAGTAATTGGGATTTATTTAAAACAACAAGTGACTATCCACCTGTCGATCAAGACATAGATAAGACATTTGCAAATGTCTTAGCTAACAACTTTCCCACAAATGCCATCAAAATGTTTGGGAATTGTAGTAGTTGAGATTCATTTAAAACAACAAGTGACTTTTCATGAGAAAAGTAAATACAAGTATATGGGATGCATAGCTCACGTGGACTTATCAAGGTAATTGGAATAATTCTTGTGTAAATAGCTTATGGCAATTTATATGTTATATTTCCCAACTAAATAAATGTCTTAATTACTTGCTCATAATTACATGCTGCAAATTGAACATTGTTTGTCGTCCATTAACTACACATTGCTCTTTGATCATAATTTTTGGCTGTCCTAATTTCCAAAATTTAATTATACAAACGTGATCAACATATATTAAATTTGTTACTCTCCAACTACAATCACTTCTACTTGGAGAGTGGGGACAAATTGTACAGGGAAATTTTCTTATAGTCTAATTGTTCGGCCCAATCAGACAAACCAGCGCTAACCAAGTCCTGCAAAGCCCGTCGTCGGGCCCATGCGTGAGGATAGAGTAGTCAACCGATTCAATGTCTAGCCAACAGATCAACTTAGAGAGAAAGTTAAGGGAGATCGTTGATCATCTATTTCGGAAAAATCGGAACAGCCAAGACTGGTAAGTAGGGCACCCATAAACCCTAGCTGCCACCAACCATACCGATAAATACAAGACAACTAGGTCAAACAAAGGGGACATCCAATCATTCACACTCATATCCACCTCCACAGATTGAAACGATCTCGACACTCTCACCTGCTCTCCTTCTCCATCTCCACGTTCTAATTCCTAAGGGATATCATCGTCTGACTAGCCAGTCCGACCAGCCACGATCTACTATTTCATCTCTTTTACATTAATTGCTTATTACTATTTATTTATCATCTTTTCGTCAATTATTTTAACTGACTTGAGCGTCGGAGGCCCTTCAATCGACACTACCATCGGTGCTCCTAGGAGGGCTCTAACGTGTTCTTTGGTCTCAGGTTGTTAGTGCCCGTCATACCGGACTAACCTGACATCCCGTTACATAATTGTTGGATCTATCCCCAACACTGACAACACTTTTTGCCTCAACAAATTACTTGTTTAATTTAAATTGATAATCTAGATATAGAACGTATGACATTTGAATGCCAGAAGCATCGGGTAATATTGAAAGTAATTGAGGTAAAACTTAACTCGCTAAATATGAATAATGAGGTGGTGAAAAATAAAGCAAAATTAACACTTCAAGGGTTTAAGCATAAATCCAAAATTTATTCTCCCTTTATGAATTGATATTATATTATGTTATTTAATATATGGCAGTAATCATGAATATAGATATCTAACTGATGGTCATATTTTTGTATGAATAATTGGATTTGGATATCTATTTATGAAAGTCTCTGAATGACTCAAGATTCTTAGCAGAAAGGAAAAATCAAAATCGCAACATGTATTATATCAATTTAGAAAGAGTCTGGTGATACAACCGACTAAGTGAGTTCCTTCTGAAAAGGATATGTAAATAATAATCATGCCTAAAGACATAGTTCAAAAGACTTATGTAAAACTAGGTACTATCTCAACTTGCAGATTAAGCATATCTCCGATGGAGCATATTTATACCAGTCGACCTAACTGAAATACGTCTTAGATAATTTTTATCTATTTAGTTACCTAATGATTGTCTCTGTCACTTGAAATGATAAGGACTCATTTAGACTAAAAGAAGATAACAAAGTTATTTTTGGACCAAAAGTTCCTTACTTATGCGACATCAAAGCACTACTTTATCAGATATGATATATAATTTCAAGTTAACGTGTTAGCAATAATTTGAAATGGAATTAACATATCCTTTGCTATCTTCATGAAAAATATGATATTGGTCTATTTAATGAAAGAAAGCGAGATTCGATAATAGTGGCTACTCGATTTCGATTCTAATACCCAACATTCCTAAATTTCAGATTGGTTATGAGTGCAATGATAAGATATATTCTCCCAACTATCTCCTATGAGGATACTACAACTTATGTTGCACATATTAGTGTGAGTATGCTATTTTAAAGATTGTTACTTTGAGATGGAGCGACAACTTCTAAATAATCATGAAGATTAGACCTTGAAGGTCAAAATGATTATACTTCTTTTTTCCTTACTAATTTTTTCCTATAAGATTTTCTTTGTTAAGGTTTTTAACGAGACAACTAGTGCAAAACACGAGCAAATGTCTGCCATGTACTCTTTTCCTCTATCAGATTTTTCGCACATGATTTTTCGAAAGAGGTTTTTAACGAGGCATGAACATCTAAAAAATAATATCGAATGAGAAGTCTTGTATGAAGACAATATCGTTTGTATTACGTAATTCAAAGAAGAATACATCCAAGATTCGCTCAAGACATTACCAAGGAGAATAGTCTGGTGGACTTATTCATAAAGACATTACCAATATCAAGTTCAGAAAGTTGGTACACAAGATAGACATGTATCGACTCAAAGATCTACAATGATTATCATTTTTAGGGGGAACAACTACACTCTTTTTCCTTCGATCAAGATTTGTCCTATTGGATTTTCCTGACAAAGTTTTAACAAGGCAACATCTTTTTCTTTTAAATTTGACCATTCAATGGAGAGTGTTGTAAATATGAAATATATATATAATGACCAAATCATAACCCTAGCTTTATATCTACCTATAATTAGAGGTCTTTAGATTCATAATAAATGGACACTCATTTATATCTCCACTCCATTCTCTCTATTTTCTCTCAACTTTATAATAGTATTTACCTTGGGTGTATATATAAGAAATTACTTGAGCATAAATCCGAGAAAAATACCATTTAAAAAAACTTGAGAGAATAAGTTAAGCAAATTACCTTATATATATGTGCATATACTATTTTATTGATTGTACATTGCAAAAGTTGCTCAAATCATTCATTCATGAACAATATCAATCTCAATCTATAATTATGGATGATATGACCATATCTGAACATGACTTTCGAAATATCATTTATGAAAATTTGAGAGCATCAAGCAATATAATCATACTTTTTCATATAATGTTAGTGTTACAAATTTTAAAATTTATATACAAACAATTAATTGTTTCACTTTACAATCCCCTATAAATAGTGGTGATAGTGGGTTATTTCCTAATCAACATTTTTGTGTTTGATGTTTGAGCTATTTTCTTTTCATTTATTTATGTAAACGAGTTTTGCGTGCTTGATTTTTTTATTGTCACTAATTTAATTTGTGATGTACATTTTGTAAACATTGTAAGCACAAGCTGAAACCCAACAAATGTACATAGTGTTGGTGACAAGAAGAAGGTGAGATGAGAGAAGTATATAGGATTATTTTTAAATATTTGAGTAGTGAAATCAATTTTAAATCAAATTTAAGATATACATACATATAGATTTCATAGAAAGTATAATTTAGAATTTAGAATTTGAATTTAATTTCTAATATTTCTTATAGTCACTTTTTAATCGGATTCCAAAATGGTACATGTATATATATTTTAAACAGGTCAGGTGGCTGAAAATATTTTAAATTTAAATATATGACCTCCTTAATTCAGATAATTAACAGGTCTCACTATATGTAACTGATACATAAACGAGTAGTAAGATCACTTTTTAATAGAATTAGGGACAAATACATAGATGTGTTGTAAATGAATTTCATACATTGTATAAATTCAAATTTATACTTCAAATTTAGTTTCTAATATTTTATTTTGGAGATTTTTTATTAATTCAAAGTAGTCTTCACTTCCTATGTTTCGGGGAATCTTTTATTATTATCTTTTTAAATATATGTATAATTTAATAGATAAAGAAAGTGAAAAAGAAATCGAAAAAAATGTCATCATTGACCTATTTTTCTATTGTAATTTTATTCGTCCTTTAATATCCATTGAATTGTCCAAATACTATGGCTTCGAAATTAAGCATCGACTTTTCATTACAACAAAATGTTCCAATAGTGATATGATTTTTGAAGAATTGTGACACCTATAGATGTCACTAAATAAATTTGTGACATCTTGTGGATGGGTAACTATTATGCATGTCACAAAAAAAGTATGTCACAAAATTTAGTGAAATTTATAAGTGTAGCTATTTTTGTTACATATGAACGTGTAACTATTTTTTATGATATGTGAAAGTGTAACTATTTTTTGTAGTTTCTAGTTTCTCATATTTGAACTTTTTCTCTCTTTTTTTCTTTACATTTCAATATTTTTTGTTTGGTCTTGATGTATGTTATATTTAACAAATTAATTGTCTATTATATTGAAATAAATTATCTATGTTATTTTAGAAATGTTAAGTCTAAAAAAGTTCTCAATTTAAAACACCAAAATCAGACAACTAATTGAATATATATCGAGTAAAATTTGAAACTCTTGAGTTATAGTAAAATTTAGTTATATTCCTATAAAAAAAATTATTGTGACATGTTTAAATGTAGTAAGGTTTAATTACATGGATATATGTGACAAATTTTACTATATTTTCAAGTGTAACAAAATTTACATATATTTTCATATGTAACAAAAATATATTGACATATATTGGTGCAATTAAATTTTGTCACATCTAAAGATGTCATAAATTTTGTAACATTTCTCTTGGTGTCACTAAAAATATGTAACTACTAGACATTTTTTTGTAGTGTTTTATTTTATTTTATTTTTAATTAGAAGTTACAATGTAAAGTAATTTTTCATTGAAATTCGACGAGTTATACACTAGTAATATTCTAATACGGAAAAACTTGTTGTCTTAAATTATGTGTGTGTGAGAGATCCTTCTATGGTATCAATAGAATTCCCATTTCCATATTTAGAAGTCATTTTTAAAAATAATATGCATTACCTCCTTAAACAAAAGTTAATGAAAAAAAAAAACGTAAGAATTAATTTACTTTTAGATTGTCATTTTCATAATCCATTTTGGTCAAAATAATTTGGGTCCAAGGCGTTTGGTGGACAAGGCATGAGATGCCACAGCCCCTAACCCACTAAACCTTTTCATGCCACTTCCTTATTCCGCAATTTCCCGTCTCCTCTTCATATAGTATTTTTTTTTAAAAATATACACATCAATTGTAATATAGGCCATTTTTGTATCATTACTGATATTAATAATTATGTTATTGTTATTAATTTGACATGCATCGACAAAAATAAATACAAGATGATAATACAATACAAAATCTGGGTGTAAACACCTTTTATTTATTTCACTACACCAAATAAAAAGCCCAAACACTGCCTTTCTTTTATCCTTCTAAAAATGTAAACATCTCGTTTCCCTTCCCTGATTGAAACACTTTTTTTTTAATATTTCTTTTTGTTGTTTTTTATTTTTCTTGTCATGTAGTTTGAAATTTCTAGATCAAATTGAAGTATTTTTAGTCCAAAATAATCATATTATCTGCTCTATTGTGAGCCCAAGCTCAAGCCCGAATACAATAGGCCCTTTGGGTTTTCTAAAGCTTGTTCGCTGAATTATGCTATAATATCACTAGTTGCTCACTGAAATTGGCAAAATTTTAATCTCTTTTGAGTCCAATCATATCTATATGTATTTGATTAAAATTAATAGAGAAAAATTCAAAAGATTCCTCAAATGTTAATCCTTAAAAGTAAACACATGATTATATTGAATTAATTTTATCTATCCAATCTAATCATGTAATGTAAATTACTACTCTAGTATTATATACTCCATCCGTCCCAATATTCATGACACGTTTCTTTTTTATACGTAGATTAAGAAGAGTTGTGTTTTGTGTGTAAAGTAGTGTGTGTCACAAAATTCGAGGTACTTTTTAGTGTAATTTTTTTTTCTTTTTTGAAAACGGACTAACTTAATGGGACAACCCAAAAATAAAACCACCAACAATAATAGGACGGAGGGAATATAATTTTTTTAGGCAACAAGCATAATTCTTGTTCCAAAAGGGAAAACTCTCCCCCGGGAGCCCCACACCCCAACCCCATGAGAATGTGAGAGGATAAATCATGATGACTCAGTGGTTAAGAAGCTAGGAGGACTTTACCTAGTGTCATAAGGAGCCACCCTAAAGAGGATGAAACTCACACACTGCGGCTGTTAGGATTCGATCATTGGTTCTTATTCCAAATCTTCTAACTCTTAATCAATTGAACTAAATCCATGAGCAACAAACATAATTCTAGAGAGAGAGGAGGAGGAAGACGAGGAAGGATCGAGTGACAAAGCTACAACAGCAGTGACAGTAATTAACTAATATAGAAAGAAGGCGCATCGTCAACCACATGAGAATGAACTGCACCCAATAATTTAATTTATTTTCTTCTTGGAAGTATGTGAAGTTTTCTCCATCCCTTCAAAAAAGAATCAAATCTTTCTTTTTCTTTTGAGAAGAAAAAGAATCCCAACATACATACGCTGTACAACCAAACAAATGGAATAAATAATCAAATATTCTTCTTCATATTGAAATGTAAGTAGTGTACAACACTATGTCTGAAAATGATCTTAGAAGGCAATAATGTAAGGATAATTTATTAAATAACCTGTCTATTAGAATAATTAGAGATTGATGGAAACCTAGCTAGCTATTTCAAGAGTGTGACCACATGTCATAATTAATTGGAAAATCTTCTTAGTCCCACCCAGAGCTAGCTAGAAGCCAACTTTTGTTTCAATTATCACACATTAGTATACCAAGTAGCCCACATTAAAAAGTAATTGTTGAAAGACAAATTTTGGTAGCTTATATCATTATTGGGTTGTCCAGTGTCAACCTTACTTCTTTATCTACTGTCCAGCTAGTGAAATTATTTCCAATATTTTTAAGTATTTTCAATAAAATAGAGTAGATTATTAGTAATGTTGAGCTAGTCATTTTAGTAACTCAAGAACTTGCAAAAATATAAGAACACATCGACCTTTACTTTTTATCAACTAACAAGAATAAATCTATAATTAATCGAGCCAAGTTCAAGATTGAGCCGGTTCCACTCAATTCTTTCATTTTCTAGTGTAAGTTAAATCGAGATCATCCACTTTCTGTTAGCTTCAGATTTTTGTTTTTTATTTTATATCAAAAACCTTATTGTATTTAGTTTCTAATTTTGGCAAGTACAGTTCCTACACAATCCCTCCCTCGATATATGTCCTATTTAGAAATAAAACGTATTTTCCACGCATAGCCAAAATGTGTGATTTTTCATGAGTGCATGAATTTTTTCCTAAAAGAAAAGGCAGATTTGGTGTTGTATTTTATATAATCAAGCAAATTAATTACTCCCCCTAGTTCATAATTATTGTCTCGTTTTTCTTTTTAGATAGTCCCACGATTGTTATATCATTCTAAAAAATAAATTAATTTTGCACTAATAGATGTTTCGTTTTTCGTGCGCTAACTATTTTACACACAACACATCACTCCTTAATCTATGGACTGAAAAGTTTGAGACAATAATTATAAGACGAGAGAGTATTATATTATGTTATATAATTAAAACACACGTATTTATCAATCATAAATATGATATTGATTTAATAAATATTAAATAATATAAATTATTGAATATACTGAAAGTAATTTGATAGAAAACGAGATGCTTCCCTCCAATGGCTGGGCTTTTTCCTATACGATCCATAAATAGTTGATAAAACTTGTCATTATTGGAGAGAAATAAGAGGGTGTTCGGCTAAGCTTATAAGTTATTTAAGAGCTTATAAACTCATACAAAGTGTTTGACAAAATAAGTTCCTAAACAGTATATAAATTGTGAAAATATGCTCCAACCGCTTATAAGCTCCCATAAAAATAAGTAGTTCAACCCCAACTTATTTTTTCATAAGCTTACAAGTAACAGTGAATTTATCAAAATAACCTTACTATGATTCGTTATAATCTACATATATACTATCGACTTCACCTCTCGTCAATTTTCTCTTTCTAACTCACGATTCTTTCTCTAGCTTATAAGCTCGATTATCCAAACACTTTGAAAACTTATAAATTCTTCAAACATTATATCTTATAAGCTCTTGAAACATCTTATAAGCTCTTAGAACTTATAAGCTCTTTAAAATAAGCTTAGCCAAACACCCTCTAAGAACTAAACTCTTCTTTGACATGGCGATGATGTAGCAGTCAAAAACCTGAAAATAAGAATCTAGCAATGTGGTGGATGCTCTTATACATTTAGGCCGATCCCCATATCAACAAGTGTATTTAGAGTCGGTCCCTATGATTAAACAAAATAAAATGTAAGAAAAAGTAAGTGAGACACGTGTCGCTCAACTAGCATGGCGACATACTCCACCATTTCCAAGCTGAATAACAAAGTTTGTACAATGAAAGAGTGGTGAGCATAGCTCCCTCAGTTTGAGGTCATGTATGTATTTGTCTCATCTGCAACTGACTCTTTGAGGGTCCTCACATTCTTGAATTTGCAGAATGTCTCCTCAAAGTAACATTTTTTAAGGTCCACCAAATCTACTAGTACACAGATTCTAATTCAGAGTGACTGCAATGCCACAAACAATTTCTTGCACAACAACTTCCTAGTTTCACATAGACACTTTTCATGTGTATGGCCTTGTGTATACGTCTACTAATCCAGTTTCCTGAAAAGATAGTATGAATCAAACTTGGTAGAATAACATTTGACATTTTTAGTCATGAACACAATCATTGAAAATGGATAATTCAGGAAATTAAGCAAAACTCAGGCTGCTATACAATCTACTCATGGCAGCATAAAGCTCATGATACTAAAAAAAAAAAGAACACAATTTTGTTCAAATGTCATTCACTGTAGTGTAATTTGTTCAAGATCCTTAAGCAGGCCAACTACCTGCTGCATGCTTGGCCTCTTGGAAGGGACTTCTGCCGTGCAAAGGTACCCAATCTTCAAAGCCTCGACCATCTGTGCATCCGGTGCTGTCCCACGGATCTTGGGGTCGATAGCTCGTGCTGCTTGGTTCCTCCTCACTAGCCCCCTCACCCAACTAGTCAAGTTTCCTTCTTTCTCATCTTGATACACATCCTCAACTGGCTTCTTCCCGGTGATGAGCTCGAATAGGATGACTCCAAATCCATATATGTCCGATTTGGGCGTTGGGACCTTTTGAGAGCTGCTTTCTGGCTTGAAAACTCAGGTGGCACGTACCCTGGCGATCCACAAGCAATCTCATCTTCACCTCCATTGCCAAAAATCTTCGAAATCCCAAAATCCGACAATCTGGGCTCTAAGTTGGAGTCCAGATAGACGCTGCTCGCCTTCACGTCTCTGTGGATGATGGGAGGCGAGCAGCCATGGTGGAGGAAGGCAAGTGCACGAGCAGTGCCAAGTGCGATCTTGTGCCTGAATCCCCATGTTGTTAGTGCCCCTTCGGGGCCAACATTTTGTATCCCGTTGTTCTCATCTTCCCAAGTGTCCGTGCTCCAATCCTCTGTTGTTTGAATCCCGAGTGGCAGATCGTAGAGCAAGTTCTGCAAGTTCCCATTCTCCATGTAATCATAGATAGCAATCCTCTGCTCACCGGCCAAGCAATATCCGGTTAGTGGAACGAGATTAGGGTGCTTGATTCGGCCAAGATACTCGAGCTCTCTTGCAGCTTCGTGGTCTGTCATCGTGGAGCCATGGACTAAAACCTTAACAGCAACATGGATCCCCCCGGGCAGCAATCCACCATACACGGGGCCGAATCTTCCCTCTGCCAGCAACGTGCCCCGATCAAAATGGGAAGTCGCGGACAGCAAGTCCGCAAATGTGAAGTTCAGCAACGGCTTCCCAAAGATGATCACGGGCACTGATGTTGCCTGCTTGACATCAGCCACCCAAGTGGTTGAATCGGTCTGGAACGAGAAGGGCCCCGAGATTGTCTGCTCCTCCTTGTAGGAATCTTGTTTCACTGCCCACATTCTTGTTTTTCTACGACACCTAAAAGCTAGAACGAGCAACACCACAAGCAAGAACACCATGAACATGGTTAAGGCCAGAGCAATCTTTAGCCCTCTATGCTTAGGAGGTTTTTTCTTGAAGAAGTCTGGATTGGCAGCAATCGGGCAGCTATTAGTCGATCCTATGAAGGATGCTTGAAGGGTTTCGGGGGAAAATCGGGAAGCACAAAAGCTGAGGTTGTTGTAAGAGAAATTGAAGCTATCCATATCATGGAGCTCATCAATCACAACTAAAGGGATATCTCCTGTTAGATTGTTTTGTGAGAGGTCAAGATATTTGAGGCTCTTCAACACGAGCGGCGGAATGTGGCTGCTGAGATGGTTATCAGAGAGATCAAGGGTTGCTAAGCTAGTTAGGCGTGTGATGTTGCTAGGAATCTCACCAAACAAATTGGTTCCAGATAGATTCAGATACTCTAAATGTGTGACCACATCAAAATTAACAGTCAAGAACTGCTGTTTGCTAAATCTGTTGTGTGCAAGATTAAGGTGTCTGAGATTCATTCTATGATTCAATCCAGTGAAGAAAAGCTCACCACTCAACTCATTCTCAGACAGATCCAAATACAGCAAATTGGACCAATTGAAAGTGGAAGTGAGGTTTACCTGAGCTATGTGGCCTTGAAACTGGTTCCTGCTCAAATCCACCACCTCCACCGCCCCTTCAAACACACCTAAAACAGAACCCTTAAACAAGTTGCCTGAAAGATTCAGATAGCTCACCGATTTCATCCCAGTAAAGTCCGAATCCCGACCAATAACCTTATTCTCTGCTAAGCTCAAGAACTTGAGCTGTGGTGGCAATGCAGCACCAAAGCCACTAGGAAGAGAGCCATTGAGATTGTTCTCAGACAGATCAACAGAAACCAAATTTAAGCACTGCAAGATTCCTGATGGGAGAGCGGATTCAAACCCATTGTGACTGAGATTCAAAGACTGCAACTTGCTTACAGAACTCACTGCTTCTGGGATACCCCCATACAATTTGTTGAATGAAAGGTCCAAACTTTGAAGGTGCCCAAAATTGCCTATGTTACTAGAAAGACTCCCAGAAATAAGGTTGTGTGAAAGGTTAAGATATATGAGAGAGCCCAAACTCCAGAAATCAGAAGGCAGGGTAGTAATCTTGTTACTGCTAAGATCCAAATATTCAAGCTTCATCAATTTCCCAATAGTTGTATCAGGAATCACACCAGATAAACCTATTCCAGAAGCTTCTAATTTCACAACATTCTCTCCCTCATCATCACAAACCACACCCCTCCATGAACAGAATGAGCCATAAAATCCATATTTTGGGGGAGGGTTTAAGCCCATTTTGGCAAAGAATTCAAGGAGAAATGACTCATCTGTATTTGGTTGTTGGCAAACCAAAGGCCTAAATAGCAGAACCACCACCAAAATATAACCAAAGATTCCAACACCCATTTTGTGAGAAATGGCTAATCCACAACAAAAGCAAGAAAAAATCCAAAAGGCCTGGCTTTCCCACTTTCAAAGCCAAGAATCTTGCGCCATTAATGCCTCTGTAGCCATTATTCTGCCACCTGAAAACATCAATAAATCCACAACCACCGCCACCGCCAGAAAATAGGTAAACAGTGAAGTTTAAGAGCTTTATCACAGAATGTATTTAAAGTTCAACCGGAGAGAGAGAGAGAGATTGTTTGGACTGTGAACAGAAGAGAGAGTGAAGCAGATTGAGTACTACCTGGCTGTCAGGTGGTGGTTTTCTTGCAAGAAAGCAAACAGCTCTAACTGACTCGACTCTTTTCTGGGCAGTGAAAAAGAAACATCAAAACTTCTCTCAAATAGTCATTTTTAATGCAATAAAATGGGTGCGTTACAGACTACAGTCATAGTTTGTGTGGGGTTTGGTGTATTAAACTTTTACAGTCCATGTTTTTTTTAGCTGGAAATACATTTACTGTGGGTGGAGTCGCTAGGAGTTGGGGTTCATTAATGCCTAAAATAGCAAACGAAAATACACAGCGTTTTCTGGAGTGGTAATCAAAATCAATGGTGGAAAATTTATGGAGCTGAAGAAGAAAAAGATGATCTGCGAATGCGTGTGATGTTTTAGTTGAGCTTAGCTATAATGTGCTGGAGGTAAGGAGTTTTGGGACTCACCACTCTGATTCTATTATTCCCTTGCTAGGAAAAAATCATTTTGTTTGATTTGTAATATCGTTTCAGCATCAAAAAGTATGGAAAATTCATTGATTTCTGCAATTAATCATTTGTTTTTGCGTCTCTTGTTGATTCTGTGTCATAATTTCCTTAATAAGATGAAAAAAAATGTTAATGTAATTAATGGTCTTGAATGATTAGGAATCATTCAATTTTGAAAGTGGATATCACATCAATGATGGGTTTATGTTATATTTATATTTTAATCATTTGGGTAAATCGGTATCAAGATTAATAATAAGACATTGTTAAAAAATTGGAAATATACTCAATTTATCTCATCTAAGACGATCAATTTTTTTTCGATACGGTTATTTAAGAAAAATGTATAAAATAATTAAAGTGATAAAAAGTAAGTAAGTTTCACAACTTTTGAAAATATAATTATTTTTTAAAAAAATAAACCATTTTAAATAGGATAATTCAAAAAATAATACAGTTCATATTGAATGGAACGAAAGGAATATGGAAGAATATGAATATTAAATAGAACCAAGAAATTTTAGGGGTACACTTTCACTTTTATTTAAAGATAAAAGGAAAGACTGCTTTATTTCATTTACTTTCCCAAAAACACAATTTATTCCCACTTGTTTTGGAATTCAAATTTCGTATAACACACTATTTTACACATAAAAACAACTCTACTCAATCTACGTACAAAAAGAAAAAAAAAAAAACAATATCGGGACGGATGGACTAGTATTTATCAAGTAATAAGTTACGTTGACTTTGATTGAATATGTACTGTGTTAGAATTTTTAGATTTAACGTATAAAAAAGTAAAGTTAAAAATAAAAAATAAGAAAGACTGCTTTATTTCATTTACTTTCCCAAAAAAACACAATTTATTCCCACTTGTTTTGCAACTAAAAAGTTCTTCATTTATATTAAACCATTTCTTAACTATGTATATTATGATAAAATAAAAATTAATAAGGTGAATCAATCTAGACTTAGGATATTAAAATTATTATTTAATTCGATATAATTTGAAAATATTTATGAATTATATGATTTAAAATTCATTTAATTTTGAAGATACAATCAAGAGGTATTTTCTAATATATTTTGCCTTTACTTTGAAAAAATTATACAATGATCCGCATATGCATATATCATTGTTGCTGACATACAAAAATAATTTTATATTTATACTAAAAAGAGACAATTTAAACCAAATAAATATAGAAACTAATTTCAAACCAAAACCATTAGAAGAATTATTAGAACAATTTTTGAAATAATATCCGATTTTAAAATTTGAAATACGATAAAATATTTTATGAAGCTTTCAGAAAATATTAGAAATTACTCATAAAATATGTACTAATACTCTTTAATAAAAAAAATGAATGTACAAAATTCAAAAATTTAAAGCATAAGGTAGAGTATACTTGAGCTAATAAAACCTTGTATCAGAATTGATAAATTCTGTGATTTGGATCTTTAATATTCTCTAATTTATCATATGTATCTAGTATTTAGGCAAAATAATTTATCCCTTCTTTACTAAGAAATCGAAAGAATCTCAAAAGCAGAAGAAAGAGATGAAAGATGACAATAATACAAAGAGACAATTTAAACCAAATAAATATAGAAATCCCATTATTCATTATTCTTTTTATTTCAATATATATAAAAAAAAGAAGAAGAAGAATGTTAGTTTGTTACTGTTCCAAAAATGAATCTATTCATGGGGACCAACCAAACCATCAAAGCTTCATCACGTTTGGAACATCGTCTTCCTTAAATTTTGAGATGAATTGAATAAGTTTTAATTCAAACTTGATCTCATCATTTCATTCCACTATTCCATCATCTTCAGAAACTATAATCATTCTATGTTGGGACTTTTATGTCATTTTTCATTTTGATTCAAGTCGTATCTAGGGTACCTCCAATGGTAGGTTTTTTCAGTTTTAAGAAGTTGAGAATCAATTTTTTTAGTATTAAAATGAAGTTGATGTGACAAAAAATTGAGAGTCAATTCCTCCAATGATAGCTTTTTTATTTTAAAAAGTTGGAGAAACCAACTTTTATCATTATAGATGTGCTTACTTGGTATTACTTCTGAAGATATAAGCTGGCTTTTTACTTTTTTCGGATCCCCCAACACTTTATCTTCTTTTTTGGTCATTTTATAGGTCCCACAATTATCTTATAGATATAATTATATATATATTATAGTGAGACCCATATAAAAGTTGATGTTTTAAATATATGATTTGAGAGAAATATAAAAAAAAAGTAGATAAATTTTTAAAAATTGATGTGGCATCAAAAAAGCTGGAAAATAATATCACCATTGGAGTGTTGTTCGTAAATCTCTTTCGCAAATAATAAAAAAAAAGTAGATAAATTTTTAATAAATCTCTTTCGTAATCGAGTGTTGTTCGTACCAATATTGGTGTATGCAATGATAGGTTCACTTGTACCGTATGAGGTGAATAGGATAGTTAAACAACGAAATTAAAGGAAAAGTTCCCACCGCATTTTTAATCTTAAGACTTTAGTTAATTAAATATTTTTCAAGAGAACTATTATTATTATTATTATTATTATTATTATTATTATTATTATAGAACTTAAATAATAACAATAGTAATTAATTTTTTTTTATCGTTTTTGACATTTTATTCTTAATCAATTGGAATTAATTATTTATATTACTTTCTTGGTTTTTTTAATAAAATTATTAACTTTGAAAATGCCTATAATAGACGACCGGGCTCAAATAATGTAATACATGCAATTAGAAATTTTGGAGTGAGTATGACTGGAGAAATGGTTTTTGGTTATCGGTTAATACCGAATCGAACCGAAACCGCACCCTATTCGATAAACCGAATACTACATATTCGGTTTGTGGTTCGGTTAGCGGTAATATATTTTAATCTTTTTCGTTTTTGGTTAACTGATTACCAAACGATTAATAATTGAAAAAGATCTATTTTTTATTTTTATTTTTATAATTATATTCTTATCATTAAAAATTAATAAATAAAAGTCTAGTCTTTATTTATAGGTAAAAATCAATAGATTTACCAAAAAAAATAAAATAATAGGTTTGTATATAGTGAACATGTGATTTTTTCATTTTAGTGGCTAGAAAATTTGTAATAAGTCGTAGCGTAGGATATCAAAAGTTTAAATTATGTGCATGATAGATTAGTAATTAATTAATATATGCAAGTAATTAAATAAATTATTTGAAGCCAACCATATAAAACTAAAAATAAAGCAACAATTACTTTATCATAATTTAGTTTAATAGTAAGTATATACTATTTAGACTATTTAATGTAGTTGCGTAATTAAAATAAAAAAGTTATAGGTTCTTTTTTGGTTTTTCGGTCAACCAAAAATTGAACCGTAATAATCGATGCGGTTTTCGGTTAACCGAACTTAATAAACGGTTTGATTTCGGTTTTAGAATTTATAAAATTTTGGTTCGATTAACCGAACCGAACCGAACCATTTTTGACCCTAATAGTGAGAAAGTCAAATTATTTAATTATGGAAATGATTATTTTTACCCAACAAACAAACCATAAGATCAACTAATTCCTTTTATTTTATCATTAATCAATCTACGACATGATAAAAGATATACGCGACACCTTCAAGCCTAGTATAATCCATTTACCCAAACAGAAGGAGTTTTTCTGCGTCAAACCAATGTTTTTAAAATCGGATCGGACATCAAATTGCTTACTTGATCGAGTTATTGGGGTCACCGGTTCGACCGATCAAACTGTTTAAAAAAAATCAGATGACCACTAAGTATTTAATTTTTATATGAATGATGAATTTACATAAAAATATATTAATATGTAGAATAAACTAATATCATTTTATATTTTCTATACATTAAATCAATCAAAGTTAAATAGTATTATTCATCATATTTATTCATTAGTATATATTTATGAGAAAAAAATTACTCCTATATAACAAAGACCAATTACATTCAATTAATTCCTACAATCTTCTTCTTTTACATCATAACCACTATTTATATGAACGTCAATTCTATAATAATATTAATTTAATAATAATAATAATAATTTTATAATATTAATTACAGATGAATATAATAATAATAATTATTTAATTATTTAACATTTATATCAATATTGTTACTGTAAGTGAATTAATTAACCAAAGAATTATATCCTAAACTTTCAAATTGATGGAGTTGGTTGTTGTGTTAGTTTACTAACCTAATGCTCACAAGTTCGAATTTCATTGATACCATTAATTTTGCTCATTTTACATTTATAATTATTTAAATTATTGAATCAGTTCAGTTTACTGGGTCATCGATTTTATCCAATTTTGAACGATTTTCACCAGTTTGTACTAAACTTTATAAATTTTAAAAATATATCATAAATCGGACCATTGACTTGACCGATTTGCAGTTAAACCGGTCGACCAAGCTGATCCGAACCGGTTTTCAAAACACTAAGTCAAACTTGAATCATAGACTAAATTTATTTTATCGAACTTAATTAATGCATGCAATTGGAAAATAGTTATTGTAACTTGATTCATCTGTACCGCCAATACAACTCGTTATATTAGAGAAGTTTGGAAAAGTCTCATTTGATGACCCAATTAGTTGAGTTGTTAAACTTTCGATTTATTGGAGTGGATGTTCATTCAGAATGCACCCACTTATTGACCTATTTATGTGTAGGTACTTATATATATATATATATATATATATATAGGGGTTGGATCCAATGAACTCATCTTTTTGAGAACTTGAGAACTATGCATGCACGTATAAAGTTGATGAATAAAACCTATAAAGTTGCAAGACGAAAACATTCTAAAATTGTTTCACAACAAAATAATTTTAGAAAGTTTTCGTTATGCATAACTTTATACCATTTCATGCATCATCTTCAAAGTCTTATGCATGGTTCGCAGAGTTCAGAAAAAGATGGTTCTCATTTGATCCATTCCTATATATATATATATATATATATATATATATATATAGGGGTTGGATCCGGTGAGAACTCATCTCTTTGAGAACTTGAGAACCATGCATAAGACGTTGAAGATAATATACAAAACAAGATAAAGTTGTGCACAACGAAAACTTTCTAAAATTATTGCATAACAAAACAATTTTAGAAAGTTTTCGTTATGCACAACTTTATACCGTTTTGTGCATCATCCTTCAACGTCTTATGCATGGTTCGCAGAGTTCGCAAAAAAGATGTGGTTCTCATTTGATCCACTCCATATATATATATATATATGAGTTAGATTTAAGAAAACTACTTTTTTTAGAATATGAAAATTATACACATGACGTTAAAATTGATGCATAAAATTTATAAAATTATGCACAACGAAAACATACTAAAATTGTTGCACAAAATAATAATTTTAGAAGGTTTTTGTTGTGTAGAACTTTTTACGTCCCATGCATCAACTTTACCTGTCTTATACATAGTTCTCAGGTCCATCCATTTTTTTATAATCTAATGGTCAAGATTAATTATAAATCGTTTCTTATATTAAGATTTAATGGTAACCGTTTAATCATATAATCAAGGGATTTTATATATTCATTTACGGTAACTGTTCATATATGCACAATCAATACGATTACATGCACAACGACATGAATTACATAAACATAACAAAAAATCGGAATGTGATAACATGCACAAGAACTACAATTATATGAACAACAACATGAATTACACGAACAACGAAGAATAGAATGTGAAATATTAAAATAGCGAAAATTGAGGGATTCAACTATTTTTATCATTAAATAATTATAAATCTTCCGATCTTATTCAATCTAACGGTGATTATTGATTCTTAGTTCTTATCTAAGAGATAGTTCTTTCTATAACCAATATATATATATATATATATATATATATATATATATATATATATAGGGAGGGTTAACGTAAAAATCATTTTTATTGTGAAAACCAAAAAATGATGAATTCAGTATGAAATTTGATGAATCCGTTGGGAAAGTTACTGAATCAAAAAAAATGAAATTTTCACCTCTCATGGGATTCGAACCCTGGGTGAAAATTCTGAATTTTTGGATTCAGTAACTTTCTCAGCAGATTCATTAACTTTCATAGTAAATTCATTTTGTTCGTAAAGAATTTCCATGGTTCTTAGTTCTCACGTTAAAATTAATTCTTATTTGAACCCCTCTCTCTCTCTATATATATATATATATATAAGAATAGGTTCAAAAAAATCATATTTAAAGAACTTTATTAATTTAGTGTAGAAACTCGAAACATTAATCTTTGTATGAAAAGAAATAGTATGAAAAGAAATATAACTGTAATCAAAACAATATTTTCATAATCGTTATCATATAGAAGTATGATTGTTAATACATTGAAAGTATTATCGTATAATGATTCTATATATAAAAAACATGATATCTAGCTTGTACGAGAGAAAAAGTTTTTGCCAGAATTCAGTGCTCCCTAAATGTGTGTATATATACATATTATATCTTCATACAAATACAATAACATATATAAGTATATCTTTATAGAATTTTGAGCTATTAAAGATAAACATACTACTGTATAGCTACTAAGAAAATTTATAAGATGATGATTAATTGCAGCTCAATTGATAAGTTGTTTTCCCTCCTATCAATAAGTTGGAGGTCCGATTTGAGTCCCCTGGAACATTTAGAGGGTGTTTGACTGAGCCTATAAGCTTTTTAAAACAGCTTATAAACTGTTTATGAGCTTATAAGCTGTTGTAAAGTGTTTGACAAAATAAGCTCCTAAACAACTTATAATTAAGCTGTGAAAATAAGCTCTAACAGCTTATAAGTTCCCTTAAAAATAAGTTGGTCAACTCTAACTTATTTTTTCATAAACTTATAAGTAATCATGAATTTACCAAAATAACCTTATTATAGTTCGTTATTTCCTACACATACACTATCAACTTCACATCTCGTCAATTTTATCTCTCTAACTTATAAGATCAATTATCCAAATACTTCAACAACTTATAAGCACTTGAGACATTACCTCTTATAAGCTCTTGAAACATCTTATAAGCTCTCTAAAATAAGCTTAGCCAAACACTCTCTTAATGTGTGCATGACTGTGTAGTTCTATTTTAAAAGTTAAAAAAAAAAACTATCAGATCAAATCTAAAAATGTGATCATAATTTAACGTGTGCAAGTGCACCGCATGCCAACACCGCCAGCTAAAAATATAAAGAAAGTGAGTCATTCATGATTTGTAGTGATTGTGAAGAGTGGATTCAGTCTTCAAACTTCATACAGAATCAACCGCGCCACAATATTCATTTCCTCCCTTATAATGCTGAGAGATAAAGATAAGAAAATGATGTTTTGGGCCCTTAATCCTCGCCTAATCTGCTAATTAATTCATGCAAAAATCGAATAATTTGCAAAGTATGATGTTGGTGGGAATTGAAGCTATGCTAAAAATGACGATCTCTAGTAGACTACTCAATGTCAAATTGAAGGTAAGAGTAGTAATATATACATAACATATATATATATATATAGGGATGTCAATGGGTGATCCATTCATTTTTATCTAATGGTCAAGGATCGATAACCACTAAATAAGTAATATTTTTGGTTCTAGAATCGACCCATTAGATATTGGATGAATAGCATGGACGGATGAACAACGAAAAATAGAATGTGAAATATTCAAATAACCATCAACTATGGTTCTTAAACGGTCCGGATCTTATCGAGGTGGGTCTATAACGGATGAAGTGGAACCGAAACCGTTGTTTTATATTTAATGGACTATGAGTGATTTCAGACCGGTATGGATAAAATTGGTTTATTGACAAGCCTACTTAAATTTAGGCTTGTCAATAGATGAGTTTTACTCGAACCAAAATCAATAAATAAGTATTGATTCTGGTTCTGGAATCGAATCAGACCCGGATCGGACCATTAAACTATCTAAACAGTCTGAGTCTAAAACGGGTCTGGAACTTAAAACAGAACCGAAACCACTATACTAAAATTTAATGGGTTTGGATCTTTATTTTTGGGGGGTCGCCCATCCCCGCACAGAGTCCACTACTACCCTTACGAGATTCGAGTATATAATCTTTCCATAATAACCCTAATTACTCGTTGCACCAACTAAACAACCTAATAACACAAACCACATGTACTCTTATATATGTCTAGTCCTCTCATCTTCGTGACAACCAAACTTAGGGTGTGTTTGGCTAAGTTTATTTTAGAGAGCTTATATAAGATGTTTCAAGAGCTTATAAGAGGTAATGTCTCAAGAGCTTATAAGTTGTTAAAGTGTTTGGATAATTGATCTTATAAGCTAGAGAAAGAATCATGAGTTAGAGAGAAAATCATAGTTAGAGAGATAAAATTGACGAGAGATGAAGTTGATAGTGTATGTATAAGAAATAACGAACTATAATAAGGTTATTTTGGTAAATTCATGATTTCTTATAAGTTTACGAAAAAATAAGTTAGGATTGACAACTTATTTTTAGGGGTGCTTATAAGCTATTGGAGAATATTTTCACAGCTTATAAGTTGTTTAGGAGCTTATTTTGTCAAACACTTTGCAACATAAGCTCAGCCAAACACCCTCTAGTCGTAAGTAAAGGGTTTCTATTTTCCACATAACAAAAATATTATGGTTGTACAACTAATAATGGGTTAAACTTCCGAAAAAAAGGAGAATAACGATGTGAACAAATACTTCTGAACATTGTAGTTAAAACTCGCATAAACTCATGTAGTTATATTTTGTGCAACTTGACATCGCCCACATCATAGGCAGTTCTTCACATGCCGTTCACAACAATTTATTTATTTTTATTTTGGCTTGGCATGACATGTGTCTTATTGAATGTAAAGGTCGGCGTATGTGATGTGGGTATTCTGTATTATTTTAAGTATGTTAGAAATTAAGTTACACAAAATATAACGATAAAATTTTTGTAGTTTTTGTTAAATTATTAAAAAGTGTTTTTCATCATCCCCTACTTGGTAATATCGAAATTGAATATGAAAGATGATTCCATTTGAATGGCTTCGAGCCTTGAGCAGTGATGCCCAAACTTTGTTGTTGTTTTCTTGGAGGCTACATTTATTTGATTTTGTGCACATTTTCTGATGCATTTTGAGCATTCCATCACAGACATATTCGGGCAACAAGAAAAAGACAAGGAGCAACAAACCTAGTTCATTATATACCTCAAGTTATATCAGTCGGATCTGTATTCTACATAGTGTTTAACTAACTATATTTATTTATATATTTGATTATTTATTGTGCTATTTTATGCTTGTGATTTTGTCGATGGTATTAAATGCATTAGGCTTTAGATGAATTTGTCCCAAGGTCATCAAACCCAGAAACTCATCCAAAGACGCATTAGTGGTCTCATTAATTTATTTCTTTCTTTCTTTCTTTTTTTCTGGAAAGCTGTCTCATTAAAAGTTAAAAAAATAAAACATTGTAATTTATGAATACATATTTTCAGGAGAGAGAGATGGAAGATTTGACCCATCCCTTGGATTTGTTTACAATGGACGATCGGGTTGAGTTTGCATATATAAAAGTCATTTAAAATCTTACATGCTTCACAAATACTGCTGGAAAAAGTATAGAACAGTACAACACTTACCGGCGTGACATAACTCAAATGAGAAGGTAGGAGATCAAACTAACAATGAATTTGAAAACAGACGTAAATACAATAAAAGTGAAAACCGTAGCAGATGCCGAGTCGAGGAGGCCTCTTTCCGCAAGACGAGATATGCCCCGGTAGTGCTCTCGGTTCTGGCGTATCGTCCCCAAAGATGAAACGGCAGCGTCTCGTAGGTGGCAGCACCGCAGACCAACGAGCTCCGGCGAACTGGATGGAGGCGAGGACAGAGCTTGGACACAAAATATGTATGCAGGGAGTGCTCTTAGGAATGCTGGAATGCTTTAGACAGTAGGTGGCTTATGCTGGGGAGACATGTCCTATTTATAGGCGTCGTCCCCCTCATGGGGAGCATGCTGGAGTCAACACCCGCATTGATGTCGGGTGTTACGAAGTTATGTCCCGCGGCGGTTTCTGGAGACAACGTGCCCACGTTTCCCGCAGAGCCATCATGTCGGAACGTTACCGACAGTTACGACGAATCTGGACAACGCGTGCGTCCAGGTTCATTGGACGTATCCGGACGTCTCTTCAAGTGCACAGCAGGCCCAACGGATTGGGCTTACACGAGTTGGGCCTCGGACCAACTCCATCGCACAGCAGGCCCAACGGATTGGGCTACACGAGTTGGGCCTCGAACCAACTCCATCTTTGAGCTCGATCAAACATTGATCCAAAATATAGTGAAATGGGCCACGAACCAGCCCACGAAGCAAGCCCACGAACAGGCCCAAAGAACACCCCAAAGACCAATTGCCAATATCCACGGACCACGGACCACGGAACCGGAGCCGGAGCCGGATGGGCACGGCACGGCACGGCGCGGGCGACGGGCGCGGCACTGCCCGGCGCGGCGGCGGCGGCGGCGGCAGCGGCAGTGTGCACACGTGGGCTTTCCAACCCATCACTTGTGCACATAATTATACTAAGTGTTTAATGACCGCTTATATAGACAATTAATGAAGGTACATTAATCAATGTGGGATAAGGATTAATTAATCCATGCTAATCCCTTAATCACATAACTCCATGTTTAATCGACCAACTTTGATCCATTATTTCTCACTCACCGAAAATCGGATTTGAGAATGTGAATACACCACGATCATCTACTGAAACATAGATCGATCCTATGCCGCTTAATTTCATAAAATTAAACGTTACGTCACTCAAAATCTTGATCAAAATAGCTTCGAAACTTGACCACATATATATATATATATATATATATATATATATATATATATATATATATATATATATATATATATATATATATATATATACACGATTTTCAACAATCCCCACATGAGTGGAAATAGCCATATGCATGTATGCGCATACGCCTTAGTCTTCAAGAGATGTTAAAATATTTGGACATGTGGTTTATGGCTCAACCTTCCATAGTTAGTAACATCGAGTACAAAGCGGATTAGTGGACACGATGCCTTAAACTATTCTCCCACAACGCAATCGAGACAATGGTATTAACACTTTAACACCTCAACCTCATCCGTTCTCACGCTTGATTCCATTTCGCCATGGACATCCACTTTGGATTCATAAATGTTTTGTTTGAAGCGCCCCACTTCGCACTTACATAGGTGATTCTTTACCGAGTATCTTGTCATACTCAACCTCCCGAGGTATCTTAGGAATCATTAAGAGTCAACGACTTAACCTCACCACTAGGCAAGTTTTTCAACACTCGCTTGCTTTCTAGGACAGACAAACTCGAGTATTTACATACGAACTCCTATAGCTTAGTTCTCCCATCGAACCAAGTTCTTGGGATCTCCATCATCATGGTTGGGTTACCACTATGATTGTTCTTAAGAAGTGGATTTTAATCTCATTCCTCTAGCAACTTGATCATTTGATCCCGGTTCAATCCTTTGGTTAACGGATCCGTCGATTATCTATTGACTGACATAGTCAATCGATATAACCCCACTGAGATCAAATGCCTCACGGTATTATGTCGCCGACGATATGTCGAGACTTACCATTATACAAACCACTTTTCGCCTTCCAATAGCCGCTTGGCTATCACAAAGAATCATCACCGGTGGCACAGTTTAGACCAACATGGAATATCTTCCAAAAATTACGAGCCACTGCTTCCTCATCGCCTTTATCCAAAGCTATGAATTTCGATTCCATGGTGGATCGGGCTATACACGCCTGCTTCGTGGATCTCCAAAAACAGCACCTCCCCAATCGTGAACACGCACCCACTAGTAGAAAGTGAATCTTCGTGTCGATATCCACTGGCATCACAAGACTCTTCAAGTACTGTGGGATATCTCGTGAAATGTAGCCCATGATTTTGAGTATACTTCAAGTACCTCAAAACTCTCACTAGAGCCTTCCAATGCTCCTTGCTTGGATTGCACGTAACGACTCAATTTATTCACGGCGCAAGCTATGTCGGGTCGGGTGCAATTTGTAAGATACATCAAACACCGATGACCTTAGCATAGTCTTCTTGTCCAACAAAGTTCACCTGTTTTACTCAAGTGAACATTGAGCTCCAATGGGGTCTTAGCAGCAAACCGTCAAACGCGTTGAATTTCTTAAGTACTTTCTCGACGTAGTGAGATTGTGTCAAGATAATTCCGTCTGATCTTCTTAGAATCTTGATTCCAAGAATCACATCAGCTAATCCCATGTCCTTCATGTCAAAATTTCTTTTTAACATGCGCTTTGTGTCATTAATGACTTGAGTATTGCTACCCATGATCAACATGTCATCTACATACAGACACAATATAATATAACCATTATCAGTGTTCTTAACGTAGACACATTTGTCACACTCGTTGATCTTGAAATCATTTGTCAACATAACATTGTCAAATTTCAAGTGCCATTGTAACGGCGCTTGTTTCAAACCATATAGAGACTTCACGAGTTTGCATACCTTGCTCTCTTGACCAGGTACTACAAACCCTTCGGGTTGCTCTATATATATCTCATCCTCGAGGTCACCATTCAAAACGCAGTCTTAACGTACATTTGATGAATCTCAAGATTGTGCAAAGCAAAGAATTGCGTAGAAGCACCCTAATAGACGTAATCCTCACATCGGTGAATATGTATCAAAGAAATCGATCTCTCTTTGTTTAAACCCTTCGACAACCAAACGGCCCCTATACTTTTCAATTGATCCATCCGCCTTGACTTTCTTTTAAGGATCCACTTGCATCCTAAGGCTTACAACCTTCCGCAAATCAACCAAGACCCAAGTGTGATTTTGCGAATGGAATCAATCTCGCTTTGAATGACCTCTCGCCGAGCATTCCGTCTCGACCGAGCATAGCTACTTTGATCGAAGTTGGTTCTTCGTCCAACATGAACGCAATATAGTCGGGACCAAAATCCTTTCGCGCTCGACTTCATCGCTCGTCTCGGTTCCGACCCTCCGATCGACCTCGACCGCTTATGCGATATCGGTTATTCCTCCAAAGGTTTAGAACTCAAGTTTCACCATCACTCTATTGCTAGAGTTGGCTTCACTTTTATCCTTGTCTTTACAGGATAAACACTTTCAAAGAATATAGCATTCCTTGATTCAATCATCGCCCCACAGGTCATATCCGGTACCTCGACTGTGGATCGAAACGATAGCGGCTGCTGCTCGGTGCATACCCAATAAAGATACAATCGACTGTTTTAGGTCCAATTGTAACTTGTTTAGAAGAGGCACCTCAACCTTCGCCAAACACCCCACACTTTGAGATATTTCAGACGATGGCTTTCTTCCTTTCCACAACTCGTAGAAGTAACATCCTTACTCTTCAAATGGAATTTTGTTCAAGATGTAGTTGGTCGTCAAAACAGCTTCCCCACAAGTTTGGGCAACCTCGAACTAATCAACAAAGCATTTATCATCTCCTTAGTGTTCGATTTTACGCTCAAGAACGCCATTAGGACCGAGGTGAATAAGAGTTGTCGTTTGATGTATTATACCACTTTCGCAGATAATGCCTCAAACGGAGCTACATATTCTCCTCCTCTATCACTTCAACAGCCTTAATTCGACACTTAGTTGATTCTCGGCTTCGCTCTTAAAGTTTTAAAAGCTTCAATAGCCTCGTCTTTACTTCTTAGAAGGTAAAGATAACAATATCTTGTACGATCATCAATAAACGTGATGAAGTACTTTTACCACCTCTAGTTTGTACAAACTTTAAATCACACACATCGGTGTGAATAAGTTCTAGGGGCTTAGTGTCTGCTCTACCGAATGAAACTGAACTTAGCCATTTTGGCTTCCACACAAACCTCACAATTCGCTTGTGTATTAACTTCATTTAACTTTAGTAAATCTAAATTTACTAATCTTTTTATTGCATTTAGATTAACATGTCCTAATCTACAATGCCATAAATCATAGCACTCAGTCAAGTAAGAGGAAGTAGATGCATTTTCATTCATAACAATCTTGGATACACGGCACACAACCATTACATTCAATTTGAAAAGACCCCCGGTGAGATAACCCCTACCAAGGAACTTCCCAAACTTAGTCAAGACAAACTTGTCCGACTCAAAAACTAGTCTAAACCCCTTGTTAACTAGAATCGAGCCCGACACTAAATTCTTACGAATGTTCGGGACATGCAGCACATCCTTCAACGTGATCTCAATGTCGGACGACATATTGAGCACCACATCACCAACTCCGCAACCTAAGACGAAGCTTGGTTCCCCATGTTGAGCTTCCTCCCTCAACAAAGCTTGTAGGTGGAGAACGATCTTTCGGCGCAGACGCGCGCGGTTGCACCAAAGGTCGATGAACCATCCACCTTGATTCTCGACGTGGTTGACTTCTTCCGTCACCACAGCAGCCAAGTCATCCTTGTTCCATTTGTCAAGTCCTTCTCGACAACGCTGACAACTTGTTTAGCCTTCTTCTTCTTTGGTCGACGGTAGTCCTTACTGTGGCCATGCTTGCCACAATTGTAACAATTCCTCTCAAACTTACGGCAACCACCTTCCGTGCCTTTGTCATCGACCTTGGGACGAACACGTTTGTTGGAGGGACCGCCTCTCCAACAGTTAGCCTTCGATCGAGCAAGCCTTTCGCTTTTAGATCTTGCTTCTTCACGCCGACTCAATGTGCAGTTTGACGATCAAGTCTTCAAGCGTCATATACTTTTGCTTGTGCTTAAGGTAGACCTTGAAGTCTCTCCACCCGGGGGGTAGCTTCTCAATCACTGTAGTGACGACAAAGCCATCCGAAACAGTGTGTCATTCGGCTTGAACTCGTGTACAATGAGTTGAAACTCTTGCACTTGGTCCATGATCGGCCGGAATCGACCATCTTGTAGTCCAAATATTTGGCTACAATGAACTTCTTAGTAGCTGCATCATCACTACGGTACTTCTTTTCTAGCGCATCTCACATACATTTGGATGTCGTTACAACAGCATATACACTATACAAGCTATCTTCTAAACTACCAAGTATGAAGTTTTTACAAAGATAGTCGCCAATCGCCAATTATCATATGCTGCTCAGACGTGAAAGTCCATCACTTCAGCCCCTGGAACGGCGGGCTCATCTTCCACCAAGAAGTTGGCGAAGCCCAATGTTGTGAGGTAGAATAACATCTTTTGCTGCCATCTCTTGAAGTCGGATCCTCCAAACTTCGACGGCTTCTCGGCGGGCGGCATCATCCTCGCGGTATGAACAGGCGCCGAGATCGATCCAAAATCGGATCCACCAGCACCACTTGGAGTGTGCTGAAACATGGAACTCGAATGAGAACCACCAGTGTTAGATCCCATGGATCCAACAGTCGACCCACTGAAAAGTGCAGTCGTCGAACCACTGGAACCACTAAAAGTGGAACCAATTGTTGAACCACTAAAAGTGGAACCAACAGTCGACCCGAAGGGTCCAATGGTTGACCCCGAAGGCATCAAACCAAACATGGCCGTAGCCATTGTGCCGATTGGCGCAGCAGCAGAGGTGGCGGTGGGGCGGCTAAAGCAAGTCGGTGGCGTGAACAATGACATCTCCAAGCAAAGGTTTAAGTTTCAAAAGTTTTAAGTTAATTAATGTCTCAACTCCTTCGTGGCAAGTAATATCTCGCCTTGCGATTGTTGGAAAAAGTACAAAACAGTACAAAACTTGCCGTGTGTATTACAACTCGAAACAGAAAGGTAGGAGATCAAAACTAACAATGAATTTGAAAACAGACGTAAATACAATAAAAAGTGGAAAACCCGTAAACAGATGCCGAGTCGAGGAGGCCTCTTTCCGTAAGACGAGATACGTCCCGGTAGTGCTCTCGCTTCGCGTATTGTCCCAAAGATGAAACGGCAGCTGGCTCGTAGGTGGTAGCATCGCAGACCAACGAGCTCCGCGAATCGGATGGAGGCGAACGAGCTTGACACAAAATATGTATGCAGGAGTGCTCTTAGGAATGCCGGAATGCTTTAGGCAAGAGGTGGCTTATGCTTTGGGAGACATGTCCTATTTATAGCGCCGCCCCTCATGGGAAAGACGCTGAGTCAACACCGCATTGATGTCGGGTGTTACGGGTTATGTTCGCGACGGTTTCGGAGACAACGTGCCCACGTTTCCGCAGAGCCATCATGTCGAAACGTTACCGGCGCTACGACGAACTCGACAATGCGTGCGCCCGTGTTCATTGGACGATCCGGACATCTCTTCAAGTGCACAGACCCAACGGATTTGGCTTACACGAGTTGTGCCTCGACCAACTCCATCGCACACAGCCCAACGGATTGGGCTACACGAGTTGGGCCTCTGACCAACTCCATCTTTGGGCTCGATCAAACATTGATCCAAAATATAGGGGCAATGGGCCACGAACCAGCCCACGAAGCAAGCCCAAAGACCACCCAAAGACCAATTGCCAAGATCCAAGGACCACGGAACCGAACCGGAGCCGGGCGGGCGAGGGCGCCGCACCGGCTCGGGCGCGGGCGGGCGGCGGCGGCGGTGTGGCATAGGCACGCGCGGGCTTTCCACCCATCACTTGTGCACATAATTATATTAAGTGTTCAATGAACCACTTGTATAGACAATTAATGAAGGTACATTAATCAATGTAGGATAAGGATTAATTAATCCATGCTTATCCCCTTAATCACATAACTCCATGTTTAAGTGACCAACTTTGATCCGTTATTTCTCACTCACCGGAAATCGGATTTGAGAATGTGAATACACCACGATCATCTACTCGAAACGTAGATCGATCCTATGCCGTTTAATTTCATAAAATTAAACGTTACGTCACTCAAAATCTTGGTCAAAGTAGCTTCCTGGAAACTTGACCACATATAATATATATATACACGATTTTCAACAAATACATTATTACTCAAAAATGTTTTGGATAATCAATCAATTTTTGAGGTCTTTACATGGAGCATTTGACGACGTTAGGGAAAATCAGAAAACATAATAACTAATTCAACATATATAACCTGGTAAGATGATGGTGACAAGATATGGCTCCTCAACCTCGGACACATCTGTCTCCATAAATTTTTTCAGCCAGAGCTTCACTACAAGAAATTCACTTGAACAACGACGGACACCCGAAGGACAAATTTTCACCGTTGATCAACAACAGAACAACGACGGTTTTAAGACGGAAGATCGCAGATGAGGTCATATATGACCTTTGGTACCCTATTACTGCACGTCGATATAGAGACTTTGTTTGTGGCATCAAGGCCACAAGGTATGATGAGAACAGGGCGAGATCTCCTTCTATCCACGAGAGTGAATGCCCAACTTCGCTTGTTTATTGGGAGACCAAGAAGTCGAGGGAAGTCGAGATTTGCGGAAAGAATGTGTCGATGTCGAGCTATTCTGCAGAGTTGGTAATGTTTATATAGAGAATTGTATGGTATTTTTGGTTGAATAACCAAACAATTGGACGCCCAAACCTATTCTTCAAGATTTTCGCAGAGTTGGTAATGTTTATATAGATCATATAGTTTCTTTTATTACTAATGTTATATAGATTGTATGATTATATACTTTTGTAGTAGCGTTACAAAAGAGGGCTTCTTCCTATACCTATGAATTGCAGAGGAGTTCATCCGAGCAGTTGTTTTTATGATGTTTATAACATCCTTCACGTCAACAATGATGGATCTTATACTGACGAGACATTCAGATCGATTGGGGTATGTGTTAGTTTAAATGCAATTCACATACTTTATATGAACGTACATCAACTATATAAGCTCATCATATATAAATGTAGATGAGAATCCAAGAGCTAGTCACCCAGCGAAGCCAACCTATAGAAGGTTCGAGTGACTCGCCAGATTTGGATATGAGTCAAATCTATGTGGATGCCGTGAGTGGGCTAGACAAGAAGAAATGGATGTTCGATATTGGTGCACTTGCAAGGAATTTGAGAAGCGAGTCTTCAACTGTCACATCTCAATTCGTGTCCCTAGTATATGACCAGTGCTTAGTAGATGTGGAGAAGCAGTTGCAGGAGGAACGAGAGACACAAATGCAGATGGAGAAGCTTCAACGATAGAAGGACGGAGAGCATGAGGCATTGAAGGCACGCTTACTAAGCTCAACAGCGCATACTGGATCAGCTTCTAGCACACTCTGGACTTGCACCACCATCACCTCCTCCCTCTTGATCATACCGTTATCTTGATACATTATTACTCATTTTTATGTATTGTACGGATCATATTTTGTGTTTCTTTCATCAGATGGATTATATTTATGTGCTTTCTGTATGGATAAAACAAATATGATTTAGTTGTTTTGATGTATTTGAATTGAATGATGAATTGAGATTTCATGTTTGTTGAGGAATTATTGAATTAGTGCATAGTGTTCAACAGACGATTGTCGATAACTGGGTACGATAAATGTAAAAAAAAAGAGTTTATTTTTAAACTTTAACGACGGACTGTTCGTCGTTGATCGACGACGATCAGCAATACACACCGGCGACACATGTATCCATCGCAAGTCCGTCAGTGATTCAACAACGGACTATGAGTCCGTCGTTGATCGAAATAGCGACTATATTTCACCGACGGTCTCGACCGTCGTTGTTCCGTCGTTATTTACGATCACCGATGGACATATTCAATATAACCATGGAAAATTTCATCGTTAATCGTGCAAATTCTTGTAGTGCTTCTGCAAGTTTTGAGCTTCCACCTCCATAAGTTGCCAGCAAGAGAAATGATCAAATGCTAAAATAATTATCAATTTATATAATTTTTCAAAATTTAATTAAAAAATGATAATAAATTAATAATATAATATTTAAAACACATTAAACAAGCTCTCATAGTGTACTAAAAAAATAAAAAATGTTGAACCTAGTCCGACCTAGAGCAATCGGTCAGGTCTGGACCGGTCTGTGTCTGAGCGGGTTTGAAATTGGAACCAAAATCATAACTAATGAGTAATGAGCTATGAGGGGGTTTCAAATTGGTTTGGATAAAATCCGTTCATTGAGAAATTTATTTTGACCCCTAATCTATATAGTAATTCAACTGAGCGCACAACTTCCTTTTTTCTTTGATAGGGGAACCGAGCGCATATTGATATTGTGCAAGAAATTATATTATTACTCCATATATTTGTATTATATATAGTATTTTCAGGATATACTATTTAAATGATACTAATATAATGATGAGTATATAAGTCATGAGGTGTTGTAAAATATGGACTAACTAAACGAGAAAATTAAGCTTAAGAGTGTAGATTTTATAAATTTTTATAATTTTCGTATTAATAGTGATTTAGTATACATTTATACATATAATATAATGATGATTTATCTTGATAACTTTTAAAATGATATGTGCATTAAATATTATTTTTCGAAAGAGTATTATTCCCAAACGGCTAACATATCAATGCTTTACAACTCAAAATCATAAATTGAAAACAGTCAAGAATAGGGAAGAATATAATGGTGATTTATTTTGATTAAATGATTTGTGCATTAGGTTTCGCCTCGGCTAGAATATATCTTTTATTCATGTAAATATCACTTTATTAAAAACAATATAACTCTCCTCAACAAAAATTCATGTGTCCATCCCTAATTAATAAATCGGAGTTTCGATTAACCTAGAATTAAGAAGTTAGTATGTGATTTTTTTTGGATTAAAAGAATCTGTATATAGAAAACAAGCTAACAAAATTACTCGTTTCAGTTGTAAAAAAATATGGGCATTTTAAATTTGCACCATATCAAGGGTTGTATTAGATTCAATGAATTTACAAATGATGTCCAACTTGCAATTCGATGTAATGGTTGTGATTTTTGGTGCAATTAGCCCTTATATATTCATTAGTATATTCAATAAAAATATAAAATATCCTTAACATATCGAAATAAAATTACATATATGCAATAACATAAAGTTTACAGACCATCTGAAATGAATGGGTAATCCATTTCTTCTACAGTAAATTGCAGCATAAAATGCGAAATTATAAGAGACTCAAGAAAATCAACAAGAAAAAGAACAGAGAATTAGTATACTTAATTTACAACCAAAATAAAATAAAATTAACGAGCTTATCTGATTCCTACCCATCTTTAGCAAAGAAACAGAAGCCAGTATCGATCAAAATTGCTCAGCGATACAAAAACTCAAGGAAAAAAAGAAAAGAAAAAAAGTCACATATAAGGGTGTGAAGAAGTTAATGGCAATAAAGCTTGATCAAAGAATCTGCACCGGCGGTGAACAGCCAAGGTTGCCTCGGATGGAACTTACAATCCATAACTCCTGCAAAGCTCAAAAATACAACGATTACTCACGTGCAAAAAATCCACATCGCAGTACAAATCCGCAAAACACAACTCACCTCTTCCATCAAAACTGGAATGCCCTCGGAGGATCTCCAGGGGAACTATTAGTGGATTTTGATTCAGATCCGAATAGACCATCCCATGGAAAACGTATGCTGTGCAATCATCCGAGCTCGACACAAATAAAGGGTAGGACCGATGGTAGGCAACACTGGTGATATCCTTTCCATGGCACCTGCAAATTTGGACAGGCACAATAAGTAGATTAAACCAGACAAGAATAAGGATCTACCTTTTTTTTGGAGGTTATTTACAAGAAGCAGATGACATAAAATATTTCAAGCTTTCAAAAAGATAAATATAATCCTAAAAAACTAGGCTGCACGAGCAGTTTTTGTGCAAATAGATCAAAATGGAAGGTATAGATAGTTGGAGCAGGGTTATGAGAGAGAGAGCTATTGGCCCTAAGATGCGTATGATAAGGACTGCATAGTAAGGAGTGAGGATGAGTCGAATGACCAGATAAGAATAAAAAAAAATTAAAAGAAAAAAAGCAGACATATCTCCAACAACATTGAACTATCATGGCACTCAAAGGATATTTATAAATTACGAAGTCATACCTAAGGACTTTATAAGGTTTGGATGAAAGGTCCATGTCAAACCAACACAATTTTCCATCTTTGCTTCCAATAATGGCATTATCACCTGCATCAATAAGGGATCAGACATCAATAATTTAGGTGCCAATAGTGTGTGTGTGGGGAGGGGGGGGGAGAGAAAGACATACCACCAGGGTGGATAGCTAGGGAAGAAATTTCACGGACACCAGGTTCAAGTTTTTTAACAAGTTTTTGCTTCAATAGATCATAGACACGGACATCCTTTTTTGTTGCAGCAAAGAAAATGGAGCGAGTAGGATGAAAAGCACTTGAAACATGAATTCCTTTTGTCTTGAATGGAATCCGTTGGGTAAGTTTCTTGGAGATTTGGTGAACTAACACTGATCTTGATTCACGTACATATAAGTTAAGGAATGCAATCTGAGCAGGCATATAGCTACTATGTAACAGGAGTAAGAACATTCCTCAAGAAAGATTCAAGCATACTTTGTATGGACCAGCAGACTACATATTCTTGCATTTTTAATGCATAAAACTACTTCCTATATAATTAATTCTTCCAATTTACTTCCTGAAACAACTACTGCACATATGGCCAGGAAAAGGATATCAGATGGCATGAGAGTTGAAAGATAGTCTCCTTTACGATGCCATTCAACTTTACTAACAGTCTGCAATTCAGCAAAGCTAAGTCATTATCACATTATAGAAAATGATAAGAAATCGCAGACCATGAGATAAATGTAAGTCAAGATGTGGAAAACAAATAAAGCAAAAAAAATCACCTTAAAATGTTTCAGTCTGATTCCCCCATGTGTATCGTCCTGACTCCAGTTGACAATGGATGCATTTGTATCTGAATAGAAAGTTCTTAATGTGCAGCAAAAGGTCGGTGCATAAGAATAATCAGTTTCCTCGTTATACTTACCAGAGTCATCAGCCCCCTTCTGCGGTTCAACATGAAGAAGATCTTCGATCTTTGTCTGATGTTCATCACTTCCACACCTGGTGTTCAGAACAAACACATCTTGGCCCCTGAAAATTAGAGGAAAATTTTTATGTATACCAACATCCATTCCCAATGCAAGAAGTTTAGGCTCTAAGATATTTCTTACGCTGCTATAGCTAATATAGGAAGCTCAGGATTCCATTCAACCTCCTGAATAGGTTCACCTATATTCCAGATCTGGAGACACCTGCCAGTTTCAACTTCCCAAATGCGAACAGTTCCATCCTTTGAACCTTAATTAATGAAAGAATTTGATTATAACCCAGTTCTAAATAATATATTTCAGATCTGAAGCGCGTTAGAGATCGAACCAGAAGCCATCCATTGTCCTGTGGGCTCTGCAGAAATAGTCATCACGGGACCCATATGGCCTCTGTACTCGAGATAACAAGTTGTTGGATAAGGTTTAAGATTTCTAGCGCTTGGCAGCTTTGGTTTCAAAGACTCGGGATCAATATTAATCTGGAAAGGCAGGAAATAATTTGCTATTAATCTCACATTAACCTTCACATATTATTTTCCACACTATATTCAGAATTTCATCTAATAAGCATGTAAGCAACACGTACACGTTTTTTATGAACTCTTGGACATAGATAGAGATCCAAACATCGATCAAAAGTTTCTTGGACAGCTTTCTCATATGCAGGAACACTTCTCAAAGAAGTATATCTAAATTTCACATTGAAAGAAAATAATTAGAACTCCTAGCACAAAACATCTGACAGAAGTATAAATCGTCTACCGAAACATAGAACGGAAGCAAATTACTGTTTTGGTATGAATTTAGGCCTGTCCTCCTCAAACATGAGCTGGTAAGCATTAATTTCTTCTTGTGTCGGGATGTATTCTAAAGAGGGATTGTAAGACTCCTCATGACCTGAAAATATAGAACACAATCCATCCTTGAGATCATGAAAACTTATAGAAAATTGAAGATATACTAGTTATTTAAGAATATCCAGTCATTTCCAAATTCAGCTAGCTAATAAACCTGGCAGCTTAGGTTTTGGTGCAGGAATATACGCCAATCCCAGTCTATCAGCAGAACTGGCTTCACCCCACAAGTCATAAAATTTAGGCTCTTCCTTGGGTTTGTCATCATGCTTAATCTGTCCACTCCTGATGGCCCGCACCAACTTGGCAACCTATAATTTTGGAAAAGTTACATACGGAATCAAAAAATTTGGAAGTGCAGCTCATAAGAGACTTAAAATATATTAACTTCATCCGTTTGCTCAAATCAACCATGAAGCATTTCAGTGGTCATTTACCAAAATTAATCAATAATGATGGCCTAAGAAGAGAAGACAAGATTATAACCATGATCAGAAAGTAGAAATGGACATAAAACAAAGCCCTATCACTGGAGAGTACAAAAGCATATGTTTGGTTTTGTTTTCTAACCAAAAAAAATCTTAATTCTTTCTCCCGAAAACCAAGCCAAAAAAGTATTAACGTTTATCATCTTACTAAGTGATCACATAAATATATCTTTCTCAAGCATATTCTCCCAAAAAGTTCTGCTAAACGCCAGGTGTAAGACTAAAGTTTAACCTCCTTAGGAGTTTCTCTAATTTTTTTTACATGATGCAAATTAAGCACATAACCAAGTTCATCAATGTTATTCTCACTTGAGGTTGATCTAGCCAAAAGTTAAGATACATAAATAAAGGAAAAAGCCGAAAGAATCATAAGAAGGATTGTAACTTCGTGTATCACCCTGCTCATTATCAAGATCCATATAACATTGTTTCGGCATATGATAGCATATTCGATACGAGTAAAAGGCACAAGCATGCAACAAAATACCTTTTTAGCATCCCACTTAGAAAGAATGAAACGTCTCTTTGGTTCTGGTGCATTTGAGAGTGGATGTTTGGCACCATCCCAAGTGAACCAATCAATATAAGACTGCAGGGTAAGATAAAGAATAATCAGGTTCTTCAATCAATGGAACAGGATGGAGAAGCTATAAAAGTGAGAGCAGCAACCAATAAATTTGATTATCAAAACGAGGACATTACGCACAGGATATGGATCAAAATCAGCGTGAGGTGCCTTCGATTCCATCATTCTCCGAATGAGTTTGATCTCTTCTTTTGTCAACTCCACTTCCTCATCATTGTACTCATCTATTATCTTACGCCTGAATACCATGCAAAACACGAACTAATTACCACAAAGCATTTTGCAAGGAGTGCATATGCTTAGGCATATACTGGGGATATACTATAGGCACTTGAATTATAACAGAAAACTGCTTTCAGATATGAACTGACCAACTCTTTGCGTCATCAGTCCTTGCAAGAAAAGAATCGAGCTTGCTCGTTTTCTCTTTTTTCTTGATCTTCTTTCCAGATAAATCATATCCAATATGTTCCTCATCCTTGTACCATTTCAAAGGAACATTTCCAATAGTATTGCGAGGCGCAACCTGATTTGAACAAGTAAAACTCATAAGCAAGGCATTTCAAACAATATGCATGACTCTCTCAGACAATGTCTTCATCAATCATCTAATAGAGTTAAATTGATTAAAACTTAATGCATTTTAAATTGCAAAATAGAAAGTCCAATAATGCGAAAAGGAACAAGTAGATCTATTTTTTAGGGGCGAGTGTAGGCCATAACTTTGTAAAATAGGTAAACCCAAACTATCTTAAACCTTTAAAGGGATGGAGTGTCTTTTCCTTCCCTAACTATACAGGCAGATTATTTATTATTTTCTCCTTTGGGTACTTAAGGCTGTAGGAAATTAGCAGAGAGGAGGGATTTTGTGATGTAAAATATAACAGGAACATGAATATACCTCATCTTCAGATGAGTCACTCTCCTCAACCATTTCACGCGAGTCATTAACGCTGCCTTCAGCACCAGAATTATCATGTGCATCACTTTTGCTAACACTGCTATGGTTGTTATCTTCAACAGAGTCTTTATCATCACGAGGACAAACTGGATTATCATCATCATCACTCAATTGAACAGCATCCTGTCACAGGAATTTAGCTAAGTAAATAAAGCAAGAACCTGATGGGTAGCCTGATTTTCTGAAATTTAAGTGCACACAATAACAAATCCGCATGCTGACGCAATGAACAAAACGCAAGTTTTTCAGTACAATACAAAAAGAAGAATTACAGAACAAACAGAAAATGTCAAAAAGAACGCCATCTCCAGCAGCATGATTGATAGCCACAAAATTAACTTTATATGCAACTTATGATAAACATGTCGCCCGAACCAACTAGCAAATACAGACTTTATGAACAAAATAATTGTTACCATAAGATGTTTAACAAAGATACATGCTGGGCTGAAATGAAAATTGATTTAGACCAAACACTGCTACAGAAAAAAATGACTAGAAGTCAAAAGAAGAGGAGCAAAACATCAGAAAATCCAAAAAGCAATAAGACAATTAAAATAGAAAGAAAGAGAAGGAGAAGATGAGTCTACTTAGATCTCTTTTGCAATCCCTAATTAGTAAGCATCTCTTTTTCTACTTGAATAAACGAGTCTGCATAGATCTCTTAAACACGTTGATTATGCCCATGTCAGCAACCAAAGGCCCTCGGCATGCTATAGGCCGCAAGATGAGTACTTGCATCCACCAAACAGAAATAATAGCAACATCAGATATAAAATAGGATATTAAAGACTAAACGGGATATGTACAAGCATTCATCTGAGCAACTGAGCAAATAAACATACTTCAATGGTGCATGTCTGCAATAAAATTTCTAAAAGAAATACTTATAGTGCCGAATCTAAGTGAACCAAGTCGAGGGATCAAAATATCTGTAGCATCTTTGCTCGGTCAAATTAATACAGTGGTTGCCCAAAATAGATAATCAGAAAACTAGACCTATCTTCACGATCAAAATTCAGGTACCAGCTCCATGAAAGATCCAAATGATTACAAATTTGTCAAAACCCGTATACCTCATCCTCCCTAGATAAAGAGAATTCGCTTTCCTCGGATCCAGATTCATCAGTTGAGCCGTCATCCCCAGTCAGACTCTACAGATGTTACAAACACAATATTAAATCAATGAACTGAATACTTCACTCCGGTTCCATAATTAACAAAGTCAATCATACACAAATGAAACGCCAAAGTTCTGTAGCTCAACAAAAAGACCAATTGATCACCCAAAACCTAAGAGTCAATATCTAATACAGGTTCGTTATTTCATGAGCAAAACGAAGCTACAACAAAAAATTGAATCTCTCTCTTTAAAAATAATATTCCACGTCCTTTCACCGGATAAACGCTAGCTCACGCGAGAAGATACAGTACGCTTCAGAGCCACTGAAAACACAACACTAATAGTATAAACAAAACTCCGTATAACCAGAATAAGAGACCAATCAAATAATAAAACCGTACTTCATCATCAAAATCATCATCGTTATCACTGCCTTCGAAATCCGAAACAAACGGCGAATTATCGGAACTATCAGCTGCTGCTTCTGCTTCTTCAATCCTCTTAGCAATTTCTTCCACGTTTTTCGCATTCAGGTTTTGCACGTCTTCCGCACCCTTCTTGTCTGAGCCGTTTAGATTCCTCTTCGACCTCATTTTAGCTCGATTTTGTGAAGGAAGGAAGGAGACGACTGACGAGAGAGAGGCTGTGTTGTAGGCTTGTAGCAAGGTTTCTGTTGGGAAGGGTTTTAGAAATGTCTCAACCAATTCAATTTTATTAGCCGATTATGGGCTTCTTGTTTCTGGCCCATCTTCTCTCTTGGGTTTCACTAGAAACTCAAAATATAGAAACGGATAAATTCAGCTGCGAGAACCTAAAATTTTCAAATAAAAGTATGTTTTTATATATAATACTTTTAATAAAATTTATATAAATTGAGCTGAAAAACACACTTTTCCAGAATAAGAGTCGTTAAAAGAAAAGTTGGACATTTCTCAATTTAGGCGTGTAATACTTGTGCAGGGGCTTAGAAACTCAAAGTCATAAAAACGGATGAATTCAGCTGCGAAAAACTAAAATTTTCAAAAAACAAGTTTAGTTTTTATATATAATATTTTTAATAAAATTATATAAATTGAACTTAAAAACAATAACTTCCCAGAATAAAAGTTACAAAAAAATTTGGACCATTTCTCGATTTATGCGTGTCATCCTTGCGCAGGGGCCATGCTAATCTTCTCTGTATCGTTCCAATTTTATCGGATGTCCCCGAAGGGACGAACCATGACGCTTCGCTGCTTATTATAAATACCGACATATTGCTTTGCAACAGCAATGTGGGAAAAGATTCTCCTAAAAGAAGATGGGCTTCTCTTTGCTGGGCCCTATGAGGTTTTGCATTGTGGATTTCTGGGCTAGTGAAAGAGAAAATGATTTTTCTCCTTCAATTTGGATAAAATTTATTTTAAAAATTAAATAAATAGTGCTTTTTTTTCTCTCTCCACTCTCCATATACTAAGATGAAATTGAATAAATATATCGAGCATATGTTTTGTTTTCAGTTTACATATCCATAATTCATTTTCAACTCTCCATATGTTTTTAATAAAATTTATTTTGTTTTCCTAGTTCTAAATTTTAAATTTTTGCTATAAGTTATTCTATTATTACAACGTCCGTGAGTCACCATCAGACTGGTACACTCACGACAACCACACCCACATTCGGTCCCAATCTCAATGGGACTTCGAAACTATCAAACCAATTTATACACTCAAGTTATGGAGGAAATTAAGGCTGGTTGATTAAATACACTCTAACTTTTGATTTATGAGGTGGTTTCCTGACGTCCGTATATATGGCGTTGATTTTTTTTTCAAGAATGTTAATTTTCTTCAATATAAATGATATTTTTAAATATAAGATAAACAATAAGGATACTTTTTCAATGTAAATTATATTTTACTTAAAAACAAATGATATTTTTATACGTCCGCATACTATGCGGACGAGTGTGCATAAGTTTTTATGTTGATTGATTATTCAATAAATTACTTTCTAGTTATAATAAATAATCGGCAACCATATATTTAGTAAAACTATTTAATAACCCAATCACCAATGAATCCAAATCAAATGGGTCCATGGGCATGGGGTTGGAAGTGAATTAGATGTGGTCCAATCTTTACTCTTATTAGGGCCTCAAAAATGTCACAGTCAATATTTTGTGGCTTTGTTTAAGCCAACTTGATGGCTGCAAAAAATGAAGACCATACCATGTTTACAAGAACAATTAAATTTCATCCACAAAATGTGCTCAACTACCACCTTCTCTTACTTCCCATTCTTGGTTTTAATTGCCAAAATTTTAGGTTGGGTTTGACTTTTGTATCATACTAGATCATTTTACACATATTGTAACGGTTTGACTATTGTATCATACTAGATGTGTCTATTAACTCAATATGAACATATGGTAACGTAATTTTGCATTTGCTTTGTAATTTTAAAAATTGCTTTCATCTGAAGACTTATCCGTAAGTATTGTTTGTTCAAAAATTTTATGGAGAACTCGGGTGCAGTATTTTGTTGAATCATAGTTTAATTTTTGTAAGTTTATAGTGTTGTTTTAGTTTGCATATTTAATGGGTTGTCTGTTTATTTTGTTGGACCGATTCGATTGTAAGGGATGAATGGATGAATTTGTTTCCATTTCATGAGATGCATGTCTAAAATACTTTTGTCATCGACATGAATGTCGTAACTTATTAATTCAGTTTAAAAACTGTATCGAACTTTTATTACAAATTGTTTTTTGGGTTTGCATAGTCCCGATGCTTTTATGTAGTCATTGCTCATTTCAAAATAATTTTGTGTGTTGTGAGGAGATATTAAATTTTTCAATGTTTAAAACATTTTTTAATTGGTTATAATTTGGACGGCTTAAGTAAATATGTTATTCTAAAAAATATGTTGTGTGTCCATAGGTGAAGACAACATGCGTAGATTTCATGCATGTTGTATTTGGTCATAATTTAGATTCATATACAAAGAGGGATGTGGAAATAATTAAGTCGTTGTACTTGGAGAAATTCAGATGCATTGCGAATTGTCAAATCATGTAATCTCTCTGACATGTATCATTTCTTCAATTTATCATGACTTAATATTTGGTTTTCATGTATACAATAAGCTTCTGCATAATAGGGAGCATTAGCTTTGAAGTAATGACAAAATTGTATAACTTAAACCAGCAAAGCATCATTTGCAGTATTAATGTAGTGCAAAATATAAAAAAATAAATTCATATTCTTCAGTTCTAAATAGATTAGATATTATCTTCTTCATGCATGTCGTCTATAACTATCAACCCAATAATGTTGCATCTATGTTCATTGCACGACGCCGTTGCTTCATCTGGGACGATACGCCGTAACCGAGAGCACCACCGGGCGTATCTGCTCAAAAAGAGGCCTCGACCTCAAGCATCTATTTTACGCTTTGTTTCATTTAGTTTCAATTATTAAGTTCATTGTTGATCTCCTCTTCTACACGAATGAACGCCCACGACGCAGCCCAAGTTTTGTGAATTTAATTATTATGCGGCATATGAGCCACGTTTGATCAAGATTTTTTAAGATTTTTGCTTGATTATCGTAGTCCTACTTAAAACTTCTTTTGTAATATAGTTCTACTTTGATTAGGGAGTTCTTTCGATAAGGATTAGACTTCATTTTCCCTATATAAAGCTTTGTAAAGATAATGAAAATATTCTTTTGATTTACGAATATGTGAGTTTTATTCTCTCTTCATTAGCTCTTGAATGCATTTGCCAAGAAATTCAATTATCGACGATCGACGGACATCCATCCCTCGCTCGTGTGTGATATTAGGCTTAGCTATTAGCAATTCACCATAATAAACATTTGAACTGAGTGTGACTCCATCTTTCACATTGTTCTTCTTTCAACTAAGCAACGACAGACAATAACATGCGCGAACAAGATTTGGTTTCCTTTTTTTATTTGCATAAACACCACTATTCCAATTTGATGTCCCTTCACACATCTTTGTTGGTGGTGATGGCTCAAAATCTCTATTTGAACTGTTTTGCTCTTTGTTCTTGCTTGTGGATGCATCGAATTTACGTTATTTAGTTAAAATTATTCCTACTCCGATTGACTTTGCCCTCATGGTTGTAGTTTCTGACATTCTTCCTTTTCCCTTATCTGTTCAAAGTAAATAAAAACAATTAAATTTCATTTTACACGTCAATCATTCAAACTTTAAACACACAAATAATACTAAGTAATACAATCAATTACAATGCAAACCGGTCAACTGAATTATTTATACTTGAATGATTATACTCACAATGCATACACTACATATAATTATATAGTTTGCCATACTAATTCTCATCAGTTACAATCCAAAATAAAGATGATGATCTTAATAACTGTAGAAGCGATTCAGAGGATTAGTGAACAAATTCATATAGTTAAACTCACTATTTACACAATTATTATACAGATTCCTCACCTAATTAACATATTCATGAGCATTTCAACCAAAATCAGACACTTAGTCAACACATTATGTAATTAGAAAGTAAATTCAAACACCAACTACATATTATTTATAACACACTTATTGGATACACGAAAACTATCATGTAAATGTTATTGTATTTGTATACTGAAAGCAGAATGATTGAACTTGTATATAATATTTTCTATTACCACTATTACAATCTCCTATCTGAATTGTTTACTTGATTGCATATGTAGTCTCATTATCTCATATAAAATTTAGATCATGTAGTGTGTAGAAGATTACAGAAGTTTATATATTTGGTTAAACTAGTTGAGATATAAAAATGATCACAGTTGAGACAACTTGAGAACAAGTTGTCCAGATAAAGCCATGATAGATAAGAAGTAACTTGACTTGGTTGCTTATCTATGCTGGTATGTCTTGACGTATTGATAGATCACAGTGAGATGAGTTCTTCTATCTGACCGTCGTGAAGAACCTAGATCTCGGTGACTTTATGTTGAGCTAAACCTCGATAAGGTTTTAGGTAAGTATGAGTTACTGACCATCACTTTAACTTGTTATGGATTAGGGTTACATGAGATAAGTCAAGATTCTCCACATCTTAGGTGGTGACGGTGCTTGTATGTTATGCTAGTTACTTGTATCGAGTCACTGTATCCGTTTAGGATGATGACGTCCCCTTAAGGAACTCCAAAGATTTATTGTACTAAACCATATAGGTTGAGTTAGCTCAAGTACAATAATAAGGTTTAGTTGTACTACTTAAGGAATTAAAGAGATTAATTATTTTATACAGTCAGAGTGCTATAAATAATTAATGGACGTGCGATATCTTAAACATGAGAATTTCTAAGTTTAAGTACAAGCTCGACTCAACTTCGGTAATAAAGGGGTAAGTCAGCATTAATCATCTAGTGGAATGATTAAATATTTATGAATTAATTTATGTTTTTAGACTGAACATAAGACAATTAGTTCATTTTAGGCCCATCTTTATTCTTTGTATTTGATCCATATGCTTGTTACTGCCTAAACTTTTGTCCACCCTATTAAAGTCCCACTGCGATTATGTTCTGATTTATGTATTATTTTAATACATCTTCTATATCTAGATATACATTATCTGGTATTATGAGATATCAAGAGATAATTATTCTAGATAAGAATTATCTTCAGGGGTTAAAGATAATTATTATATTTATTAGATATGAAAGAGTCGTATCTCAATAGGATTCTAGGGAAAACATTATTAATACAAGGTATGATAAATTCAGATGATCCTGTGAATAATGGTGGTTTTCGAAAATCACAAAGAAGCACATGTGATGTGAAATTTTACAGTATTCTTCATAGATTGTTTTCACTCAGTATTGGAGAATAGGCATCCGGGAAACAGTCCAGAAGATCAGAACTGGAGTCTATAATTGATCTATTATCCCAGAAATTCGCAAGTAAACATGAGAAAACTCCTATGTGTTGCAATTAATTATATAGGAGCATGCTATGAATATAATCAATATATGATGAATTAAACATTCAAGATAGATCATCGAAGCATAGGTAAACTAAGATTTCCCTTCAAATATATACAATAATTACAATAATTATAATTCAGTTAAACAATAATCACTAATTTTTATAATTCAACCAGAAAATAGTTCAACCCGACAATAATCACAATTATGAATTTCGTTTCTACAATTTATACAATACACCAATTCAACAAAAACTTAAACAATAATCAAACATGTATGCAAAAATATTCATGGGATGCATCTAAAGTAGGGATATAAATGGGTGAGTTTTATCCGGACCAGAACCAATAAATAAGTAATGGTTCGGTTCTGGAATCAATCCATTAGACATCGGATCCGGACCGACCCGGATCATCAACTATGGGTCTTAAGTGGTCCGAATCGAAGTGGTCGGAATGAGAACCGGACGAACCGACAAGAACCGTAACTAGAACCGAAATCGTTACTTTATAATTTAATGTGTTATGAGTAATTTTGAATCGATATGGATCAATGTTGTAAAAAACGTAAAGCGGGAGTGAGGCGTTTTACCTTTTTTAGGCGAGGCGGTAAGCCTCGAGGCGGTCCGAGGGGTAAGCCTCGACAATAAAAAACAAAAAAAATCCAAAAATTTATAAATAAATATAAAATAATAGATAACAAGTCCAACATTAAATTAAAAGATTTTTAAGTCTTAAAAACATCAAAACAAAGACATAAAGTGGGATTAAACAAGTTCTTGAAATTTCAATTAGGCTTGGTTCAGATTTGTTACTATTTACTAGACGTGATTCACAGCTATAATGTCTATTTGATTTAGAAGTGTTGTCACTGTGACACAGTCACACAGACAACACATGCACACACAATGACATAGCCACAGACACATGCACACAGGACATATTCATTCACGTAAAGTCTGGAAGCCTAGAAGCTATTAATATTATTGTTCTACAGACACAAGTATAGTCTGGAAGTCTGGAAGACTAGAAGCTATTAATATTATTATTTTACAGATACAAGTATACAACAAATACATGAATATTCATGTTCACTTCACAGTTCAAACTTCACACAGAGACACACGCATACTCACAGATATACGCACACACACAGACATAAAGACACACACAAACACGCACACATACAGGCATATATAATATAAGGACAAATCTGGAAAAATAAAAAACTTACCTGACGTGCGGCGACGACGGGGCGGTGCGATGTTGCGGTGACGACTGCGACGGGGCGGCGCAGTGCTACGAAGAGGAGAGTCACGGTTCTACGAAGAAGAGAGGTCATTGCTTTTGTAAATTTCTTCAATTTCTTCTTCTTCCTTTTTTAATTTATGTGATTAATCTCGATTAGGGTTGGGTTTAGTCTTAATTTCGTCTCGACTCCACTAATTTGGGCTCAAAACCAAAATTGGAGTCCATTTTTGCTTAATCGCTTATCTTCCGCCTCAACAGCAAAGCGCCTCTCTGCAGACCGGCGCGCACCGATGCGGTCGGTGAGGCTTGCGCGCGGGGCTTTGCAGATGGAGGCGGTCGTCCCGGGGCAATTTTCAACCGTCTCGCCTTGAGGCGCGTCTCGAGGCGCCTTCCGCGCTTTTGCAACAAATGATATGGATAAATTAGTTCATCGATGCCTATTTAAACTTAGACTTGTCGATAGACGGATTTTACTCGAACCAACCAATAAATAAGTATTGGTTCGCTTCGAATGTAATCAGATCTAGACCGGACCATCAAACTATAGATCTAAACGGTCCGAGTCTAGAGCGGGTCTGGAACCGGAACCGGAACCGAAACCAGAACCGCTGCTTTAAAATTTAATGGGTTTTGAGCGGTTCCGGATCGGTCCGAGTAAAATCCACCCATTGACATCCCTAATCTAAAGCATGTTTTTAAGTTTAAAAATTTATACAATACACCAATTCAACAAAAACTTAAACAATAATCAAACGTGTATGCAAAAATATTCATGGGACGCATCCAAAGCATGTTTTTAAGTTTAAAATTAAATAAATAATAAATGGTCAGATGAAAATTCAACGACTGTCATCGTTATTCAGAAAGGGTTTCTCCATTCAAACAAAAAATTGCATACAAGAGGATAAGAGGACTTAAAATAAACAAAAATTCATAGAATCACTTAACCTTTCTGAATTTTTTGCAGCTATCTATTAGCTCGTCATCGTGATTCAGAGAAAAAATATGCAGCAGCGAGTTCTTGAGGTACATATGAGTTTTGAAATCCCTTTTTTGGTCTGAATTGAAATGGGTATATGAGCATGAATATATCTATTGGATTCAACTAATTATAATGGAGCATCATCGAGGATTATGGTTGTCTAATTGGAAGGTGCTAAATTAAAAATGTCTATTTTGCCCCTATTTCATAATACATTTTTTCTATTAATTGGAAGGTTTCTCCTCTGCGCACAACCACTTAATTAATTAATTAATTAATTTTTATTTTTATTTTTTTTATTATTAAATTAATTCTAATTAAAATTAATTAATTAATTTAATAAACTTTAATTGTAAATTAATAAAATCATAATTATGAATTAATAAATCATAATTTTGAATTAATAAATCATAATTTTGAATAATAAACCCTAATTTTGAATTAATAAATCCTAATTGTGAATTAATAAACCATAATTTGAATAATAAAACCTAATTTTGAATTAATAAACCCTAATTTAAATAACAAATCCTAATTATGAATTAATAAACCCTATTTTTGAATAGTAAACCTTAATTTTGAATTAATAAACCTTAATTATGAATTAATAACCTTACTTGTGAATTAATAAACCATAACTATGAATTAATAAATTCTAATTTTTGAATCAAATTATAATTAAAAATCAATAAATTTAATTGTAAATTAACAAAATCTCATTATCCTTACTCACCATAATTGTTATATAATTATTTTAATAAAAAATAAGGTTGAACTCACGGTGAGGCGGAGCTCACCCAAGTTTTTGTCTTTGTTTAATGCATTCAGGTTTATTGATTTTTTTTGGATCTATGGTTCATAATGGTTCTTATTTTATACGATGGTTTTCGCAACAACCACTCTCCCAATATATATATATATATATATATATATATATATATATATATATATATATATATATGTGTGTGTGTGTGTGTGTGTGTGTGTGTGTGTGTGTGTGTGTTGTGTTATAATAAAATCTATTTTTCATAAAATCTAAAACCAATGTACTTGATGTACAAAGTTAATGACTTTATCTATAAAGTTAATGCACCGCTGAGTATTGTAAAAGACAACATTATTCATCAATATTTCGTAGTTCAGTAACTTTATACGTATAGTGCATTGTTTTTTAGTTTTTATTTGATCTCTTCCCTATATATAGGTTTTTACAAAAAAAAAAAGTTTTTAGCTCTTGATTCGTGAAAATCAACGGTGGATTCATCACCTCGCTTGATGAATTCAAACACCTAGGTTTGAATCCCATGAGACGATTTTTTTTAATTCAGACACTTTCACAAAAAATTCAAACGATTACATGAGTTCGTAGTTTATACATTAATAATGATTTTACAATTACCACTACCTATATATATGGCTTAATAAATTTCTTTATAGCTATTTTTTTTTTTTGTGGGTGGCCTTTCTTGTTCTAACTTTAGGCATTTATTATGGTTTTAAATCTGAGCAAATGCTTTCATACATAATCTTATTATTAATATCATCAAAGCCAATACAAGAAACTAGGAGACAATACTAGTATGGATTTCTGATTGATATTTATTGTTTATTATGTTAGAAACGATAAAATTCTTGTCACATGTGACTCGAGCTAGTCATTGTTTATTAATTAATTCTACCGTGCAACGTGGTGATAGAGATAATATTATTGGCTCACTAATTAAGCACAAATGAAAATGTTAAATTTCTACGGATTTTATCCCCAATTTTAAGTAAGTAAATCATTAAATTAGTTCTGTAATTAGGTATATTATTATACTTTTAAGAAGTTGTTTTACTTAATTAGAGATATAATTTTTAAAAACTTATCAAGGCTACTGGTAGACTTGGATAACAGCCTTTTAGAGGGTAATTCTAAATATATTTGCTTTACTCTTCACATAATTAAGATTTTTTTCTGAGTTGTCACGTTGTTAAGACTAAAAAGTAGTTTAAATATAGTAGAATTATATATAACTACACTTTTTCAAAAGTGTGTACTCTTCATACCCAATTTTTTAATTTGCTACATTACATGACCAATTTGAAAAAATAGACTAGTTTTCTTGTTTCCGGTCGACTAATTTCTGTTTTCGGTCGATCAGAGGGAAGGTTTTCTCTACCGTAAACAAGAAAATAAATTAGTCTATTTTTTCAATTTATCCACATATTTCCTTGTTTTTGATCGACTAATGTCTGTTTTCGGTCGACCGAAGAGAAGACTTTCTAGATCGGAAACAGACATTAGTCGACCGAAAACAAGAAAATTAATCTATTTTTTTAATTTTTCACACATTTCCTTGTTTCCGGTAGACTAATGTCTGTTTCCGATCAAGAAAGCCTTCCCTCAGGTCGACCGGAAACAAGAAAATTAGTCTTATTTTAATATAATAGGTATAGGATATAGGAAATTTTGGAAAAGGTTATGGGTGGTATATGTTTTAATAAAAGTGATTAATTAGGTTTGGACCCCTTAAATATATTTATCAAGGCTACTGAAGGACTTCGATAGGGTACTTGCACTCATAATTTATTTATGCTCATCTCGGTAGATTAATAGAATGATAGATGATTGCTTTAGGAGACTGAAGGAGTTAAATTTGAACTTAATAAAGATAAATAAAAAATTCAGATGATACTCGAGAATCATTAAGAGCAATATAAGTTCTAAACATAATCACGCCTTCATAAACAAGACTTTGACTCTTGAGGCTTATGAGACTATAGTTAAATAGCCTCAGTCTTGCTCGAGCATATGGTGCATTATTCTATTTTTAAATACAAAAATAAGACCATAAACTTTAAATATAAAAGTAGCCCCAACTTTCGAGTCATATAAAAACATAGTTAAACAGTCTCAGGCTTGCTCAAATATAGGGTAGAATTAGATCTCTTATAGGAAGATATGATGTAAATCCAAAGCTTCCATTCACCATTAGGTTAAAATCATGTGTTTTGTCCCTCCATGAAAATTTAGAGATTGGATGGTTGAGGCACTCAATAAATGAAGAAGCAATAAAAGAACATACATACCTATAAAAATATTTTGAGAAATATTGTTATTGATAGGATAACCTTTATTTATGAATTCAAGGAATGGAAACAATTCTGAATATGCTGTATGCTGACAGAGTACGGGAATTTCCATAGAACATGTAGGTATATTAGATCCCCTCTTACATGATAATGTTTTATTAATATAATTATATTAATAAAATATTATCATGTGAGAGTGGATATAATACACCTACATATTATATAGAATTTCTGAGTACGGTTGAGAACTTGAGATTGCCACCTTGAAGTTCCAACTTCCTTTGATTATCTCTTCACCTCATATAATATTATTATATCAATCCCTTTTAGTTTTTGCCCCTTTTAGTTAATTATTATGTATTCCATTTATTACCTTTTGGTTGTTTTTATCTTTGTACAATTAGTCCATTCGAATTTTCATTAAAATTACGGAGGTTTCTGACAAAAAATTGGTTTGGCGTTTATGATTTCAATCATCCCAAACTTCACATGCAATTGTTGTGATTAGTTGGATAGTTTTAGGAAAAGATCTATACCCTCTGTAAAATGAGTACTCTTGTTTACAAAGTAGGGTTTTGTCACTATTATATATTGGTATAATTTTATATGTTAGTTATCTTAGTAATGTCATCCTATTGTAAGTCCTAATGCGCATCCAATTAAAGGGGTGTTTGACTAAGCTTATTTTAGAGAGTTTATAAGCTCCAAGAGCTTATAAGATGTTTCAAGAACTTATAAGAGGTAATGTCTCAAGTGCTTATAAGTTGTTAAAGTGTTTGGATAATTGATCTTATAAGCTAGAGAAAGAATCGTGAGTTAGAGAGATAAAATCATAGTTAGAGAGATAAAATTGACAAGAGGTGAAGTTGATAGTGTATGTGTAAAAAATAACAAACTATAATAAGGTTATTTTGGTAAATTCATGATTGCTTATAAGTTTATGAAAAATAAGTTAGAGTTGACCAACTTATTTTAGGGAACTTATAAATTTGTTGAACTTATTTTCACAACTTACAAGCTGTTTTAAAGAGCTTATAAGCTCAACCAAACACCCTCTAAATACGTAAACGAGAATAATCAAAGATTAGTTATATTATTTTTGAGATATAATCGGAGATGTAACTATGCATGGACAACCAAAAGTTTATGTTATAAATCCTAGATCAGTGTGTACTAATTAATAGCAATCAAGCAACTATTTTCACTCAACTACATATTCTTAATAGGAAAAGGGCGAAAACTGACCAATAGCAAATTAGCAATCAAACAATTATTTTAACTCAAATATACATATTCTTTGTAGAAAAATTAACTATTTATAGAATATCATAACTATTTTAGTTTGAAAATTGATATTCGAAGATATGAGAGCAATAGGCTTCTCACATTATTTTATTGCAACTATGAATTCAGTTTAAGTTCTATTATATTCCAATACGAGAAAAATTTCATCTAATTATGTAATCAAATAAAATTTAATATAATGTTTCATACACAATTCATAATGCAATAGTTTGGATGAATTTATTATGTACTCTAATATTAAATTTGCATTTATAGACTTTGGGGTTTTAATTATTTATTTAGGTTAGATTTTAATGATTGCATAACTTGAATTTTTTACTGATTTGGTTTCACATTGAATCCAAATCTAAAACTATACTTTTAATTCCTCTTTTTTTGGTCTTGGATTTTTGGGAATGATATAGGTTACTAAAACTATACTTTTAATTCCTCAACGCATATTGTTCACATCATATTGTCTGTAAAATATGTTGCATCATACATTGCCCTTTCATGACAAACTTATCATGTTAAGTAAATAACTAAAAAATCTACTAATTGGTATCTCTCGCTTATTGCTTTTGCTATTTAATTCTTAGTAATATTATTATATATAAACAAGAACAATATTAAATGTTACAAATAGCATAAAATTATTTGTACATTATAATCTATTAATATAATCAAGTAATCTCATAATCTTTAATATAGTAATTAATAGAAGAAAACGCATATGTTTATCTTATTGTATTTACTTTTTATCCAGGATATTCTTCAAAAAAAATGCAGTATACCCATTGTGTAGTAAGTGGAAATAACACAAACGTTGAAGATTTTGCGAGTGAAATTAATGATGCTTCAACGAGAAGCATCATGTGCAACTCTTTACTGGTTCTTATCAAATGCGTATTGTGATGGATTATTATTAAATTTGCTATATCTTGTTAATTCGTTTAGATTTTTGGATCAGTTTATAATAATAAAAAATTGTATAAAAAATTGTAAAAAATCAAAAGTTACTAAATTACAAATGACTCTAAAGTTTTTTTATTCTTCCAACTCTTTACATTAACCTTATGATGTCGGCTTGTTCTTCGTTATTTTGTCATCATTAGGCTCGTACAGATAATCACTGTTTCAAAAGTAAATTATCTTTGTCTACCACGTATCATAAACAATTTACTTTAAAATATTATCATTCAGAATAAAAGAACATTTGTTGAAACATGCACGTGTCTGCTCTTACTTACGCTGTTCACCTAAATTCGAGTTTCATCATCTTGACTCGAAATAAAATAACTAATTACCACGTGTACTCAATTTGGACTGAAAAAATTCAAATAAGATAAGAAACAGTTAATATAGAAAATATCGTGAAAAAGGCAAAAAAGAAAAAGAAATATGGTCCCAAAATGATGGAATAAATGTGGCTCAGCTTATTCCACCAGAAAAACAGAAAACACTACATATACGCAGGCAGCTAGCAAAGTCCAAGATAGCCAACAATTTTCTTGCTTCATTTCCTATCTCTCTTACTCTTACACTGTGAGCAGTGAAGAAGCAGCAGCTCATCAATGGCCGGCACCGGAGCTTTTGCAGAGATTATTGATGGGGACGTATTCAAGTACTACGCTGATGGGGAATGGAAGAAATCCTCTTCCGGGAAATCCGTTGCCATTGTCAATCCCACCACAAGGAAGACTCACTACAAAGTTCAAGGTAAGTAACAGAGAGAGAGAGAGAGAGAGTATTTATGTGTATATATGATGGTTATCTGAAGTGAGATTAGTGATGAGTTGTAGTGATCTTTTTCCTTGAATAGGATGTGTTCTCAGCTTTTGAGATTGTGCATGATTAGGGTATTTGCATCTGATTAGATTTCTCCTTCAATGGAGTAAGAATAGATCTTCAATCAATTGGGATTCTGTTGATACTGTTTCCTCAAACACAAAATTTATTGCTAAATTTGGTCACGCGCAACAGCTTGCACGCAAGAGGAGGTGAACAAGGTGATGGAGACAGCGAAAGCCGCACAAAAATTGTGGGCGAAGACGCCGCTGTGGAAACGCGCAGAGCTCCTCCATAAAGCCGCCGCCATCCTGAAAGAGCACAAAGCCCCCATAGCAGAGGCTCTAGTGAAGGAAATTGCAAAGCCAGCAAAAGACTCTGTAACTGAGGTAGTAGATATATCATAATTCATATATATATATACACTAATGAAATGAAACAAAATGGATTTACTGTTTTTCGGAATTTGATGCAGGTTGTGAGGTCTGGAGATCTGATATCCTACTGTGCTGAAGAAGGAGTTCGGATCTTGGGGCAGGGCACGTTCCTTGTCTCCGATAGCTTCCCGGGCAATGAGAGGACTAAGTATTGCCTCTCATCCAAGGTGATGAATCTAGCATTTTGGGACAGTATTTATATATAGTGTCTATATGAACTTATTGTGATATATGCAGATTCCACTTGGTGTTGTTCTAGCGATTCCTCCTTTTAATTATCCTGTGAACCTCGCTGTTTCGAAGATCGCGCCTGCTCTCATTGCTGGGAACTCCCTAGTCCTCAAGCCTCCCACTCAGGGTGCAGTGGCTTGCCTTCACATGCTGCATTGCTTCCACTTAGCCAATTTTCCCAAGGGACTCATCAGCTGCATCACAGGCAGAGGCTCTGAGATTGGTGATTTTCTCACAATGCATCCTGGTGTGAATTGCATAAGGTAAACCACACACACACACACGCACATGATTTTCATTATAATTTTGTCCATGAATCTTGCATTCTATCTCAATTGTGTACCTCGATCGCCTCAGCTTCACCGGTGGTGACACCGGCATTTCAATCTCCAAGAAAGCAGGGATGATTCCTCTGCAGATGGAACTGGGAGGGAAGGACGCGTGCATTGTGCTCGAGGATGCCGATTTAGCCTTGGTGGCAGCCAACATTATCAAGGGAGGATTCTCCTACAGGTTAGTTATCATGAGTTTTCAGTTAATAAGACGTTTTCCCTATAATTAGTACCTCACTTAGAGGAATTAGTGTGTATAAAATAATACTTTTAAAAATCACTGAGTTCTTGCATTCATCAATCACAATTTGTACTAATACTAAGTTAAAAAGACTGATTCATAACGTTGGTGTCGTGTCAATTGATGGCAGTGGGCAGAGGTGCACTGCAGTGAAGGTGGTCTTGGTGATGGAGTCCGTGGCCGACGCTCTGGTCGAGGCCGTGAAGGCGAAGGTGGCGAAGCTGACGGTGGGCGCACCCGAGGACGACTGCGACATAACTCCGGTGGTCTCGGAGTCGTCTGCCAACTTCATTGAGGGCCTGGTCATGGATGCTAAGGACAAGGGTGCAACGTTCTGTCAGGAATACAGGAGGGAGGGCAACCTCATCTGGCCGTTGCTGCTGGACCACGTGCGGCCGGACATGCGGATCGCGTGGGAGGAGCCTTTCGGGCCGGTGCTGCCGGTCATCAGAATCGGCTCTGTCGAGGAAGGGATCCACCACTGCAATGCCAGCAATTTTGGCCTCCAGGTGGAGAGAAATCGACCCTTTCCCATCTTAATCCCAAAACATCGTTCATTCTTTATATTTTGGTTGGTGCTAAATATGAATTCTATCACAACCTCATTTTATTTTTTTTATCCCCACCTATAGAACTTATCAAATCTATTCTAATATTTTCAATTTTATTATTGGAACTCATTTGCGGCTATAAAAAAAAGTGACTTGTTATTTCACAAAAAAAAATAAGGTGTAACACGTGACAAAAGAAAATGCCCCCCTTTGGCGCACCACATCACGACTTAGTTTGTCTGTCTATTGAATTGTAGGGTTGTGTCTTCACCAAAGATATCAACAAGGCCATGCTGATCAGTGATGCGATGGAGTCCGGAACTGTTCAGATCAACTCAGCCCCAGCTCGTGGGCCCGACCATTTTCCTTTTCAGGTACTGAACTCATTAGTTCGGGTTTTCTGCTCTATTTTTATGTTATATCTCATGTTTAACTTCATCACTTTATGGTCGGGTTTCAATTTCATATAGGGTATCAAGGACAGTGGAATCGGATCGCAAGGCATTACCAACAGCATCAACATGATGACAAAGGTGAAGAGCACTGTGATCAACTTGCCAACTCCATCTTACACGATGGGCTAAATGGCAATGGATTTTATCTCTAAATGTTGTGAAATAATAATAAAAAAAGTCTTATTTTTGTGGGATATTATTAAATTTTCACTTCGTTTTAGTGTGTCTCCATCTTAATCCTTGTTTGTATTAATCGTAGTATTTGAAAAATGTGGTCTCAAGCCGGGACGGGAGATGTGTATTTTGAGACAAATTGGGAAGCACAAATCAAATTGAATGTAATTCGAGTCCTTGAGAAATGCAAATTAAACCTGAAACTCTCTTTGTTTGAGGTACATAAAAAAACATGAACTTTGGATGATCTTTCAATGAAAACACAAACTTTTTATTTTAGGGGAAATATTATTTCGCGCTCTAATATTTGAACTTCTTCAAAATATATGCAAAATTTATATAATTAATACATTTATTAATCTTTGTTAATAATTCTATCATACATTAAGAACAAATCTTTTTTTTTTCTTGCGGCGTCAATTTCGACTGATCTAATCATTGATTATTTGAACTGAGACCAATCCACAAGTGAAATCCCTTTGATTTGAGTTACAAAATCCAAAATTTTATTTTCCAGTCCGACATCGAAATTGACGCTGCAAAACAAAGAATATTGACATTTTTTTAATCGTAAAATATAATTGTTATCAACGAATTAGTATAAGTAATGATATTGTGATTTCGTATACCTATGGTACAATTATGAAAAAAATATCAAATTGCGATATAAAAATACGCCTTAATGTTGGTTGGATTTTGGAATATGAAGGCGGAGATGATATTTTTGTTTGATTTGGTTTTTATTTTACATGTTTAGATTAGATAATCATAATCATAATCTATCTTTTTGGAGATAATTAGATAATCATGATCACAGTGAATAAAGTTTCACGATCTGAACCAAGTTTTCTAAAAATCCGATTGCTAAGGTCCGCTCAACTGTGAAAATCTTTTGGCAATTGAAGTTCCAATAGAATGGGCCGTGGGCCTTGGGAAATGATATTCATTGGGCCATTTAATTTATTATTCCTTTTTTTCATATTCCCCTAATCTAATTAAAATATAAATATAATTTTATTTTATTTCTTCATCCTTTCTAACTCCCTACTTGAAACCCTACTAACTAATTACATCTAAATCATAAACGGTTGTCATGTAAATATATAATCATTGACTGGTGATGCTAATGAGGATGTATGGATTAATTAGGTATTACTTAGTTGAGAAGAATGTATTTTTTAAATATAAACAATATTGGGTCTACTTGATTTCAGGTGTGATACTAGCTAGTTTAAGACAATAATACAATTCATAATTAATTTCACTGACATGAAAGCATTCTCTCTAAATATGATTGGCCAATCAACTGCAATAAATCCTAATTAAATAGCAATACTTTTTTATCTTTTAAGAAAATAGATTTGTATTTGCCAAAAAGTAGTCAGCTCTTACTACCTACTTTCAGTACCTAATTGGTCTAAACTTTCTTAGATTCCACCAAATTATAAACTAAAAACATAACTAAGATCACATCAATTTTTAAACTGTATTCACATATTATAATCATAATAATTTAATTAAGTCCCTTTTGAAGGATCTGTTCCTAGAAGAATGTGGTTATCTTTTTCTATACAGATGCCCATACAGTGTGTACATGTTATCTTCCTATGGCAATTTATTTATTTAAAAACTGTCTAATTATTGTTGGTGATCAGAAAGTCGAAAGAGTTGACTAGGACATATGACATTAATTAATATTAATCGTATGGAGAATATATTTTTTTTCCTAATGATATTGTATTGAGTATTCCGTATTATTATTCTGTCGTATATTTAGTGGATCGTAAATTATATATATGTTTTCCAGTCGACCTAGAAGTATTTTTATTAGTGAGCCCCACCCAACTCGATCGAAAGAAAAAACATAAAAAGCATGTAGATTATTGTAATAAAATGAGATAGGGCTTCTTGGTTTTCATTAATTTCGTTATAATAAACATAATTGTGTAATTAGTTTATTCCATTTTTTAGCTGGATTAAAATAGGTGATTATCTAGCAAGTCAACATGGACTCTTTCATTGTATAAGTGTAGAGCATAGGGACATTAATCAAATAACAATTTATTTTTTTGTGAAAAGTAAAAACTTTTGAATTAATGCATTCTACGATAATATTGATGAGTAATGTTATTTTTTTTTTATCATAATACAGTAATATTTAATTTTACACATAAAATTAGTTTTATAGATAAAGTGCATTTGTTCGTACGTACTTATATATAATTTTTTTAAGCATAGGGTTCTTAAATAGTTGTATATAAGTTTCATATGTTTTTCTAAATAACTTTATATATTATTGTAAACTTTAATACGTTCTTAATATCATTCTTATGTCCTAAAAAACACGCAATTTGCATAGTTAAGTATTCAATATCGCTTAGTTCACTGCTAACGGTTAATTGTCGCCTAAACAAATCAACAATCCTGATTGATACGCATGAATGAAATTAGATGAGAATTGAATGAATTTTGAAATAAAATGAAGATAAGAATGGAATGGAATTAAATAAATATGAGATTCATATAGCTGATATGTATAAAGAATGAACGAAATGAAATAAACAGAATAATAATTGTTCTTATAATTTATGTTAAAATAATAATAATAATAATAATAATAATAATACAATAATAAAACTAATAATAATAATAATAATAAATTATCATTATTATTATTATTATTATTTTATTTTGTTGTTATCGTTTTCTTGTATTGTTATTATTGTTATTTTTAGTAATAATAATAATTATTTCTATTATTATTATTATTATTAATTACCACTCCCCCGTCTATCAAGAATGTGTCACATTTATTTTATTCGACGTCCACAAATAGTGTGTCACTTTCCTTTTTGGAACATTCAATCCTTATAATTCAGTCTCACAACCACTCATTATTTACAAAAAAATTAATCCTCCAACACACATTTAATTCTTATAATTCAACGTTAACTACTTATTCATGACATAGTGTGACTATTTCTCTATTCAAATAATCTATCAAACATTTTATTAAAACTCGTGTCGTCCACCAAGTGACACATTCTTGGTGGACGAATGGAGTATTATTTATAATAATTTTTTTTATTATTATTATTATTTTGATTTGCTATCATTATTCTTATTTATTATTATTGTTAATTTTTAAGACAAAAAGTAAATAAGAATAGTATTTGTTAGAAAAAAATACTCCCTCCGTCCACCAAAAACGTGCATCGTTTTTGTGTACGGTTTTAAGAAAACAGTAATGAGTGTAAAGTAAATGTGTATAAAAATGTGTGTCATTGGGATAATAAATGAATATATTAATGGATTGTGAGTGTAAAAATGTGGGCCATGAGTGTTTTTTTTTGTAAATAAGTGGATAAGTTGAGGGTAAAAATGTAAAGTTGGTGTTTCTAAAAAAGGAAAGTGCACATTTTTGGTGGATTGACCGAAAAGGAATTAAATGCACGTTTTTGGTGGACGTAGGGAGTATATAAATTTGGCTAATATGTGTCAATGGAAATCCACAATACCATGGTGGATGTGAGGAATGACTAATCTCATGTTCTTGGAAATGAACATTCCTTCGAGAATGGTGATTCATGCTGTAAAAATCTTATCAGTCATATAATTGTGAATGAATGTAGGAATCATCATTTCATTCTCATTTCATTTCTGCATGTCTACCATCACCTTAGTCCTTTGACTCAGATCCCCCAACTCACCCGGAACCCATTTTGAGTTGTATATTCTACATGTGCTCAACTAAGATTGGAAATGAATCAAGCTACTCGTGAGCTACTCAAATTTAGACTCGATAAAACTTCATTCGGGTTAGTGTAATGAAGCTCGTTAGCTAAAAGGTTGAAACTTGAACTTGGTGGTACTCAGACTCCTTAATTCGTGAGGAAACTTATTAAGCGATTCATTTTGAAAAAATATATACCATAATTTATAGTAATTATATAAGTCTCTAACTAACTTTATCCGTTACATGAAAATGATTAATTTTAAAATATATTCTAATTTTATGAATAAAATAATTTTTATTAAAGGGAATAATATTTTTAATGTAGGATAAAAATTTAAAAAGCTTGTTTAAGTTTGATTAAGCTTCAATAAAGTCTTGAGCTCGCAATATTTATTCGATAAAATTTGAGTAGACCTAATTTATTGAGACACAAATTAGTTAACTCAAAGCTTTTCATTGATGTTGCCGAAGAAGAAGAATTTAATTACAATACTTTATTGTGTTATTATAATTATGATGATTGTTAGACAACATACTTAGCGTAAGAACCTTCGTTAAATACAATTTGTTAAGATGCATAATCCGCGAGTCATCATTTATACACTCAATTTTACGTTTTTCTACAAGAACTTGTAGCCGCTACATTGAATGTGTACTAAATAAACTCACATTTATATATAAATACAAATTAAAAAAATTAAATGTGATGACTAACGTGGCATAGATATCAAATGATGCCAATACAGGTGCAAATACAGTAGAACATCTCTAAAGGAATACTCTATTTAGGAATAACCTCATATTTTGTCATAAAAATTCATGGTCCCAACTTGGGACCAATTATATTTCGGAATAAACTCCATATTTGTCATAATTCATATTTTTAAGGTCCCACCTTAAAGAAATACACATCCATTTAGGAATAAATCACAATAAATAATATATATATGTGTATAGATATATAGAGAATGGATCAAATAGTACTCGAGCCTGAGATAATATGTAGTACTCAATCTTAGGGGTGAGCATTCGGATTTCGGTTCGGATTTTTGCCTAATCCGAACCGATCCGAAAATCCGAATTTTAAGAAGAAAACAATCCGATCCGAACCGAATATCCGAAAATCCGAAATTCGAAAATCCGAAAATTTTATAAATATATCCGAACCGAACCGAAAAATCCAAAATTTTGAAAAATCCGAAACCAATTTTTATTAATTCTTATATATATTTATATTAGATTTAAAAATATTTAAATAAAATATTATTATTATATATAAATTATATATAATTCGGATTTTCGGATTAAAAAAATCCAATCCGATCCGAAAATCCGAAATTTTAAAAAATGTCAATTCGATCCGAACCGAAAATCCGAAAAATCCGAACCGAATTTTAAATTTCGGTTTGGTTCGGATCGGATATTCGGATTTCGGGTATTTTGCTCACCCCTACTCAATCTCATCCACTCATCTAATAGATATTATGGTTCAGATTTTTTCGGACTTTTAAGCTTAATTTTGCTAATTTTTGCTTCATTAAGGGTGGATTAGTAATTTGATTTGTTATGTGATTGAAAAAAACAAATAATGCATTTAGATGAGTTGTCACGTGTCAAATTTTGATGCGTCCACGTGTTCAAAATGCGTGGTCTAGATTGAGAATACATACTATCTGGGAGGCGGTACTACGGAACCCAACCCTATATATATATATATATATATCATTATAATAAATTTATGCAGATTAAAAATATTTCTAAGGTTCTTTCATGACAATGACTTCATCTTTTTGTTGCAATTATATCTTTTAACTCGGGTCTTCAATAGCTCGTCCATATGATCATCTTCTTGTTGAACCCAAAATATTTTCAATTTGTCGAGCAAACTCAAAGCTTACATGTACTTACATGCATCTACTTTAAGAGATTAACTCTACATATTCTAAGTCAAATTAAATATTGTACATATATTTGCATATAATACATTATACATACATGTATTTAGTAATTATAATATTTATGTATTGTTCATGTACATTAAAATTAGAAAAAAAAAAATTCTTCTTACAACTCTATTTAGGAATAACCTCTCATTCTGTCATATTTTTCAATTGTCCCCAAAATATTCCTTAATAAAGGTTCTACTGTACTAATAAGTGTGTAGCAAAGCATTTACAACAATAAAAATGGGTATTCTTATTTAAATCTCCTCATATGCTGATGTCCATAAATCACACAGATCTCATATAAAATGAAATTCAATTCAAGAAAAAATATTCGATAAAATGATATTTAGTTTATGCATATGGAATTCGATTGACAGCTAACTTAATTGTCTAACGAGACCAAGCCGAGACAATCAAATACGGCTTGGGTTTTCGTGATTAATTATCTTAGGTTGTGAGATCAAAAATTAAGATCTAATTTTATTTTATTTGATATGATTCCTTCTCATTGTATAATTCTGGTTTGGTTCAATGAATATGGATCGGATATCTAAACATCAAATTTAAGTGTTAAATTAGTCCAGATTGTACTTATAGTACCACGTAGACCTAGCAAATGTCGATTTTGTGGGGGAGATTACTACAAAAGGTACAAACATTTAAATCAATGAGATAATTCCTTTGTCGGACTTCATGCAAACTGATTTGGATACCAAGATAATACTGTATATATTATACTAATACATCTTTCTCTGTCCATCTTTTTTTTTTTCTCTTCACATTATAAAATAATAGAGATTAAGAAGGGTAATATTATTATTATAATAAACGCACCCAACCCTTGTCCCCCACCACAAAAAAGGAAAAAGGATTTTATAAACAAAGTATATTTGTGGGCTAGTTCATAGTGTACTAATTCATATTCACGACCCTAGAAAATGGATTTTATAAAATGAGTGATTGAAGTTCGATTTTAATTTTCCTTCTTCAATTCTTAAAAAACGAACAAAGAAAAAAGAAACAGAGTAGGGTCAAAAGTTTTGAGTTCAAATTCAAACAATATTTATTGGGCTGAATATATCAATCATGGTTTTTTAATTATAATTTACGTTTCCTATGTGATTTATAGATTATTATACAATAAAATTTACTCACAGTGCACCTCAAGTTACAAACATATCTTGTCATTAAAAAAAGAGAGATGGGTGTGTGTGTTGACCTAGTGGTAGAGTGGTTAATGCCCGATGCCAAAGGTCTGTTCGAGTTGTGTGTGACTTTAAAATTTCTGTATTAATTGACAAAAAAAAAAGAGAGAGATGAATTCATATTTATAGAATATAGGGTTAATACCCGAATACGTGTTATTGTATTACTTTTTGATTTATTTGTAATTAGAAAAACACACTCTCTTAGTTCATCATATTAGTATTTTTTTTAATAAAGTGTTATAATTCGTAATTTGAGAGTAAAATTTGATATATTTCATATTTATCCTTATTTAATACTTTTGAAATTTAATTATTAGTTGTATAACGTATTTATCATGGTAATTTATAAGATTATAAATGTAATTTTTTTAATTTTTCTTATATAATTTGATGGTTAATGAGACTTGTAGAAAAATAGAGAGAGTAGATGTATAAGTATAAATTCAATATTGGGATGATGATAGTATCATTGGGAAGCCAAATTTTATAATTGGGAATCTTAAAAGTTGAAGACACTATAACTAGGATTTGATGATTTCAAGACAATAAATGTGAATGAATTAGAAGATTTATGTGTTTATTGACTAATGGTTTTCAGATAATTTATTAGTTATAACTAGGGATGTTAACGGGTGAGTTTTATCCGAACCAGAATCAATAAATAAATAATGATTCTGGTTCTGGAACTGACCCATTAAACACTGGATCCAGATCGGACCAGGACCATCAACTATGCCAGTCATGTAGAGACAGAAAATATAGCAAACTAGCTCATCAGCCTCATATTTTCCATAACCTAATTAATCAGCCCCAGGGGAGAATGATGATGGAAATGTGTCATAAGCGATCCGGATCTGAGCGGGTCTAGAACTAGAACTGGATCAGAACCGGACAAGAATCAGAACTAGAATCGAAACCGTTGTTTTATAATTTAATGTGTTATGAGTGATTTTGAATCGATATGGATAAAACTAGCTTATTGGCAAGCTTATTTAAACTTAGACTTGTCAATAGACGGATTTTACTCGGACCAGAACCAATAAATAAGTATTGGTTCTGGTTCTGAAACCAGAACCAGATCCAGATCGGACCATCAAACTATGAATATAAATGGTCTGGGTCTAAAGCGGGTCTGGAACCGGAACCAGAACCAGAACCGATGCTTTAAAATTTAATGGGTTTTGAGCTATTCTGAATCGGTCCGGATAAAACCCACTCATTGACATCCCTTGTTACGACATACTTCTAATTTAGGTATATATAGAAGTATAGAACACATAAAGTAATCAGAATGGACCACTGTGTCATTATAATAAAATGAGGATTACTATAGATCCATATGATGTGCCGATTCTGATTATATATATATATATATATATATATATATATATATATATATAGGAGATGGACGTGAGAATGCAAATATTGGTGAGAAATGAGAATGCAACATTTAACGTATAAAATTGTTGCACTAAATGTATAAATTTGTTGCATCAAATTTAACATATAAAGTGTAACACTTAATATAAAGTTGTTGCACAGAATTTGGTGCAACATATTTATACATTTAGTGCAACAACTTTATACGTTAAATACTGCATTCTCATTTCTCACCAATATTTGCATTCTCACGTGAACCATCCCCTATATATATATATATATATATATATATGAACTCCAAAAACATAAAATTTGGCAACTTTTATTATCTGTCAGCGAAAGTCAGAAAATAAAAATTTATTGAAATGCTTAGATCGTCATGATGTAAATACAATTTTCACATTATTTTATTTTAAACTGTATGCCACCTTCCATTATCATATCACTTATTTATATGCAGCAAATATTTGTGATGGCATAATAAATGTATCTGATGATATTATAGTTAGGCATATATGTATACGAATCGAGTCGAATTAAACACTATCAAGCTCGAGCTCAGCTTGTTTAAATTTTATTCGGCTCAAGTTCGAATTCGAGCTTTAAATTTTGCTCGAGTTGAGTTCGTTGTAAAATTTTTGAGCTCGCGAGCAGCTCGAATTCGGTTCGATAACTACTCATTTATGAGACATATTCGAACTCGAGCTCGAACTCTGCTCATGTTCGACTTTGCTCATTTTCGAGCTCGAGCTCGAATTATTAAATTTTCGTAATTTATTATTAAAACTATTATTATATTATTATTAATTTTTATTAATTATCAATAAAAATATAATTTATAATTTATTATTAGTTTTAATTATTAAATATATAAAAATAATTTATTATTTCACATGTTCGTAAACATGTTCGCGAGTTCACGAACCGAACAAGCTCAAGCTCGGTTCGAGGCTCGAGTTCAGCTCGTTTGCAAAACGAACGAATTTCGAAGGAATTTTTTTAGAGTCGAACTTCGAATAGCTCACGAGCGATTTGATTTGTTTAGACCCCTAATTATAGTTACAGTATATCTAATGTAAATAAATGTATACTATTAATAAAATATTGAGTGTGAGTGATCAAAATAAAAGAAAAAAGTGCCACATTAACCATTTTGCACCTATTAAAGCTCAAATACTATTATTACCTTTTTCTCGTCATCATTTAACTTTTTTAAATTGCAATTTCAAGTCCCATCAATTTCTAGGAAAGAGATGTTCGACATTTTATTTATCTTATTTGAATCAGGTAACTGAGATAACATGGATTTCCTCTTGTTGTCATGGAAAGAATTCCAATTACTCAAAAATAGATAGAAAAGCAAACAAAGATTCCTTTTCCTTGTCTTTTTCTACTATCGAAATCATAAAAATTATCAAAATTTATTTTCAGCCTCTATTGTTGTGATCGTATAGCCCGGCCCTTTAATATTTGTTTGCTATATGCCACTACATATATCCATGTAGGGGTTAAATCTATTAGAAACATTTTCAATGTTAGAAATTAAAAATCAACATAATTTTTTTAATTAAAAAATATTATTTTATGGATAACGAAATATAAAATTAGAGAAAATATAGTTTTATACATGAAAAAATATAGTACCGAAAAAATATTATCTTATAGGTAAGAAAAACACATCTCATTTGGAGAAAATCAATTTGAATAATTTATTAACCAAAATCTGTTAATTAAATCGGTTTCTAGTTACTAGCTATTAAGAGGGTTTTATTTTGATCCATTTCCTATACATGTGTATGTGAATATAATCGGTTAGATAGAACATCGTGAGAGCAGTAATCCGTAATGTCATCATGTACCCCTAGATTAAACTTTTTCTTATAGAATAATAAATTAATACCACATTATATAACAAATTGAGATTAACAATTCCTATTTATTCACCAACTTAAACATGCTCGGCCGATAATAATTAAGTGAAGAGGTGGTCTCCTGTACATCCGACCGTATATACGGATTTTGATATTTTTCTTCAATATAAATGATATTTTTCTTCAATGTAAATGATACTTTCTAAATTATAGGATAAAAAACAAATAATAGTATTATTTAATGTAAATGATACTTTTCTTAATAACAAATGATATTTTTGTCCGTTTGTACTGCACGGATGGATTGTATATGAGTTTTTGTGTTAAAGTGAATGTGCTTAATAACAATACAGTACTCACTACAAATCAATCTCATTAAAGAATGAAGTGGTCTTGGTAAGTAAAATTATGAATTTTGAAAGAAATGTATTCATAAGTGCATTTTTGAAGCCCAACATCCACTAACCATACAACTCTTTCGAAGTTAAGGAAGAATAAGGATTTAATTAAATATATTAGATTAAAATTTAGCCCTAAAATGAAAGACTAAAGTTTCAATTTGTTTTGAGGGATGAAAGTTGCGAAACAGTAGTAGATAAGGTAGCTAAGTAAACCCCAATATCGTAATTTCCTCAACGGTCTAACCCGAGTTCATCTCACCGAACTAGTATAACATTCCCCAATTATAGAGCCCCACGTTTATAGCCCTCCACGCTCAATGTGTGTATATATCTATCTCTCTTGCAGTAGCTATATATATGTATCTCTATACACATCCCATTTCTACATAGACATTCCAAATATCCCAAACCCCAAGCATGATTCTGCTGCTTTCATGTCTTTCTCTCTCTAAGTACTCCTACTCCTCTCACACCACACCTTCTTCAATTCCTCGCTGAAATCCTCCAGTTTCCTTCAATTTTCGTACGGAAATTTTAATTAGCTTCTAATTGTTGCGAATATCATTTAGACATGCAGCCTGCCAGCGGAGAATTTGGCGCCATGAACAACCTCAACGCGCTGCTGAACCAGCACCAAATCTCATCCCTCCACGAACTCCACAGTCACGGCCAAGTGCCGCAGATGCTGCAGGCTGCTTCGCAGTTCGATCCGGCGTCGTCGCACGACGATTTTCTCGAGCAGATGCTATCCTCCGTGCCGTCCTCCGCCGCCGCTGCCTACCCGTGGGCGGACGATCATTCGCAGCAACAGCAGATGGAGGAGCAGTCTGCCGCCGCTCTGGTTTCTAAGCTGAGGCAGCATCAGATCAGCAGTGGCGCTGCCAAGGCAGTGATGCTCCAGCAGCAATTGTTGCTCTCCAGAGGCCTCGCCGCCTGTAATGGCGATCTCCACTCCCCAACCCGATCAGATGGAACTCTTCTTCCTTTGCGGCAAGGCGATCATAACGACGGTGTTGATGGAAACGGTTTCAAGTCGGTCAGTTATAATGCCTTTGATTTTGTTAAAAGCGCGCTACTTGCCTAATTCCGTGGTAAGAAAAGTTGTTCGTTTTATCTAGATATGAGACTTATTGTGGATTAAATTACAGATTCAGGCAGATGATGCATCGATAAAAGCTTTATTCAGCGGCTTCACTGGATCTCTTGGTCAAACCTCAAACCAATCGCAGCATTTCCACCATCCTCAGGTTTTACGTCATATTTATTTCAACCGCTGCAATTTTTTCCTCTTTTTCGCTTAAGTTTTATTTGAACCGTTTCATGGTCGAATTTCTCATTTAGTTATTGAAATGCTGTCGTTTAATGCATTATTGATAATTATTTTCGATCTAGTAATTTAACGTGGAGCGGTACTGCAGGTCCAGAATTTTAGTGCCGCCGGCACAGCTACGCCGTCAGCGGCGGCGCAGGCGATGAATCAACCTCCAGTGAGCGGTTCAAGCGGCGGAGGCGCCTCTGGGCAGCCGCGGCAGAGGGTGAGGGCCAGGAGAGGACAAGCCACTGACCCCCACAGCATCGCTGAAAGAGTGAGTGTTTTATGGAATCGTACTACACAGTACGATATCGGTTACTGATTTTTAGGGGGTTCAGTGTACTTTTGTCATTATTTCGATTCGTTTGTTTCTGATTCTTGTCGAGAACATGTCGTTTCTGAAAACGAAATGGGCAGTTACGGAGAGAGAGGATTGCGGAAAGAATGAAGTCACTGCAGGAGCTTGTACCCAACGCCAATAAGGTCACTCATATTTCTCCGTTATCATCATCAATAAATTATTACTTAACGCTAATTGCGATAACTATATATCTTTAGTTTAACTTTAATATAATAGCCTAACTCATATTAATTTCGTAGTTCGTTACAAGTTACAACAACATAATGTTTTGGCTACTGTGACTTTTGCCATAGTTGAGACATATATGTATAAATTTCTTTTAAATTAAAAGAAGGGGCTAAATCGAATAATGGGTTACATATGCATATGACACAAACACATAGTAAAACAATCCCGAGCACTTTTTAGTCGAGATTGACTGGAACTTCCTCTGAACTAATGATTATTACTTATTTCAGTATTTGGGAACATATCATTGTTAGCGAGTCAAATCATAATCTCACGTGCTGTTAGTGAAGGACTAGCAAAGAAATCAAATGATATCATGTAAGATGCGTTTGTCGATTGGGTGATTGAGAATGTATTAGTGATGGAATCACAGTGGGAAAGGAGATAATGGGGGAATCATAATTAGCTGACAATAAGTCATCATTAAGAGATCATACATTAGTATCAACTACTTAATATCATAACTAAGTGACTGTTAATCTAATATATCTCGGAATAAGCCAGTTTTTATATGGAGATAAGATGTGATTAATATTTTGTTTAATGATATGACAGACCGACAAAGCCTCGATGCTGGATGAGATCATCGACTATGTCAAATTCCTACAGCTCCAAGTCAAAGTACAACTCTCTCTCTAAAAAACGCGGGTTTTAAGATTTTTGCTGTATGTATAAAATATTGGAAATGATTCTTTTTAATTAAAAATCGTTGTGGCAAGGAAATATTTAATTTCTCGATGCAGATGGGTTTTTGAAGAAAAAAAAGTAGTTCGCCTAAGAGTCCTAGAAATTGTTTTAGAATTCGTGAGTCCTTATTCGTCGTCTGCGAACAGGTTCTCAGCATGAGCAGATTGGGCGGTGCTTCAGCTGTTGCACCCTTAGTTGCTGATATGTCTTCTGAGGTAAGGCTGCTCACCGTTATTATAATTAATTCCTTGTTGGTATTTTCTTCAGTGGCCGTGATGACACCTTTCGTTCTTTTTTCACATATTGGATTGAGATAAATTATTTACTCTTAAAGATGACTGAATTCTTTAGTAGTGTTTCAACATCCATTAAAAACTTTGTAGATAATGGGCATTTGGCATTTAACTCTCTCCAAGCGCCTAGACTTTTTAGGTTATTTGACCCCATTTCTTAGGTTAGCTTCCACTATGTATACCTCTGTTCCTTTGATATATATTTTTATATATAGATATTGAGAAAAGTTGGCCTCTGAGTCTTCTTTTGTTAATTTTATTATATTTATGTGAATTTGACAGTTATCACTGAGTTGATTTTGATACAAAGCTGTTTAAAAACAAGAATGTAAAAGAAAGTTGCTTGACTTGATCTAAAAGTAGTTAGTCTTGTATAAACAAAGAATCGATGCATCAATTCTGGAAGGAAACCAAACAGAGCAACTCCACAATTCCTGCCTGTCTCGCTCAAAATTCTCCATCATCAGAAAACAACAAAACCATAAAGCATCACGCGTGCTCCTTTTTTCAGATTCCATCTTCTTGGTCGACATGATGTAGTTTGTGGGGCAAATTAAATAATGCTTAAAAATATGTCTATAGTTTCGTAATTTTCACTTTCTTAGATCAAGTAGAATGAGATTATGAGATACAATCAATATAAAATTCTTGATTCTGATTGGATCATGAGATGGAATCCTTTATTATGTTTTGAGTTGTGAAAAAGTCAGTGATGGCGGCAATTAAATAATGGTACAATGTAGTGCAATTGATTCCAAATCTGCATTAGGTTTCTAGCAGAATAGTACATAGTTAACATAACGTGGTGAATGTACAGGGGAGGAGCGGTAACGGAACGCAGACGGCGTCATCGTCAAACAACGAGGGGATGACCGTGACGGAGCACCAGGTGGCGAAGCTGATGGAGGAGGACATGGGCTCCGCCATGCAGTACCTTCAAGGAAAGGGGCTGTGCCTCATGCCCATTTCCCTCGCCACAGCCATCTCCACCGCCACTTCTCACTCCAGGATCCCCCTCGCCGCCGCCAACAGCCTCAAAATCAACGGCAACCCCTTACTCACCTCCGACGCTCGGGGCCCCACTTCCCCGAGCATGTCGGCTTTGACGGTCCAGTCCGCCTCCGTGGGTGGTAATGTTAACGGAGAACCGTCCCTTAAAGACGTTTCCAAGCCATAACGGCGTCGCTTTCTCCCTTACCAACTCCTCTCTATACATCTATCTGAGAGACTTTTCTTCTGCGGGGGAAGAAAAAATGGAGAAAGTGAAAAGGCGTAAATTGACAAAAAGGGGAAAAAAGATTATAGGGTTTGTAAAATAGCTGACCTCTGTTTTTTAGCTGTCGACGGCCGTCAAGTCTACCAAAATAAGGGTCTCTTTATGTTTAGTAGTAAGGGTTGTTTTTCGGTATAAAAAAGGAGCGTACGCCACGGCGCCGTATTTGGGTAGACTTCGGTTTCTGCGTAAATCCCAGATGTTTCTTTTCCTCTTTGTTCCATTTATCGGCTTGTATTACCAAAAAATTGTTTACAACTTAAACATATGTTTGGCCAATTATCAAATATAAAAGGAGGATTGATTTCCTAGTCTCTACTATTATCTTTTGCTCTTCCATTGTATATGTATCATATGAATATGCGTCATATAATTCAAGTAAAAATATTAATTTTAGAAATAGGTCTACTTCTTTAGTTATTTTACACAATAAGAATGGGCTAAACAAAAGGCTCTTTAAGGCCTAAGTCCTAACAACTTGTCTTTCTGTCACTTTTCCTAAAGTCTTTTTCATATTTTTCTTCTATCACATTACTTTTTTTAGCGGAAAGTCTATTACATTACGAATGTAATTATTTTTAGAGCTAGCTATTCTTTACTTATCCATACATTTGAGTATGTGATACAACTGAGACATAGGTTAACCGTATAAATAAATGGAAAGGCATGTTTGATTTATTAATGGGGTGGTGTCACAGTGAGTCCACCCCTAATTAATTAATTAATTTTAATTAATTAATCTTAATTAACTAACTAATCTTAATTAATTAAATTAATTCTAATTAAAATTAATTAGTTTAATAAACTTTAATTTTAAATTAATAAATAATAATTTTGAATTAATATATCTTAATTTTTAATTAATAACCCCTAATTTTGAATTAATAAACCCTAATTGGAAATAATAAATCCTAATTTTGAATAATAAACCCTAATTATGAATTAATAAATCCTAACATTGAATTAATAAACTTTAATTGTGAATTAATAAACCCTAATTATGAATTAATACACATCAATTATGAATTAATAAACCATAATTATGAATTAATTAATAAACTATAATTATGAATTAATAAATTCTAATTTTGAATTAAAAATTAATAGTTTAATTATAAACTAAAAAATCTAATTATTCTTACTCACCATAATTAATAAATAATTATTCTAATAAAAACAAGGGTGAGTTCACGGTGAGACGGAACTCACCCAAGTTTTTGTCTTTATTAATTAAGAAAATTTGGTCGTCCAAAATGGGTATTGTATATGATTGCTCTTATACTTTAATGTTTTCAATAAGCTGTTAGTAAAAATTAGAATCATTGTGAACTTTTTAAATTATTCTTGAATTCTCACCCTCTGGTCTTTAAAAAGAGTGAAGAGTTCGATGGATTAAAATACACAAACGAGAAATCTGTAAATATAATATGCTACCTAAAATAACTAATAAGGCTTGAAAATTGGTCTGCATAGATTTACATTAGTATATTTTCTGTTTTCTCGTAGTGTTAAATTGAAAAATTTGTATAAGTACGATAGGTTAAGGGTAATTTGGTAGAATATCCAAGATCGGTATATACTTTGCGTCCTATTCGAAGATTCCATTAAGCATAATTCTCTAAGGTTTTTTTCTGTATTCAATCATCGGTAAATGTGGATAAATACAATGAGACTTGAGGACTCACCTAACATTATTAATCTAGTACTCCCTCCGTTCCACCTAAATTGTCCCATTTCTTTTGGGCACGTGTATTTAGGAGAAAGATATAAAGTAGGTAAAGTGTTAAAAATTGGGTAGGGTCCACACTTTTTGAAGGGATAATTATTTCCTAAAATGGAATGAGACATTTATAATGGGACAAACCCAAAAGAAAAGTGGGACATTTTAAATGGGACGGAGGAGTATAACATACATGAACAATAAATTTATATATATATATATATATATATATATATATATATATATATATATATATATAGAGAGAGAGAGAGAGAGAGAGAGAGAGAGGTTTAAGTAAGAATCAATTTTAACGTGAGAACTAAGAACCACAAAATTAGCTATGAACAAAATGAATTTGTTATGAAAGTTAATGCATCCGTTGGCTTGAAAAGTTACTAAATCCAAAAATTGAATTCTCACCAGGTTCGAATCCCATGAGGAGCAAAATTATATTTTTCTATTCACTAACTTTCTCAATGATTCATTAACTTTCAAAGCAAATTCATCATTTTTTATTCTCATGTTCTCATGAAAAATAGTTCTCACGTTAATCTTCACACACACACACACACACACACACACACATATATATATATATATATATATATATATATATATATATATATATATAGGAAACTTAAATACCACTATTTATAAATTTATATACTACCAGTATCCATTTTGAAAATTTACTACAACCTATACCCAATTCATTATAATATATTATTACGTAAAAGCGCAAAGTTTTAACAAAGGCGCAAATTTGCCTGCAATGTTTTAACAAATTAAAGACTGCAAATTTACAACTGTGCAATTAATAGAGTTGACTGACCGTGTATAACTTTACCAACAATTCATTCTCCCTCACTTTCACCCTCTCAATTTCAAAATTTTGAAAGAAAGAGAAGAGATTGGTGAATTTCATTCCATTCCGGAATTAATTATCGAGCTTCACCACGGAGGTAATTTTTCAATTGCTTTGATGTTTCGGTCGACTAAGCTTCTCTCCGATCGAGGAAGCCTTCTTTCCGGCCGACTGGAGAGAAGGCTTTGCTCGACTGGAGAGAAGACGGGAAGACGAGCCTTTCTCACCGGAGACAACGGCTTTTCGACCGGAGAGTTTTATTTGAATTTTCTAATAATTATGTATTAACTCAATTTTCTAATAATTAGGGTTTTGCTTATTCGAATCGAAGAAAGGAGTGAGAATATTTGGTTGCTTATTCGAATCGGTGAGAATATTTGGTATGTTTTATGTTTTCGGTATATTATTTGGAATAAATATAGTTATGCGATTTTGATATGCGATTTTGTTTTGATATGTTAAGATGATTTTGATGATTTTGAATAGTTGCATATTTTTGTAAGATTATAATAATGTTTCAATTTGAAATTGAAGTTGATAGGAAATATAGGAAATATTTTGTTGGTTATTGTTGGTTTTACAAGTTTCGATAGGAAATATTTTAGATTTATATGTGGAATGTTTAAATTTGAAATGATAAATGTTGGTTTCATAAAAATTGAATTAATTTGTTGTACCAATTGAACTTTCCGATCGGTGAAGGCTTCTCCGGTCGTGGGAAGAAGCCTTCACCGATCGGAAAGTAGGTGAATTCGATCGGAAACAACGAATTGTTTCAATATATTTGTTGTCTCCGATCGGAAAGTAGGTGAATTCAAAATTGAATTAATTTGTTGTACCAATTGAACTTTTCGATCGGTGAAGGCCTCTCGGTCGTGGGAGAAGCCTTCACCGATCGGAAAGTTCAATTGGTCGATCGAGACAACAAATTAATTAGTTATTAATATTTAGTTATTAATTGAATTATTTAATTTTCTAATTATTAGTTATTAATTGAAATTATTAATTGAATTTTGTATAATTAGTTGTTAATTATTAGTTATTAATTGAAATAATTATTAGTTATTAATTGAAATTATTAATTGAATTTTTAATGATGCGGTATTATTTTGAAGGCAATATGTCGCATTTACGGTATGTTTTCGTGTGAACCCTTAGTATGTTTACCTTAAATATATTTTGTAATTGAGATTGGATAAATGTTGGTAGATGTGATTGAATAATATGATTGTATATGATTGAATATGAGTAGTTGAATTATGTTATTGAGATTGGATAAATGTTGGTAAATGTTATTGAATAATATGATTGTATATAATTGAATATGAATCGTTGAATTATGTTATTGAGTATGTTAATATTGTTTATGGCTTGTATGTTTCGAGATATCTGTTTTGGAATATGATTGAATAAATAGCGTTTATGGTATATGATTGAATAATATTTCATTTATGGTTTAGAATGGTTAAATTGTATTACTTAATTATGGCGATTTTGATAGGTGATTTGTAGTTCTAATTATTTTTATATTTGTATGATAGGATGTTTATTGATGCGAATTATATACAAATGAAATAATTATTGTAGTAGTTTGTTGGTTTGTTGTCGTTGTGTAATATGTGACATTGATATAATTGTAGGTCGATCCTGTTTTCTTGAGGCCTACCACGATAAATGTGGTGGCGGATGTAAAGACTTATTATAGGATGATTATTTTAAATATATTAAGAATGTCTTGCTAGATAAGGCGTGAAGAGTTGGTAGATATGTTTAGGGGGTTGCTTTGGTCATCGATTGATTGGACTCCGGGCCTAAGTCTAGTTTTCTTTGCACCATTTAGTCTCCCGTCGGATAGAGCCTACGCATCCGGAGATGTATTTTTCATCAATGGAAGATATATATGTTTTCCATTAAAGATTATGCTCTAGTCACCGGCGCGCAATTTGGGTCATCATCATTTGATCCCACACTAGACTACGACTTGAGCGGCGTTGAGGTCTATAGCCTTTTTGCGGGGCACACAGTTACATTACGTAATCTAGTAGATAGATTTTGTAGTAGTGATTTTAGTGATGATGTAGATCTTCGTCACTATTTACGTGCCCACGTTATTACCCTCTATGGGTTCGTATTTGGATACGATACGGGAAGATAATAGTGATTGGGTTTGGGCATTGGTTGACGATGCGGAGGCGTTTGCCGATTTCCGTGGGGGCCTACGAGTTACGAGATATTGAGATATTATCTGACGCGATGTCGACCTAATGCTCAATACCACTTTTACGGACGATCTGGGCACTATATGCTTGGTCACTCGAGATCATACCGGGCTTGGGAAGTATAGTTGGGACGTCATCAATCCCCAGCGTGTCAAGAGTGTTGAGGTGGAAGTTCAAGAGTAGGCTCTCACCGTGACTTCTGATCACTTTTGAGCAAGAGGTATTGAATTTTATTATAATTTTAAATCATGTATGAGGTATTGTATTTATTAGAATATTAAATAACATCTTTCAATTTATTGTAGGTCGATTATCATCTCACATCCATCGAGCCGGACTCATTCGAGGTTAGCACCGTTTACTGGGTGTCTATCTCACACCCCTCTCCACTCGGTGTGAATTTTGTTATACCGTCAAATCCTTTGAGGGAGGGACGGCAGTTCCCTTCTCGTCGTGGTGTGTCTCATCCACCTCCGGTGGATGAGCCTCGACGTAGACGTCGAGTTCCGAGGAGGGCTCCACAGTTTGTTGAGGATCCTGATCTTTCAGGGTCTCCATCGAGCGAGCCTCGAGCCTTCACCCGATACCCGGCGGAGGACATCGTCGATTGGGTTCGTTGAGGTTCCGGTTGTTGATGAGCTGCGCGCCATATGTGGATAGTCGTCCATCCGTTGAGAGGCGGGATACGGGAAGACATACCGAGGCGGCTTCATCGAGCGGTGGTGGTCGCAGACTCAGCACCAGGCGTCTTAGTTCGCCGATCGTCGTTGGATTCGAGAATCTATCCGGAATCTGTCCGGGAGGAGGGACGAGCGGTCGACGCATCGAGAGGTCTATCGAAGACAAATTTATTCCAAAGATAAAAAGTGGTTTGAAAACCTCTTAGAAGACTCGATGTGGTTGCACACATAGGGATGATCTGACTACACATGCACCTCATGTCCCACGTCATCCGGCGGCGACGCGGAGGTGAAGATCGAGAGACCACATCACCGCCCGATCGGATGTCCCCGAGGCGGTGGACATATTGAGCCGGTGGCGACCTTCGCATCGGCCAGTGATACCCTCCCGCTACTCTCACGGATCCATGGTACCGATCCGGAACTACATCTCATCATTCCATGATGGGATGGACCTATTTAGTGATCGGCGCCTCGGGGCGTCGTGAGGCGGACTTTCGAGCCGTCGGCTGGCAGTTGGAGGAACGGTAACTATTAAGTCTCATATTTGGCGGTTTATAATATTTCATTATATTTGTTATGTTTTCATTTCTCTAAATTAAATGTTTGTAGTTCGGGATCCGGAGGTGAGCGGGCACGGAGACCTTCGGTGTAATGAGGTCACCATCGTGAATAGCCCGATGCCACGTCCATTATCCGATGATATATTGATAAATTACCGGCGTTTCTTGAACACAAATAAAGCGATGGTGGTTGTTCGAGTCTTGATCGACAAGTCCGGGTTGCATTTTTCGTGAATATCGAAATGCCGGAGGCGTTTGATGTTGGTGCGTTTTATACAATATGCTTCGTTTTTTAAGTACATCTACTTATATTGATATGTATCCTAAAATAATTTTGCGGTCGTCGATCTATTCATGGTGTATTTGAGGATGAGACTCGATGCCGGGATCGGCGTATTGGATGGGGTGGATTATCAAACACAATCATCCTTGATACTAGTTTTTCGTAAGTCTTTAATACAATCAATATATAGTATATATGTGTAGTATCTCTAATTACTTAATTTTCAATGTTGAATAGATGTTTATGCAAAATTCATGGTCCGAGGTACACGCAATGCTTTCGTCCTACATTCAAGACCCGCGTGAGGCACCATTGATCATGACCCCTGAGAGCATTGCTTCTACATGGCAGCCACCAGCGCATTGGATAGCAGTTGTCCTCGGCATGGCGGGTTATACATCATGGTTACGTGCCACGCAGGTAACCTTATTTAATACAATAAATATTAATTTATCTAAATGGTTACGTGTCCTTGTTTATTTTATCTAAATATTAATTTTTATAGATCATTATCCCTTGCGTCATCGAGCGGCGTTTCGTGATAATGCGCGTGGATATGCACTCTGGTCATTCGTCTTTGTTTGACTCGCGTATTTGGAGGATGGACCGGGATCAGTGGATGCGAGGATGATGGACTTCGTGTGCTGACTAGATTATTGCGGCCGTTTCTTCTCTTCACTAGATGGTTCGAGGCTAACTCCACGAGATACCACCATGGAATAATGATGCGATTATTACACGGCTGCCTCTTGGATGTATTTGACCGGAAGGCGATTTGATGATGGTCCATTTGCGTGCATGATGTGGAGCGTCTTATTTCGGTTCACCGAGCATCGAATGGGTGCGTCTAATGTTGTAGCATATAGACATAAAGTAGGTGGAAATATATATGAGATATGTGATCCATATAAAGCCGAGAGGAAGAGGAAGAGGTAGAAATTAGCATGTCTTGGTATATTGGTATGTATTTGTATATTGGTATGTATTGGTATATTGGATGCAAATGGATGTTCATATTATTTATCGAATATTTGATTATCGATAGTTATTAATCCTCGTGACAACAACTTAGTATTTAACTCGAAGCTAAGATCGTTGAATGAATTTGTGTCTTTGTTTTGAAGAATCATACACTTTAACCTATCGATCAAGAACAAGATATCGAAACGTAAATCTCAAACTAAACATAAATCTTAGGACTCGGTTTAAGTCAATGTTAGGTGAATCGTTAAACATACACTTTAACCTATAAAGCAACGAGCGCAATCGATAAGATAGTCTATCGAGAAATGAACAAAAGCGGTCTCCAAAGCAGTGCGAAGGAAGCAGAATCAAGCACTAACATGCATCCGTCGATGTAGATAAAATAAGCAACGAAACCACATACTAGCACTCCATTAGTACTAAAACTCGTGAAGATCAAAGTTTTCACCGCTATTCAAACAAACAAACGTGCAAAAAGAAAATGGGCGAAAAAAAAAAAAAAGGCGGAGAAGGAACCTTTACCTCGATTTCAAAGGATGGAAGCGATCGAAATTGTATGAGAAACACAACCACGAAAAGAGAATAGTTTCAAGTAATGATAGAGGAAGGCGTCGCCTTAAGGAGAAAAATCCCGTTATCTAGGCGCTTCAATTCAATTCAATTTGATTAAGTTAAAATAATAATAATGTTAATAATATCTTTACATGAATGTTTTCTTTCATTACAATGTCACTCGTCTCGGATAAGTAAGGACACTTCCGACGCGTATGAGATTCATTACCACACAAGCTACATGTCCGTAGTGCACGACTTCTACTACTCGATCCCACTTACATTGGATGACGATATCGACCCACTTTGGGCGCCCGACTAACGGACTCTATTAGGAGGCATAAGCGTAATTCCGGCAACATCGGAGGAGCAGTCCAACTAGGCGTGGTGAACATGATTGATCCGATCTGGTATGCTTGGCTAGCTTTGCGAATGGTAGTACTCCCCACATAGTTAGATATATGGTGACCTTTATGACTAAAAATTTATATAATCAATTATATGTAAGTGAAATCAATTTGATCAAAAAATTAACATAATTAAACTTAAATTGTACCATATAGTTGCAATGACATGAGAACACGGTATCATATCCATGTCCCACTCCAAACACGCACACGATTGCGTATTGAGATTGACTCGAATGTTTTGCTTCCGTGCTTGACTTTGAAAGTGGAGTCGATGAGGGCACTACATCGTATCTGCGTGATAGTTCCATTGATACCATCATCTTACGCGTTGCTTGAGGGTCAATTCAGCCGCGTACCTCTTTCTTCGCTTCATGTCTCTCATCGAACCATTTTTACGTAATGTGATGGATTGCCTCAATCATTGAGCAAATTGGCAATCGTCTCAGCCCACAATATTCGAGAATTGAATGATTCGGCAATGTTCGATGTCATAAAGCGTAGCGCCTAACGGGCGCGTGATCTAGCCCACGCACTCCAACCTCCACCAACTTGGTGTATGCGCCACTACCATCGGCCTTCACGAGACTTTAACATAGCCATCGCTTTTCAAAGTGTGTATCTTGTACGCATAAGCGGCTTTACGAAATAACTGCGGATGGTTGCCCAAACGGGTGATTTTTCAGCGAGATGGTAGTAGCATAATCCGTGTGTTGCATCGGGGTAGACACACTTGACCGCGTTCATTATCTTGACATGGGCATCGAAACAATCAACATCTCGGATTTGATCCATAAGCGACTTGTAGTCGAGACGAAACCAAGTCCATGAGACATCATTCTCGATCGGACCAATTCCATAAGCTAATGGAAAAACTTGCTCGTTGCCGTCCTTTGTCACGGCAGCGAATAATATCTTTATTGCGGCCCTTCAAGTGCGTGCCGTCGACTACAATCACGGGTCGGAGGCACAATGTGTACGCTGATCTGCATGAACCGAGGCGACAAAGAGGTGGCGGAACCGACCATCGATCCAATATCCAGTCGGTCATCGAACCGGGATTGCTCATCCGTAACATATCACGAGATAACTCGGTAGTAGTGAAATGATTCTTCATGTCCACCGTATATCATCTCGATCGCCCTATTACGGGCTCGCATTGCTACTTGTATGTAACGTGTACACCGTACTCTCGCCGCAAATCAGCCATAATGGACCTCGGCTTTAGCACTTCACCGTCTTCGCGTATTTTTCGTGATATGTATCTGCAATTACGGGCATTAACCTTCCTTACTCCGATATTCACTGGGTTACGTGCGCAAGTATGTATAGCATCAAACTTGCGGACAAACCAAAATCCACCTTCTGCGATGCACGTAGTAGAAAAGGACACGATTATGATATCGACATTTGAATGTAATCCTCGAATTATCGGATCGGGAATAACAAATTCTACTCGACGTTCCAAATGCCATAGCCCCGGATATCTTGATTCACCCTGCGTCGAAGATGGAACCTTCTCTCACTCATCGTGAGGTCTGGAACCGAGTCGGAGGGCGAGCAAAGAGATTAGCGAAGCATCATGAGGAATAACAGGGACTAGCCAGTTGCTCATCTCCTCAACTTCTTCTGGCTCTAGGCCTCCTACGTGCTCTTGCGTGTTACTCTGCATAATCGTAGATAGAAGCTTCCCGAATCCACCCTCTCGACGGATCCATGCGTCAAACTCTACAAATGAGCCATAGCTCACCAAGCAGACTCGCGATCTTCTTCCTCTTCATCGACTGCTTTCATCTTCTTCTTCTTCAACGTAGTCGTCGTCATCGCTGTCCTCAACAAGTGTATCAGCCCCTGGTTGTGGTTGCAGCATATGTTGGGAAACAGAATTCCTGGATGGATCCATGTGTTGCGGCATATATTGAGATGTATCAGCATCAAACCAATCAGATGATGTAAATTGTTGTGTCAACGACGCATCGAACGATATGTTTTGGGAAGTGTAGTCATATGTTGACGAGGATGGTATCTCAAACGAAGGTCTATATAGTTCTTGCTCCGATTGGGATGTGTCGGCATCGTGAGTCACATAGACCTCTGCTTGGGCATCATGAGCCAATCGAAAAAGTTGATCATCATTACTCAAAAGTAATTTGATAATTCTACCACTCCGAGATCTCGATAGATAATGCAGTTGGTAGGTTGTACTCAACGAATTTCCCAACATAATTTGATTAATCATCTCTATGAACTCCCAGATAATTACATTGTCCATTCGAACAAAGGCATTTGGTGATACCGCCAATGTAACATAAAGAAGGATCCCACCGCCTCCATATCGAACAATAATGCTCTTCCATCCCGACATCTATAACAAATACAAGATTACATTAATGAAATATACGGTCTTAATATGATTTTTCTAATGTACAAAACAAATATACATTCTAATCAAATATACAAATAAGAAAAAATAGCAATCTAATTAAATAAATAAAGTCTCTTACAATAAATTAATTAAAGAGGACTTATCTAATAAGCGAATTATGTCGGCACTTATCTAAGCGAATTATCCAATAATTATATCCAATTATCTAAGCGAATTATGCAATAATTATAAATAGCAGAAACAATCGAATTATCTAAACAAATAAGCAAAACAAATGTAAACAAAATTAACAATAATTAATGTAAACAAAATTAACAATAATTAATCTAAACAAATTTAACAATAATAAATCTAAATAAAACTAACAATAAGAAATCTAATATCATAAACAACAATAATTCGAAGATTATCCTAATTGATTTCATTTAAAATTAATTTCAGGGATTATCCTAATTGATTTCATTTAAAATTAAAACAACAAATAATTCGAAGATTATCCTAATTGATTTCATTTAAAATTAATTTCAGGGATTATCCTAATTGATTTCATTTAAAATTAAAATTAAGGAATTGGTCGACCGGAGAGAGGGATTTTTAACTTAATTTAATTAAAGTATGAATTAATTAGTTATTTACATTATAATTAATTACTATATTCATCCTAATTGAAAACTTAAGATAAGTACACTAAAATTATCCTAATTGAAAAGACTTATATGATAAGTTCATTTAATATTAATTTCTAAAACTAAAAATCTATCTCCGGTCGAACACATTGATGTCTCCGGTCGATATTTCCTTGTTTTCAATCGACCGGAGACATCAATTAATAACTAATTAATAATTAGTATTAAATTCAATTGACAATTCGAAGATTTATCGACCGGATACATCAATTAATAACTAATTAATAATTAGTATTAAATTCAATTGACAATTCGAAGATTCCGGTCGACAATTCGAAGATTCCGGTCGACCGGAATCATGATTAAATAAGTTGTTTTTATTATAATTCTTCTTTCCTCGACCGGAATCAATCAAAAAAATAATTTAAACGTAAAAATCCATCTCTCCGGTCGATGATTCCATGATTCGGTCGGCCGGAATCATGGTATCATCGACGGAGAGATGGATTTTACGTTAAATTATTTTTTTTGTAAAAACCATGATTAAATGATTTAACTATTATATATCGAATTATGCAATTAATTTAATTATGCTATTATAAAACATCTAATTTCACCTAAACGAATTATATCCAATTATATATCTGAATTATGCAATAATTATCTAAGCGAATTCTATCCAATTATGTATCTGAATTATGCAATAAATTCAAAAAACGAATTACTATTAATTTAATTATCCAATTAATTTAATTATGTAGATGAATTATATAAATTATGCAATAAATTCAAAACACTAAACGAATTATCCAATTAATTTAATTATCTAAGCGCAATAATTTATCCATACCAATAAACAATAATAAATCTAAACTAAATTAACAATAATAAATCTAAACACAAATTAATATCATAAACAACAATAAATTCAAAACATGTGTAGAAAATAAATAAAAATTGAATAACTTACTTGTTGAGACATAGTGCTGGTTCGGATTGAAGAAATAAATTTGAAAATTTTGAATATAAAATCGAAATGAGCGAGCGAAAATTAGAGGAGCAAGAGCAAGAGCAATTGGTTGGATTTGTATTTATTACGATCGATTGTATAAATAGGAGAGAATTGGTTCAATTATTGGTGGTCAAATCTTTGTTCAACAATTTTACGCAATTTTCAAACATTTATTTGTCTTCTTCAATTTTTACGCAATTTTAGTCGTAGCTTTTACTTTTCAGTAGTACTATTTTATGCAGTATTAATTAATCTGTAAATATTAAGGATAATTTCATTATTAAATATTTCAAAATTAATAAGTTGTGAGTTGTGTAAGTGGATGAAAAGAAATTAATATTTTATTAAAAGATTGGGTTAAATTAGATTGAATATAAATATTAATTTAAATATCATACATTCAATTTAAATTAATTAGTATTAAATTAATTTGATATATCTTGTTCCGATTCGAAAAATGGCTGATTCGATCGACCCTTTTATGTTTCGGTCGACCGGATACATGAATAAATAATTTGTATTAATTTCATCGCAAAAATTGAAGTTTCCGGTCGATAATTCCTCTCTCCGGTCGACCATTTTTATGTTTCCGGTCGACAGGAGATAGGAATTAATTAAAATTGTTATTTTCATTTTAAAAATTCAAATTCCGGTCGATGAAATCCAAAATTCCGGTTGATGATTCCTTGATTTCGGTCGACCGGAAACAAGGAATTGTCGACCGGAATTTTGGATTTTTTTTGTTAATTAATTTTTTGATTCATTTATGTTTTTTTTTATTTAAAAAAAACATGATTCAGTGATTTAATTATTTTTTTCTCACACTTTTAACATGATTAAGTGATATATAAAAAAACATGATTCAGAATATATAAAGTAATTTAACATAATAATATCGAATACACTGAAAATAATTTCGCAATCATTTATTGATTCACGTGTTTGTTATGTTTCGGAGTCAGTGTTATGTCAATTTCACATCGAAGACCGCACAAAGACTCAATAGATATATATTAAAAATGGTATTTGGGTATACACGGTATCAAATTTGAAATATGGATATAGGTTGTACACACTTTTGTAAAAGTGTGTACTTATATATATTTCCCATATATATATATATATATATATATATCCTCAAATTTTAATAGTAACCATTTAGTTCTATAATCAAAGGATTTTATATATTTATTATAGTAACTGGTCTTATATGCACAATAACTATGATTACATGCATAATAACATGAATTACATTAACATAACAATTAATTGGAATGCAATAGCATGTACAAGAACTACGATTAAATGAGAAACAACATGGATTACACGAACAACGAACAATAAAATGTAAAAGATCCAAATAACAAAATTTAGATATTCGACTATTTTTATCATTAAATAATTATGAGTCATCCGATCTTATTTAATCTAACAATAGTTATTGATTTTTAATTCTTATCTAAGATATAATTCTCTATATAACAAACTTTATATATATATATATATATATATGATTAAGTTTTCGTAGTACCTGGTCCTCAAATAGTATATAGTATCCAATCTAGATCACACATTTTAAACATGTGATCGCACCATAAACTGACACGTGACAACTCTTTTTTTTATTTATTTTTATAAATTTTTGCAAGGGGTAAAATTGAAGAAAGCAAATCAGCCTTTTTTTTCTTCTACTTGGAGGCAACGACAACAACATATACAAACAACAGATTTTGAAAGAAAGAAAAGAAGAAGAAAAAAATTTAGAACAAAATTGATGGATTTTGAGAAAAAATAGAAGATGAATTTGATAGAGGCTTGAAGAATCGAGAGAGATGGTGGCTGTGGCGGTGGTTCACGATGAAATACACCGTAATCGAGGAAAAAGACGACGGAATTGAAAGAGAAGGGATTTGTTGTCGAAAACCATAAAACTACATTTAACAAAACATAAAACTGTATATTGACACGATACAAAACATACATTTAACAAAATACGTTCATGCATTTAACAAAACGTAAAAATGCATTCTTGACCAACGGGAGCTAGGGGGCGCACGAGTGTCCGTGTCGGGCGACACGCTGAGCGCGCGCTTTCAATCTACATACATTATTGTGTTCAACTGCATTTTATTTTTCGCAATCACATAACAAATCAAATTACTAATCTACCTTTACTGTAGCAAAATTAGCAAAATTAAAATTAAAAGATCCAAAAAAACCTCCACTATAAAATCTATGAGATGGGTGGATGAGATTGAATACTACATAATACCTCAAACTCGAGTATTATTTGATCCCTCCTCTATATATATAATCCAATTCTTGTTAATCCATTTTAAAGGGACTACATATTGAATAAAATATATTTAATAAACACTACTTAAGTTAAGTGTTAATGTTTCTTTTGTACTCCAAATTCTAATTGTGATAGTTAGTGACGAAGTATTTTGATTTCACCTAAAAAACTCACTCAATAAAAAGTGTCTATCAATGTACGTGATGGCACGTCCCTTGTCAGAAAGTGACTTGCCACTGATGTCACGTTCCACACGAGATTTCGCTGTCCAAAGGAAAAATTACAAAAATAAATAAATGGAGGAATCTTTGGTTCTATGTTTGTTGATTGTTCATTATTATTTATAAAATATACACTAAGGACCGAAAAAATCTCACAGTTTAACCTTAATATGAATTAATAATATAATATAAAGGTGGTCTTCTGTATAATCATTTGTACATGCGAACTTTGATATTTTTTTTTCTAATATAAATGTTATTTGATACTTTCCTTTAATGTAAATGATATATTTTTTATAACAAAAGATACTTTTATCCTGAAGAATATACATGATTTTTGTGTGTAATATATATATTGACAACCCATCTTCACCTAATGATGGATATGAATTCGTGATTAAAACCATAAAATAAAAAACTATGGTAATCCATCGTTAGCTTTTCTAAGTCAATTTAGTCATTTATGTGTTTGGCTAGTGGCTAGTACCATGCGAGTGAACACGGTATTCTGACCTTAAAATATGTTGTTGGAATTAAAGTGTATAATTATATAATAAATTTATCACTCTACCAATTAAACAATCACAAATATTTCTCTAGTCTAGCGTATTTATCTCATACACCCCTTATTATGGGCCAGAAACGCTAGAAAAATAAGTACTTGGGCCGAAGCCTAGTTTGGATTGAGTCCAAACTTTTTAATGGATCACAAATTTAATTGTCTGTCCACGTAAAAGTCTCACTTGATCTTTGGTTAGTACTTTTTTTTCTGCTAATGACAGAAGTCAAAAGAAGTTGCTAATTATTGCAATAATCATTCTATACTTTTTGGGAGAAGGAGGGTATCCTGCAGTATCTTATTCCATATATGCATTGGGTAAACCCTGTTTAGGGACAATATTACGTAGAAGAGCTAAATATGATGTGACTAGCTGCACCTATAAGGTGTTGACAAGATTTGAAGTTCTAAACATTTTGTCACAAAAATACTAATTCCAGCAGTGGGTCATCCTCAGAAAAACAATGATTTACTTTTTTTTTAATCAATGATAAATCGGTAGTCATTATATGCACTGAATAAAACTTACATTTATGAGCGATAGTCTGCGAACAACACATAACTTAAGAAGATAATAGTATTACTAGTAACATGAACAAACAAAATCGCTAATGTCATCCATAAAACTTGTGGACTCAACCGAATCCTATTGCAAATTGTTTAAGTGAACGTTAACATACCTAAATAAAAGAAGAATACTTAGAAAAGATATGCCAGTATTAGGATTAGGGGTGGGGAACGGTTCGAGTTCGGTTAATTGCACCGATTTTTTTGGTTAAACGAACCAAAATTTCCATAAATTATAAAATCGAAAAAAACCGTTTATTAAGTTTGGTTAATCGAAAACATCATCGGTTATTGCGGTTCAATTTTCGATTAACTGAAAAACCGAAAAAAGAAACTATAACTTTTTATTTTAATTATGCAACTACATTAAATAGTCTAAATATTATATAGTCACTATTAAACTAAATTATGATAAAGTAATTGTTGCTTTATTTTTAGTTTTATATTGTTGACTTCAAATAATTTATTAATTACTTATATATATTAATTAATTACTCAATGTTTTGATATCCTACGACTATGATTAAGTATAAATTTTCTAGCCACTAAAATAAAAAAGTCACGTGCTCACTGTACACAAACCTATTATTTTATTTTTCTTGGTAATACTATTGAATTTTACCTACAATAAAGACTCGACTTATATTTATTAATATTTTATAATGAGAACATAAGTGTAAAAGTAAAAATTAAAAAATAGATTTTTTTTTGTTTTTCGATTATTAATCGTTCGGTTATCGACGAAAATCGAAAAAAATTAAAATATTTTACTGTAAACCGAATATGTAGTGTTCGATTAAGTGAATATGATATGATTTCAGTTCGATTCGATATGATATTAACCGTTAATAAAAACAATATATAAACAACGCAGCAATTATCCGAAACTTCATAAAATTTCACGATGCAAAAAAAAGTCAGTAAATTGTATGCCAATAATAAGCCATGGCAAAACTGCCAAAATGGCCACTCATCACAATTCACTAATAGCGGTAGTACCATCGAGGAAGTGGAAGGTTGTACGCAAGGTTGACTGAGTGAATTCAACGTCAAAAGTGGATGACACTCTTGTCACAGAAGTCAACCATCCATATTCTATTTTTCCATCCCACTACGGTAACGTTAAAAGTGGAACATAATAAAGAGTCAACCCATATACTCATTTTCCACTATATAAGTTATCTACAATTTTTTTTTGAGTTTCAACATATATTTCAAGTTTGTAGAATTTTAAATATAAATGGTAGCGTTTTGATGATAAGTTGTTTTACTCGGATCATGACTAATAAATAAGTATCGATTTTGGTTTTGAAACTGATCTATTAGATTTCAGATCTGGATCATTAAATATAGGTCAAAAGCGGTCCGAGGTCTGAGCGGATCTGAAACCAAAATCAAAATCAAAACTGTTGCTTTAGAATTTAATTGACTATGGGCGATTTTGGATCGGTATGGATAAAATCGGCTTTTTAACAAGTCTACTTAAATTTGGGCTTGTCAACAGACGACTTTTAGTCGGATCAGAACCGATAAATAAGTACTGATTTAGATTTTAGAATCGACATTAGCATCAAACCAGACCAGACCATCAAACTATGGATCTAAATGGTCCGGGTCTGAATTCAAAATTGGAATCGGAACCGTTGCTTTAAAATTTAATGCGCTATGAGCGATTCAGATCGATCCGATAAAATTCGTCCATTGACATTGTAGTTACAGGGTGTTTGGCTCCCAAAACAATTTATAAATTGTTTATAAGCTTATAAGCTCTTGATAAGTGTTTGGCAGAATAAGTTTCAATAAATTATAAGTTCCCCAAAAATAAGTTTATTAATTCTAACTTATTTTTTCATAAACTTATAAGCAACAATAAATATATTAAAATAACTTTACTATGATTCGTTATTTCCAAAATATATCCTATCAACTTCACATATTTTCAATTTTCTTTCTCTATCTCACAATTCTTTCTCTAGCTTATAAGTTCAAATATCCAAAACGTTATGACAACTTATAAGCATTTAAGCTATTACATCTTATAGACTCTAGAAACATCTTATAAGTTGTTAAATCTTATAAGCTTTTTAAATAAGTTTAGCCAAACACCCTCTTAATATAAGATTATATACTCATCGTCTTCTAAGAAAATCTTAAAGAGATTAACTCATCAAATAATACTATTAACTATCCTCATACATCTACGTTCCTAATATTTTATACGCCCTAGGAAAAATAAGAAATATATGGCTCCTTATATTATACTTATAAAATAAATCAAATTTATAACTATACATAAAATTCAAATAATCTACAAACAGAAATGGATATTAAAAATTATCAAAAACATATATAACTTGTCATCTTCCTTATATTTCTACATCTCAACTCTCATCTATAACAAAATACAAATAATACAATATCATAAAAAATCATTTCTTCGAACATTTGTAGAAACAAAATTATTCATACACATCAACATCAATAGTTTCTAATATATTTTGGGCTTAAGTGAAGACATCGATCTATTAGAAAAATGTAAAAAGATTTAATAGTTTGGGTCTTTAAAGAAAGATACTCCATTCATTCCCACAATTTATTCATAATTTTTATTTTTGGTACGTCTCCAGAATTTGTTCTCTTTCCAATTATGGAACTTACCCCAAAAATAATCTCTATTTATCATCCCCAATAATATTATTTATTTAAATATTTAACCACATATGGTCCACAATTATCCCTACTTATTATCCTCAACAACATCACTTATTTACATATTTTATCACCTATGGTCCACAACTAATTAATATAACACTACATTAATGTAAGACTCTTACTCTACTCCAAAAAAACTCAACAACTTTTATTAAAACCCCACACCGAAGATTTTCATAAACATATTTTAGAGACGAATGGAGTACTTTATTTAAGTACACAATATTTTGGACCGAAATGAAACTATATATCTATAAGCAAAATTAAAATTTTGAGGTCCAAATACACACACACACACACACACATATATATATATATATAATATGGATTTTATAGTATCCAATCCCTAGATTATATGTACTACCCAATATAAACCACACATTTTGAACATGTGGCCGCACCAAAAACTGACACGTGGCAACTATTTTTCTTTTTCTTTTTAAATTTTTACAATGGGTAAAATGGAAAGAAAGCAAATCAACATTCTTCTTCTTCAATTTTTTTTTACAATGGCGGCAGCGAACGATGATGATGACGGCGGACAACAGAAATAATACATACGAACATAAAAACAACAGATTTTGAAAGAAAAAAAAAAGATAAAAAAAAATTGAGAACAAAATTGATGGATTATGAGAAAAAATAAAAGATTAATTTGATAGAGGATTGAAGAATCGAGATAGATGGTAGCTATGTCAATGGTTCTCGATGAAAGTCATCGATTAATCGGGGAAGAGACGGCGGATTTGATGGAGAATGATGGATGTGAGATAAACTGTCAAAAATATAAAATTGTATTTAACAAAACACAAAACTGAATGTTGGCACGAAGCTCAAACATGCATTTAGCAAAACACGTTTATGCATTTAATAAAACATGTTCATGCATCTTACAAAACGTAAAAATACATTGTTGGTTAATCGACGCTGCAAGACGCTCGAAAGTGATCTTGTGAGCACTAGCGCTACTGGTGTGCACTTTCAAACTACATGCATTATTGTGTTCAACTGCATGTTTTTTGTATTCATTTAAATGTATTGTTCAGTTCAACTAAATGCATGATTTTTTTCCCGCAATTACATAACAAATCAAATTATTAATCTAACCTTACTGTAGCGAAATCAAGCTTAAAAATTTGAAAAAATCTCTACCATAAGATCTATGAGATGAGTGAATGAGATTAAGTACTACATACTACCTCAGGCTCGGATACTATTTGATCAATATATATATATATATATATAGAGAGAGAGAGAGAGAAGAGTAAATGTTAAAACTATTTTTATCGTGAGAACGTGAGAACCAAAAAATGATGAATTCATTGTGAAAGTTGATAAGTCCATCGGAAAAGTTACTTAATCCAACTTTCATAATGAAAATCTATTTGATTTTTAGTTTTTAGAATAAAGATGGTTATCATTTGAATCTAACTCTCTCTATATATATATATATAGAGTGATTATTGTAAAAATCACCCCAACGTATAAATAATGAACTCATAAAATCGTTTGAAGTCGTCGTAAAAGTTCCTGAATTCGTAGTGAAAGTGTCTGAATTTTTAAAAAAAATCACCAATCATGTGATTTGAATTCATCAAATAAGGTGATAAATTCACCGTAGTTTTACACGAATCAAAGGGTAAAAATGACACTTATTTTATACTTGAAGATTAGTTTGTATTTAATCCAATTTCTATATATGTTTAGGGGTGAGTTATTGTAAAATTTTTTGTTACCTTATAAACGTGAGAACAATATGCATTCTACATGAAAATTACAATGCATTATCCAAGAAAATTACTGTACTAAAAAAAATATTTGATTTTTTGCTCCTCATGAGATTCGAACCCGGGGTGCACAATGCACTTATCCAGCAAAGTGATGCATCTCCATAGATCTACGTGATCGAACGACTGAAAATTATTCTTTCTTTAAATAAGATTTTTATTTGAACATTCTCCTAGGGGTTGGAATCAGTTGGAACTCATCTTTTTTGAGAAATTGAAAACTATGCACAGACATATAAAGTTAATGAACGAAATCTATAAAGTTGTGCACAACAAAAATATTTTAAAATTGTTACACAACAAAATAATTTTAGAAAGTTTTCATTATGCACAAATTTATACCGATACGTGTATCATCTTTACACGTCTTATGATAGTTCGTATAATTCTAAAAAATATGTAGTTCTCATTTGATCACTATATATATATAGGAGTGTTTATTGTATAAAAGAAGAATAATCCTGAATCATAGATCTAGATTCAAACTGATGGGAAAACTTAATTTACTCGTGCTTCCGAGGATCTATCTTGAATGATTAATTTATCATACATTGATTACATTCCTAACATGCTCTTATATAATTAATTGCAACAAATATGGATTTTCTCATGTTTACCTATAAATTTCCGACAAATCTGATCAACTGCTGACTCCAGCTTTGATCTTCTAGACTATCTTGGATGTCTGATCTTCAATAGTGAGAGTAATTTATGGAGAATATCTAAAATTTTCGTCCCCTTTGTGTATCTTGTGATTTTTCGAAAAATCACATGTATGACCGTATGAGGATTGATGATCTGATTTTCTCCTACCATATATTTATAGTGCTCTCCTTAGAATCATAATGCTATAGAACTCTGACATATTTAATAAATACAATCATTATCTTATTCCCTGAAGAAAATTTATTTCTAGAATAATTATTTTTTGATATCTAATAATTTCAGATAATATCTATCTAAACTAGGAGATATATTAAATGAATAATACAATAATAAGAATAGAATCTCAGAGGGATTCTCAGAGTTGCCGAAAATTAGTTAGACAGTAGGTCTTGATGGGTAAGTTCATGGATCAAATACAAGGAATAAAGATGAGCCTAAAATGAATTAATTATCTTACGTTCAACCTATAATATAAATTAATTTATAAACATTTATTCATTCTACTAGAGAACAAATGCTGACTTACCCTTGTACTTAGACTTATGAATCTCCGTATGTAAGATATCTGATGTGTCGTTTTTCACCAAAAATAAGTCTGACACCCGATCAGTTTACCCATACTACATAGATAGCAGTAAGCAAAATCGTCTTCCAAATGATTGTCGAGAATTTCTCAAATTTTCACCTGTAAAATAAGTTTTTGAAAGTGACTAATATATAAAAACTTGAAAATAACAAATAGGAAAGGTATACCAGATGTTTGATTGTAACAAATATGATGAAGGTATTCTGATTCCAATTAATTCCACTCTATCTTAGACAAATCGATCATCGATACAAATATAACTTCTATTCATGCAAACAAACTAGTTATGATCACCGAAGACGCTTCTGACGCAATCTTATCTCTCCTTATTTTATCGGTAATTAGGAAGACTCTTCACTAACTACTTCTCTAATCGACTGACAACAGTAAGAGACACTCTATAGATTTAATGAGTCGACAACTTTAAGAACTAGAGAAACCCGATTCAAAACCAATAAACTCTGATGCAGGATTATCGAATTAAGACTGTTAAACTCTTGACTCTGATGAATCACTTTACCACTAATCAAATCTAAACCCCAATTACGGATGACCGATTTAATTTTCTACTAATTAATTCTGACCTACTAAATATTTGCAACTACCTAATAGAAACGAAACAATTAACGACAATAAACACAGAGAATAACAAATGCGTGCATAAAATTAAAGGATAAAATCGATTAGATCTCACGGAACGTGTCGCGCTAGGGCTTCCTTAATCTTCGTCGGAATGAAAGAGATTAGCTAGAACTCATAAATGAATTCAAGCTAAAAATCATAAGGAAAGCAATGAACGAAAAAGGAAAACAAATATATGAATAACAACAAAACTTTTCAATTAGAAATCAAAACTGAATTCTGTCTTCTTTCATGCTTGAATGTGAGGGTCATTAAATATGATAAAAGCTATCATTTTCAAATCCTATCAAATCAAATCTAATATAATAAAATCTAATCTAATTCCCTATTAAAAGGGAAAACCTATTCTAATATAATAAGAACACTAATAGATAATTCAAAATAATAACTAAAGAAGCCCAAATCAATATTTGAGGTCTATTACATAATTAAACTTCGTTTGACATCACAAAGCATTCAAAAAAATATTTAATCCAAGTCATTATCATCCAGTCCCAGCGAAACAGTGCAATATGGACATACTATACGACTTTCAGACTTCAGCTTTACTTTAGTTCTTTTATTTTTCAAAACTTCATCCAAAATAATGCCAAGAACTTCCATTTGCTTACCATCCATACAGAATACCATAAAAAGCAGAAAATATTAATATGTGCACCATGAAACAACCATTTTGATCCAAAACATGCCACTAAACATCCAAAATATGTATGCAAAATATGCTCAATCAACATCGCACGTCCATTAATTATTTATAGCATTTTGACTACTTAAAAAAATTAATCTCTTTAATTTATTAAGTAGTATCACTCAACTTTATTATTATACTTGAGCTAACTCAACCTGCAGGGTTTAGTACAATAAACCTTTTGAGCTTCTTAAGGGGACGTACGTCATCATCCTAAATGGATAAGGTGACTCGATATAGGTAACTAGCATGACATACAAGCGCTGCCACCACCATGTGGAGAATCTTGGGTTATCTCATGTAACCCTCACCCATAACAAGTCAAAGTGATGGTCAGTAACTCATACTCACCTAAAACCTTATCGAGGCCTCCTTCTCAATACCCTAATCGGTCTACACAATCATAAACTTCCCGGTCATTGCCGGTTTATACAATTATAACTTCCCGGTCATTAAAAAAATTCTTCCGTGGATAGGTAACATGAACTTATGTTCAATAAACATCATGATCTTATGTTCAACAAGTAACATAATATTATGCTCAACAAGTCACATGATTTTATGTTCAACAAATAATATGATCTTAAACTCAATAAACAATATTATTTTAATTACAACATGTCGAAAGTCAATATTTTACAATAATATGCAAGATATAAATGAAATGTTCAATATCAAACACACATTAGGGAAAAGAAAACCCACCTGGCACGTCGTCACTCTATAGTTTCCTCCTTCTCGTCTTTCAGAATTCCTTTATCCTTGCTTGACCCTTGTAATAAAATAATTATCGAGCTTAGCAACATTCTTAGTTTTACAAATTTTCAAAATTTAAGTTAAGCTATTGCATACCTTAATGACTTATGTCCTTAGTAAACTTTAATTTAAGTAAATTACATAACATGTCATAATCAAAAGAATTTAAGTAACGCATGCTTAGTTTCATCAATGCATAACATTTTAACCTTAACTTAAGGCAATCAAGTAATTAATCTCACTTATACACTTATCATAATTTTACTAATTTAATTCTAAAAATATCTTATTAATATACAAATTCTAACAAAATTTTGGTAGAATAAGTTTTATAAAATGAATCGCCATTTTTTTTCCAACTCACCCAAATTCATCCAAACTCCACCAAATCATCACCATATGCCTAAATATATACTTAGAAACTTAAAACATGTTCAAACAATTCCATTTATTTCATATTCAAAGCATACCCTTCAACCACCATATTATGTAATTAAATGAATTTTTCAATCTATAACCAATTTAATTCAAAACAACTCACATTCATACTTATTTATCATCAATAATCATCAATCCATAATCAATTTCAATCTTAATCAAACTCATCATACAAATCTAACAACTTAGCATAAACTTTAATATTTCAACTTTCAATATATAAGTCCATAAAATCCCATAAATTCAACTTAAACATTATTTATATCCTAGATCTCAAAAATCATATCAAATACATCAAATAAAATCAAGAACTCAAAGATCACTCAACCTCATAATTTTCAAAAATGGAGGTTCATGCATACTTTCAATTTATTCCAATTTCTTTTATCAAATCATGTTTATTTCCACTTAATTACACATATCCAAACTCAATTTAATCAAATCATAACAAATAATTAATATACAAAATTAGGGTTTATGCATGCCTACTTGATTCCATCAACTTCATGAATTTCAAGAATTTAAACCATAGATTATAATATTTAAGCATCATAAGCATAAAAAAATTAATAAACATAACAAAAATTAAACAATTCAACCTTAATCTAAAGCTTGAAATTTTCGAAAACCCTAGTATGTAAGAACATCATGTTCATCAATTTTAATCACAAAAACTTGGATTAAATAAGGTTCTTACCTCTTTTGGAATGATTTCCACTAAATTCTACACTTAAACTATGGATTAGAAGTGAAGAAAAATTTGTGTGTGTATCTAGTGTGTGTGTTTGAAAATGGAGAGACGAAAGGAGGTGGAAGATGATTTTTATGAATGTTTATTCTAGAAGGTAGATACATAAATAACTTATTTAATTTTTTTGATTCAGTTTCTTCTTATTCTCAAAATTTTCGAAAATTACATAACTATTTTCGAAAATTACTAATATTGAATATTAATGTTCTTTAATAGTAAAAACTCAATTTTCTTATTAATATAAAGATCCAAAATAATTAAATCCATTATTGGAACACATATCATATAAATATAGATTTAATTTTTGCATATTCAAATAATCAAATAATTAATCTATTAATTCATAAATTTCAAAAATTATAGAAAATAATTTTCTTATCACTAAATATTAATAAAATAAATTTATTTAAGCCATTTAATAGCTTAAACATTATTTCATTTCATTTTATAAATAAATCTCACATAAGCAATAATTAATGTAATTTCTTTAGAATATTTTCTATTTAATGAAAATTTTCTCCAAACACACAATATTAACCATATATCTCATATTTCATCATAATAAAACTTGTTTCTAAATTATCTCTACTTCTTCTAAATTCTATTCATTCGATTAGAAATTAATCGAATTTCTATCGCTTTCTAATTTATTATGCACTTCTTTATAAATTTTTAGGGATGCAATGCCTTTAAGCCCCTAATTAATACTTAGTTAGGTTCTAATTAAGACTAAAAGATTTACGGGTTACTACATACAAACACCATTACTTTGTTTCTGCAACTTATACAAAAGTTTCCCTAACTAAGTAGCATCTATCTTGCACAATCCAAGTCCTCAAACGTTTTTGTCGTAGACTATTTACAGCAGACACTTTACGAATGGGTCAGCTAGGTTGTACGCAGTACCAATTTTCTCTATGAGCATGTTTCCTCGTGATAATTTCTTTCTATGTGTTTCGTCACCTTGTGGATCCGTGGTTCTTTCAAATTTGCTACTACACCAGAGTTATCACAGAACACTATGATACTCTTTGATAAACGAGGTACCACACCTAGATCTAAGAGATAGTTCTTGAGCCATACCGCATCCTTAATAGCCTCTAATGTGACCAAATATTCGACCTCCATGGTGGAGTCTGCAATGCACCAATGCTTTACACTATGCCAAGATACGGCTTCACCTCCCAATGTGAACATGTAGCTTGAGGTAGACTTCTTCTCATCATGGTCAACTTTGAAAATCGAGTCAGAATAACCCTAAGGCATTAGACTGTCTTCCTGGTAAACTAGCTTATAATCTCGAGTCATTTTCAGGTACATGAGTATATGTTTTGCCGCAGTCCAATGAGCTTGTCCCGGGTTAGACTGATATCTTGCGACTATACCTACTGCATAACAAATAACGGGCCTCTTGCACAGTATCGCATATATGAGACTTCCTACGGCGGAAGTGTAGAGAACGTGTCTCATTTTCTCTATCTTCTTTGCAATCTTCGATGACTGCTCCACAAATAAAAGAATGCCATGTTTGAAGGGTAACAATCCCTTGTTCGCGGTTTGCATGCTAAAACGAGTAATCACAATATCAATGTAAGACACTGAGATAAGTTCAACATTTTCTTCTTGCGATCTCGGTAAACCTTGATCCCAAGAATGTACGTTGCATCTTCTAAGTCTTTCATCTGAAACTGAACGGATAACCAACTCTTTACTTCTAATAACAGTTTCAGGTTGTTTCTAAGTAGAAAGATGTCACCGTTGATTTCTAAATGATACACACAATTCTCGTTTGAAAATTGGGTAAAATCATAGGTCTTTACCACCTCGTTAAAACTTAAGTCCATAAATGAACTTTTTAAGCTTCCACACTAGATGCTCCTCGCATTTCTTTATATAACCTTCAGGTTGCTGCACCTCCTCAAGGTAACCGTTTTAATAAGCGGTTTTCATATCCATTTGTCAAACCTCTAGGTTTAAGTGAGCTGCTATGATTAGAAGAATTCTGATGGGTTTGAGCATTGCTACAAATGAAAATGTATCATCGTAATCAATCCCTTCAATCTGTATGTACCCTTTCGCCACGAACCTAACTTTAAAAGTCAAAACCTCTCCATCGGAATCTCTCTTCTGGTTATATACCAATTTACTACTTATAGCTACTTTCTCTTCTTTTTTCAAAACATACACGCCGTGACGTATTAAATGATAAAAAATTTATTTATATTCGGTAAAATGTCATGCTTTATAGATGATAAAAAATTTATATTTTAACATAGGGTAATTCTATACATAATCCCTTTTTTACTTAGTATAATTTTTTTTAAATATAATAAAAATATAAATAAATATCTTATTTTACCTCTACGACATCTAATTTAAATTTATAATAATAATACGTTCATTATAACCCCATATACACCACAACCACAAAAAAAGCACAATAGTATACGAATCACTTTCATTGTGGACGAAAAACTTGACTTATTCACGTACCCTTAGACTACACACACTCATGAATTTTTTTTCACAATTTAACTAGCTAAGACAAAATTAAATTACAAAAAAATATTTAAAATTAAAAAATTAGAGCCTCACTTAAAAATTTCGCAATTTAGGTTGCTATACTGATTCAAATTGTGAAAAAAATCATTCTTCATGCTTTTGCAAGTGTCATGTTTCAATTGATTTTGGAAGATTTTATTTACAAAAAAAACTGAAATACTCCATCCGTCCATCATATTTGTTAATTTAATTCCATTTTGATACGTCCACAAAAAATATTCACTTTTCTATTTTAGAAACATCAACTTTATATTTTTACCCTAATCCTACTTACTTATTTACAAAAAAATTACTCATGGCCCACATTTTAACACACACTATCCTTTAATATATTCATTTATTATTCTTATGGCACATCTTTTAATTTCACTATCTATTAATCTATTCATTTACTATCTCCATTCACTTTACACTAATTACAATTTATTAAAACTCCTCCACCAAAATAAATGAACGAAAATGGTGTACGGATGAACTAATATATATGGTGGATAATTATCCATATATATATATATATATATATATATTTCTTCTCTATAAATAGAATTTAGTTTTGTTATAGTTGGATTTTTTTAATAATTATAATTTGTATATAGTAAGTAAGAAACGTAACTTGTATCTGCATCCCTTCTATTATAGTTTTATGACTCGACAAATTTAAAACCAAAATTGAATTATATTGAATGTGATGAGTGAATTAAGAAACGTAATACTTGAGAGGGTTGATATTTTTTTTATATCTAATTGTTATTTTGTTATTGAATTCATGTCTTATTTGTATGGTATTATTTGTATAATCACAAATTTAAAGTATAAAATAATTTATATATATTTGTTTAGATATTTTAAATTTAATAAACTAATTTTACATAATAAGAAGTTTAAAATAAATATAAAAATATTTTAGATTGGATTGGTGTCATTGATGGAGTATGCAATGATGGAATTAAATTGAATTACAAATTATGTAAGTGAAAAAATGAAATAAATATTACAATAAAAAATTGAATTATGATAAATTATGTATGCGAATAATCTTATAGTCCCCAACTAATTGTTTCAACACCACATTCCACCGCCTGCTTTGGTTCTCCAACCATGATGCCTTCAAATTGTGTGAATAATTTGTAAAGTAAATTAATGTGACCGCCGGGCAATTATTCAACCTGAATACTGAATTTCCACAAACAATACTTCATATATTATACCCCTCGACATATATAGCCCTATATAAGCTAAAAATAATCAAATACACTGAAAACATTAATGCTGAAATACATTATTAGTTCCATTCTGAATAGTGTTCCCCAATCGAAAGAAATATTCAATTTTTGAAAATTTGTTCTATCAACCAAGTAACCGGCTAACCGAATTTTAAATTTCCCAATTGACTATGGAAACCGAATTATCAGAAAACTTGCTTTATTTAGTCACACGGCTAAAGGAAATTGAGGAGAGAGGCAAGGTTCATATTTATCTTTTGTGATTGTAATTAAATTATTATTTATTATAGTATAAACTAGGGTGTAAATCGTCGAATTTTGATGGAAAATATTTTATGTTTTATTTATAATCATATTAAATAAAATAATCCTATATCAAGGTGATACGTCTGAATTTGATATATTAAATGAAAAAAATCTTTATATCAGGATAATATGTCTGAATGTGATATGTATAGGTTATATTTCGTCGAATTCTAATGGAAAATCACTTTATATTGTAATTTACGCGTAGAAAATTAAATATTCTTAGACATGTTAATAATTCTTGTTTAGAATGTATATACCCATACCCGTCTTAAATTCGATTAATTATCTGAAGTTGTTTAAATTTATAAATATAATTTTTTATAATGATTGGTTATTCGTCTCTATAAAAATAAAAAACATCGAAAGTAATCATTAATAATAAATAGTATAGATAATGAAAGATAAAAAAAATTGAGAAAATTTTACATATGCGTGTCGATTAATGTTAAAATTCCTTTAGAATTTATATGCTCATACATATCCCAAACCTGATTAAAAAATATTTTTACTACTTGTTTTCATTTCAACCCGTATAGTTAATGTCTGCTATATACCCAAATATGTTTAAATTTATACATATAAGTTGTTACATTAATTGATTATACATTTCAATAATGACTTGAACATTATAGAATAAATATTAATGATAAATCATATAAATATCAAAAGATTAAAAAATAGAGAACATGTCTAGCATATACATACCCGCACTCGTCCCAAATTTGATTAATTACCCGAAATTGATTAATTTTATAAATATACAATAATTAGTTATTCATTTCAATAAGACTTAAACATTATAGAGTAATTATTAATAATAAATAATTAAACCTAAGCAAATTTCACATAGACGTGCAGTTTAATGTATTGACTTGTTTAGAATTTATATACATGTAGCTGTCAAAAATCGAATTAAAAATTGATTTTACTATATCTTCGTCTCATTTTCGTATAGTAGTATCCATTAATTACCTGAGTTCGTTTAAATTTATAAAATATCTAATTAATAATATATATTAATTCTCGTACCCACATAATATAAATTCGACGGGTGGAGTTTAAATTCTTGTATCCAAATAATATAAATAGCAAAAGACTTAGAAATAGAGAAAAGTATATTCTCGTCAAATTTCACATAGCACGTGTCGTTTAATGTATTGACCTGTTTAGAATTTATATACATATATAACCGTCACAAATCGGATTAAAATTGATTTTACTATATGTTCTCATCTTATTTTCGTATAGTAGTATCTACTAATTACCTAAATTCATTTAAATTTACAAAAGATCTAATTAATAAAATTATATTTATTCCAATAATTGGTTATCCTCTCGATTTAAATTTGAATTTACTATTTATTTCAAAACTTTTATTAATTGTGAAGGCTCACCAAAAAATAATGTGAGCTTCAAAATTCTGCATAGATATGTCGATAAATATTTGTATCCGTCTAGAATGTATATTCTTGTACCAAATAATATAAATAGCAAAATAATTAAAAATAGAGAAAATTATATTCTCGTCTTACTCTCGTGTAGTAATATCCGTTAATTACCAGAATTCATTTAAGTTTTAAAACATATAATCAATAAAATATATATTATTCCAATATATTAAAATTAAAAAAATTTCACATAGACATATTGATCAATGTCTGGACCAATTTAGAATCTATATACATGTAGCTGCCATAAATTTGATTAAAAATTGATTTGACTATATATTTGTTATCGTCTCAAACCCGTATAGTAATATATGTTGATATTTGAATTCGTTTAGATTTACAAAATCAATATATAATAGGATTAATGACAATCTCTCTCCTACGTGGACTATTTATTTCAAATTTACTTTTATTAATTTGTGAAGTTTCTTGAAAAATCAATATGAGTTTCAAATTTTATTTTAAAAATTGTACAAAAGATATTCTTTTATTTAGATTTCAATTTGTGAAGTTAATGAAAAATCGATGTATGATTCAAAATTTGTTTAAAAATCTTAGAAATATATCATTCAATTTATGTCTTGAATTGGTAAAGTTTCATGAAAACTTTAAAAATAATATTAGTTAAATTAAATTGAATTTTTAATAAAAAAAGTAACTATTTATCTGACGAACTAATTAATTGATAGGCCAAATAAAATTGACAGATGTAAAATAACTATGTATTGTAGGATAAAAATCTACTCACAACTATTTATATAGGTTTAAATTAAGGTGAAGTTTGATAAAAAATCAATGTGAGATATAAGATGTAAATACTAAGAATAAAGGAGATTTGAGAAAAATAAAAATGGAGAGATTATATGATGTCATATAAGAGAGAATCATTAAATCCTTAATTCTATTATATATTGATTAGGGACTGTAGTCTGTATATAAAACTGGATATCCATTAATATTTTTATTATGTTTTAAATAAAAGACTATTGTAAGTAAAAATAGAATTATGTATGGAATCACCCTTGGACATATGTACTTGATCTACCAATTAAAAACCTACAGACACAAAGCGACTGAACCCAAATAAATGGGTCGGGTCCATATTTTTGTCCCAGTGTGCATAAAGAGTCTTCCTCTGATGAATTCGAAAACATAAAGAGTCTTACACTGTTGAAGATCAAATCAAAATATTTGCAATCCTTCTATGGAAAATTGGAAATTGTGCATCTCCAATCACCACATGAGTTTTGGATGAATGTGAATTTAGTGGGTATAAGAAATTTCAACGTCGTAGATTTGCACCATTTTTTCGTTTTTATTTATTTTTTGGAGATGAAAACTTAGTAATGTAGTTATCAGAATCCCTAATTGGATGGCGAAATAAGGTTTATTTGATTAATTTTTTAAAAGGAACTGACTGCGAAGTTAAAACTATGTAGTCCACCACATTTTCTCCTTCAACTTATAATTTTTATCTTAATAGTGAGATAAAATACGACATCGATTTATATTGTAAAAAACTTATCTAACTTACATTTCAAAATAAAATAAAATCTATCTAACTTATAAATAAAAAAAATTATCACAAAGTTTTCATCGCCGCCGTTTCCCAACCATCGCCATAGAAGTTGATTCATGATTATTGAATCAAATAGTTAACAATGAAGTAGAGGAAATTCAACTTTATAACATTGAACCAAACAAATTGATATTCCCATTGGTTCCTTTCCTCTCCGTAAAATGAGCCAAACACACCCTAAAAACATTTCAAAACCATAATCAATTATCACATCATTTTTTTATTTTGTTTTTTCAGAAAACAAGCCTTCTTTCTGGCCGAACTTCAAAAATCAAAATACATAATAAAATGTACGCTTTCTTTGATTAAAAAAGTAGTGATGCTATTAAGATAATGACGCCATTAAATTGACCCATAACATGGCAAAGCAAACACAAGATGATTTAGCTTAATTGGTTAAAAGTTAATAGATTTGAAATAAGAATGATCGAATTCTGGCAATCATAATGTGAAAGTTTTATCTTTTTTAAAGTGACTCATTATAAATATTAGGTAAAATCCTCATAACTTCTTAATTTTGAATATCATAATTATTTTTATAAGATTAGGATACTGAGGACCCTCAGAGAAAGAACTTCCACTTTTAAAAACAAGATCGTCATTAAATAATAAAATAATGAGGAAAGTGATAATGGAAGAAATGGTTTTTAGAAAAGTTTATGGTCTTTATTCCTCACCTCGTCTGCCTCAACGCGACAGGACATGTAATCCCACGGTTATGCCTATTCTATTCATTCAATCCGACGGTCTCCATTCCTTGACCAGTATCAGTCACATCTCCACCTCCACGTACTCCAAGTCTCTCCCCCCACCAACCAATCTCTCCTCGACACACCCACATACTATATGATATCATATCATATACACGGATGGCAATGGATGGGCTTGAATCGAATTTTGCTAGATACGGATCTAAATTTATATTTGTTCATTTGAATTCGAATCTGATCTAAATTTATTAGTTTCAAAAAGATTAAATTTAAATTCGAATTTATAATATTTTTAGGATCATGATTAATCCACATATTTTTTTTAAAATAAATTTTAAATCAATTATAATTCATAATAACATCATAAATATTATAATAATTATTTAGAATTTATATAGTCATCATTATGTAAGAATATATTCATTATAAATTTATTTTTACTTTCATGATAAAAAATAATATTACGATAGATATAGAAAAAATAGCACACATATCTTAACAAATAGACTACTCATATTTAATTATGTACAATTTTTTCAAATACAAGATATAATTTTTAATATTATTGACATACCATTTAATTATGTAATATAGTTTTATCCAAATTCGACTAGAAACAAAAACAATACTAATATAATTATAAATAAAATTATATATATATATATATATATATATATATATATATATAGGGAGGTTAACGTAAAACCATTTTTATTGTGCGAATGTGAAGAATATCTATGAAAGTAAATGAATATCAAAGTTAATGAATAAAAAAATAGAATTTTCGCCTCAGGATTCGAACCGTGAAAATTCAATTTTGATTCATTAACTTTGCAGATATTCATTAACTTTATAAGATATTCATTTATTTTCGTAGTTCTTATTCTCACGTTAAAATTGATTCTTATTTGAACTAAACTATATATATATATATATATATATATATATAGGAGATGATCGTAGGAATGGATAATTTGGTAGGAAATAGGAATGAATCGAGCCTTTGATTTGCTATATCAATGGTTGAGATTTAATTTTTGGGTGTCTTACAATTTTGTGTTTTGTGTCTTCTGGATTATTGTGCAACACTAGAACTCTTATTGTCTTCTGTTATGAATGAAAGATGTCTAAACTAATATATTTAGATATATGTCTACTGAATGGATGAATATGTCTAAACTAAATATAATATAGTAATTTAATTGTCTACAAATATGAAAGATGTATATTCCTATTTTATATATATATATATATATATATATATATATATATATAAAAGTTGGATTTGAATAGGATCTGGATTTTAAAATTAAAATTCAAATTCAGATTCAAATTTTAAGGGGATGATTAAAATTCGATTCAGATCTATCAAATCCTATTTTTTAAAAATTCAAATTCATCAAAATTTGAATATGCGAATCTAAATTGAGTTTATGATTGACTGCCATCCCTAATCATATATCTTCTCTCTCTTGCAAAAAAAAGGGAAATCCCACCGTGTGGTGTTCGTCCTTTCGATACCTCATCTCACACTTCTTGAACGAATGAAATGAACCAAGATAATGCTCTCTACAAAAGTCTTCGTATCCCATCATGTATATATATTATGTGTGTATATTTTAAGCTATATATGCTTTGGGTAAATGGATATGGTGCACAATCTTCAAGGAGAATTCTCTAGTACAGTTGAATAGATTTCCTATGCAAGTTTCATTTCTCTCTCTCTCTCTCACACACACACACAATAAACGACCAAACCCTAACGGGGTACTGGGATTGTGAAGATGCAGTTTCCAAAAATGGGTTTGGTCCTTGGTGTGCAGATCTACCTATTTGTGATGTGGATTGTTAGTAGAAAAGACTGGATTTAGCTTTCATCTCTCCTATCTCAAGAAAATTTTATTTCTAGGGCCGAAGAAGAGAGAGAGAAACAGACTGACAGAAGAGAGTGAGCACAAGCAGGCAATTGTATAAGGAGTGTACCTTTGTATACGTGTGCTCATTTCTCTTGCTGTCAGTTTAATTTCATTTCTCTCTCTCTCTTTATTAAAATAACCATCTCTACCTACATACAGCACCAGATTGTGGAAGAAAAAAGCCTTGACAAAAGGTAATTTATTAGATATATGAGGCTGCGATTCCCGAAAGATCAAGAGATTAACATAAAATACACATGCTATCTATATATATGTATGTGACATTACATATTAACCAGTTAACCTCGTCCACACTATCATTGACCATTCCATGTTTGCTCAACACACACACACACACAATATGGACAAGTGTCTTTCCCATCTTCACACTGTTTAGTTCTAGTCACTTAGATTTTGGGAGAATTTATGGCGATGATCATGTAGTAAAATTTGAAACCCAGTTTGATTTCCTCTGTTATTGATGTGATTTCTTTTATTTTATTATTGATCGTATTATATATATATACTGCAACCAGCAATTTAAGTCAGAGGTGTTCCTTTTTCCCAATGCTGTCGGAGAGGAAGTGAGTGGGTTTTCCAAGTATATCAGATTGCCGATAAAGATAAAGGTTACCTTCAATGGTAACTTTTTATGTAACCCAACATATATGTTTTTCTTTTAATAAATATTATTACTAAAGAAAAAACACACTCACGTTTACCTCTATTTTTGTGCCGATCCCCCCCCCCCCCTCTCATGGTTATGCAAATCTGCAGAAAACCTCCACTGCTTCCGGGTAAGCTTCTTGAACATTTTTGGCCTTTTCTTGATGAAGAAACGGAAGTCATTCTCCAATCATTTGAGTTATATTTTATGTGAATTTAATTTATAGAACTTATTTTAATTTCTTGGTTGTGTTTGCCTTTTGCATTCCGTTGAATGCAATGAGCTGTGGGTGAAACTCAGCAACGGCAAGGTTTTAGTTTTCTTCAGCCAGCATACGCCCATTGAATCATGTTTGTAATTGTGGAAGACAATTCCAAAGGTTAGGGATCGATTTAAAGTTTTAATACTTTAACTTTTCAATTTGTTATGCATCATTTCTTCGAATTTTCTGATTCCATTGATTTTTTTTTATTGAACTGTATAAGCAGTTGAGCGAAGATTATTTCTTGAACAATATTCGATTTGCTAATTGGTTTCACATTTTTTTAGCAAGAGGACTTCAGATTATGAGATACATTTTTCTTGTACATATACCTTTTTTGCATTGCAGAAGTATAAAAGGGGATTATTTGTTTTTCTTTTCTTTAAGCTCTTTTGTAGCTTTATTTAACGCCTCATTTTAGTTATATATGTACTAACTTTAAAAATTGTAAATATTATGTTAGTGTAACGACGGCCAAAGATGAAACTATAGCAAGATCTGCCACTTGTAGAATTTTTTTAGTCACTACTGGGTAGATAATATAATTTGATGAATTGCTGCCTTATTTTAATATATATTGTTATAGCTTAAAGAATTAAGTGGAAAAAACTTAAAGCAATAAATTGGTCGATCTTGAACAAATTCATATTCTTGCTAACTTAAATGTATGTATACTTTGGTTCCTTTTGAATCTCCTTCTATAGTGATTTAATTCTTATGAAACTACATCTAAATTATCTTATCTTATATTTGTGTTGTGTTAGTTTTTTGTTTGGGTGCATACTAGTCCAACGGTTTAAAAATTCTATCTTAGTCAATTACTAGGGCATTCTAATGATATAAAGTTCTTTTTTATAATTGTTATACAAGAGAGCACATATTTATAGCATTGTTGTTTGGATAATCTTAGACTTGAATACAGTTAGTGCACAGTTGTCTTGTTGCATATAATGTTTCAAAAATATATTTTCTCTTACTTACAACATATCTTTGGTAAGAAGAGTAGGCTACTCTAGTTTTGCCTACCTCGTCTCTGCATTTTGATCATGAAGATTGTCTTATACTAAGTGAGATTGTCCCGTTGCAACAACATCAAGGGATACAGGTAATCTTCTACGAAAATATTGTTCAAGCTTATTATTGTGTTTGGAATTGAAATTTTCCTTAAATTGAATGCCTAATATGTAGCATCAATCCAATAATACAATAGAGTTACAAGTTTGGGGCTTTAGGGGATGGGGAGGCAGTGAAGATTGGTATGAGAGTTACCATCCATGCCCAAATTGTATGCAGGTACAGATGAATTATTTATATTTTATTGATTCTTGCTGCATGATATAATTAGCTTGTTCACTTTGAGGATTTGTAATCTATTTGATAGACAGTTTAGTGAATAGAATATATTATATGATAAAAGTAATAAAAATAGCATATTTATATACTTTGATGCATTAAGAAGAGATTGAAAAACAATATCATACTCTTTGGATGGGATGCATATCACCCATTCACTCATATCCACCTTTAACCATCATGCTAAATGAGACACTAATGTCTTTTTATTGGTTATATATGAGATGATGTTTAGCTATCCAATTGTTCCACATCTTTAGTCTTTTTCCTTATGTTCCTTAACAATTAGAGGTATTTCCACCTAGCAATGCCCAAGTTCGGAAGGATCCAAGATTGTAGGTGCTATTTCGGTACAAGATAGATATACTTCCGATATTAATTCTAATGGATATGGAGATTGATGGTGGTGTGTGAAGTAGATACAAAATGGGGATGGGAATCTATAGAGGAATGGAGGATAATCTATGTTGATGTGGATGGAAAATGAAGTTCTTCCTGAAACTAATCATTCACTGTCCCTATTATTGAAGCCAATTTTGGCAATTAGGTGGGCTAGTTGGCAATTCATTCATGTTATTAAATCTTAGTATCTCTCCTGTAAGGCTATTGGAAGCATATTGAAACCTTCGTCAACTTGCAAAAGGTTCTTGAATGGCCAACAAATTTATTTGGAATTCATTAACACAGATGCAGATGGACTGAAACGGCTTCATGGAAGTACCTAGTGGCGGATTGAAGGAGGTCTCGATATTTAGTTTTCCATACAGGAATCTCTACAATACTGAATTATCATCCCAATCTGATCTTGTACACTTTATTTGGAGACAAATGATATTTATTTCAGTTCACATTAAGAACTTTGCCCAAAATAGAATTGTTTTCAAATGAATTCCATTCATCATTTTGATGAACAGATTAAAGTTCCTTTAGAATTTTGCAAATTTCTATAAAACAAAGTATACATAGGTTATAGCAGTAAATAGATTTTCTTAATGATTAAGCTCAAGAGTAGGAAGGATACTTCATTTAGCTGGACAATATGTAGTTAATATATATATAAGTAGGTTTCATGATGCTGAATGGAATTATAAAATGATTTATGATAGAGTAGGAACTTTATATTAGATTCGTTGGAAGTTTGAACCTGAAATTTTACATGTTTAATATTTTTTATACTTGGAATGTCGTAATATTGAATTTGCGAGATGCACTTAGCTTCTTGAGAATATATTCTCAATTTTATGATAAATGGATCTTTCCTATTCTTTCAAATCATGATCTTTTCATCAAACATAGCCATATATTAATAGTCCTATCTTCTCTGTCGGTACGGTGATAATAGCCATTCTTTGTACTTTGTTAAATTATGGGATTACTTCTTAATTCTTTTTGGTGGGTTTGCTTTCAGGAGTGGAATATCAAATGCATGAGTAGAGATCTATGTTCTTTATGACCAATTGTGTAAATACAAAAAATTTTCAATGCAAGGACATCATTTTCTTGGCTGTGCTTATTTTGATCTCAAAAGTTGTTCTATGCTATTGCATGCAAATTGATGGTAAATTGATCCACTGTGCAAGGTACATGCTCAGGTAATCTGGTGGTTATAGATGATTTTTTGTGAAAAACATGATAAAATCATTATATATGTATATCAATTTGCCTTCATTATACTGTTGATTGCAAATGAGACATAGAAGCATAGATATATCTAAATACTCATTATCATTTGAAAAATATGCAAGTCTATTCCTTGTGCTCCAAATAGGATAATGCATGCGGTATTCTTTTTTCTCCTTTTCCTGAATATATATTTAAGAAAAAAGAAGACAAATTTGTATTGAAATAATTGCATCCTTTTTCCTTTGGTTGGGTGCGTGCGTGCGTGGGTGGGTGGGTGGGGGGGGTTGATGTCGGCTAGAGAATTATGATTAGACAAGTCTCTTATGAGAACGTGTGAGAACCATACTCTAATTGGGATTTCATATGGGGATCACATCTTAATTGAGATTTAGAATTTGGTCCCTACAAGTGACCACCTCTTATGGATATCATCATCCTCACCATCATCATTGTTATTTACTGCAAAACACAACACGTGATGGCAAAGAGTCGAGGAGTACACTTTGATGACTGCCGATATTTATTTGCATCTTTGAGCTCATCCATGTTGTTGTTTGTTGGGATGCCATGCACTCCTTGTGTCCTCCTTCCATGATATATTGGTTGATTGATATGATAATTTGACGACAGAAAAAAATTGGCATTTATGGAGGTGCCTTATCTCGAGCAAAGAACCATGACTGCTAATTTGCCTTGCATTTTTCCATCTTGATTTAAGGAGATTTTCTCCAACTGGCATTCGACTTGTACAATGTGAAGATTCTATATTGGTTTTATGCTTGTTCATGAATTGAAATGTCATATGATGTCTTCTTCTAAAATAAAAAGTTGACCTTCATTGATAGAACTTGCATACTTGATAGAATTAGCAACATGGATCTTTTAGTTCCTTTCATCATGTAATTCAGCTCCAAGTTACCAATTTGTTGTCTCGGAAAATTATCTCTTTGGATTACAAGTTACTTTTAACTATAAATAAGGGTTATCATGCGGCCTTCAGATTTTCTTTAGCATTATTTAATGTCTCTATTTGTCGGTTATTCTTTAACCAAATGCCATTGCCTTGTCCCATGAATTTGTTTCCTAACTTTGGTATCATCTATGCCAGTCCGCAATGATCCGCCACAAGGATTCACAATGTTGTTACCAATATTATTGCAATGTTGTTGAAAAGTTTTTCATTGTTTCTAGTCATCTCTTTTCTAGAATAACCTGTTTGAATAAGTAGCTGTCCGTACATTTTTACACTGAAATTTTCATCAGTTATATGATGTTTCCACAGCTGCTAAATCCAAGAATGCATTATGCTAATTCGGTTGGTAAATCTACCAGTTTGTATACAAATTAGACAGTTAAGTACATGCTGCAATACTTAAGTTTCCTGCATTCTAGGATAGTTTTTGCTAGTTCTCCCATCCACCACGATATTTATTATAGTCATTTTACTGGTATATTTAATATTCAAAATAGTATAAGATTTCCCCTAGACAGAAACTTCCTTGAAAAATTGTTCACAATGTTGCACCTATTGTTTTGCTAAGAAAACAATTGGTTCTTGATTTGTTCACCATCTAGATGTGTTTCGAATGTGTATATGGTGATGGGAGTTTGAGAGACCTAATAAGCAGGAGTGGACCATTTATTTCTTTACTTTTCTGGAAGTGGACCTTTATCTTTATTAGTGCATTCATCGGAGGAAGGGTTTGGCTTTGAGATTACTAGGAAGGGAAAAACATAAAGGATCTCGTTCGAGTCTGACTGGACAAGTATTGGGTTATGGTTTATTGAATGAATGTCACATCCTGAATTAAAGTTAAATATATTTAAGCATTCTCTAGAACTCATGTTCTTCTTTGTATGCGACCCATTATTGTGACTTATTTGGCATTGAAGAGATTATTTAGCCGGACACTGAAGGTGAGCTTAGTAGCATATATGTTGCTGCATCGACTACCAGCTGGTTTCAATTATTTCTGCTTGTTCAGTCATACGTCTCGAGTTTCTATTATGCGTTTTATTATCAGTAGACGGATAAAGGCTTTCTGAATGAACTATTTGATTTCTTATCATCTGATTTATCAGGGAGGAGCAGGCAGCATCAATTCCAGACTTGGGAAGTTTTTGATTTCAAACAGCCTCAATCATCTGTTTTCTGTCAACATAGCGTCGTGTTTCATCTGCTCAAAGTCTGCAAATTAAGACCATGGAATTATTGGGGCGATATCTAAAAACGAAGGCGGTAGAGAATCCCCCTCAAGTTGAGTGCAGGCGACAGATTGTTGATGGGGAGCTTCAACTTAGGTCATAGGGATGTTACACTGTTATACTATCTCGAATAGGAAGGTTTTGAACCAAGAGCAATTAACTAACTTTAACAAATGATCGCGTATCAGCATTATATGATATGTTTCATTTTCATTTCCCCTCAAATGGAGTGACTATATGTTTGCAGGCATCATAATGCCACAAATAAATGTACTATATATTTCCGAGTATTGGTTCAAAATATGATGGAGATAATGAACAGCTACAGCTTGAAAGAAAAAAAAAGACACCACGTAGAGGTGTCCAAACGGTTTTGGTTAATCGAAAATTTAAAACGGTTTGATTTTGGTTCCACTTTTTCGAAGAAATTTGGTTCGGTTAACCGAAAAATTCGATTCGGTTAGTGAAATCAAACCGTTTAATAAACCTAACACTGCACATTCTTGCTCAGCAGATTAGCTAGCATAGGATCATCAATTCCATCTTGAATCACGGTGTCACCGCATGATATCCTTCATCTCTTGATGTCGATTTCCAAGCGCTGCTCTTGCTGTCTTCCCAAACGCCACGAGCAGGGGCTACCGGGATGCATCATCCTATATCCACCAAAATCACCACTACAGCTTCACCTACAATACTAGCTTTAACCTCTCAGTGTTAGTATCAGCCTAACAGAGGAATATGGTCAAATAATATGAGAAAAAGAAAATTTATCTACAAGAAAGATAAACCTGCATGTAAATTTCAATGGTAATTTGAACTTATAGCAGAAAAGGCTCAAATCTGACGAATTTGTATCAATTAACAATCTCGGTCTAGCACTATGAAACCATGCTGAATTTCATTCACAATTTGCAAGTCGCATCACGTCAATTTACATCAGTGACCGAAAAGCAGTAACGACGCACAAGAAGAACCGTAGATGTTCTTTCGTCCACGATTTCCTACTGAAGTTAACATGACATGCTATGTGTTGGAGGTTTTAGATTGAGATAGTAAAGATGAAGGAAGAAATCATGACTCCATGAAAGGGATCCTAAATCTGTCAGCATGCTTCATAAAAAGTTCAAACTAAATGTCAAGATATAGATGACGGTTACAGGATGGAATAATATCAAAATATTTATCGTTAGGAATATAAGTTCTTAATTAGCTTAAGTTCTCCAAAGAATAGAACCTTATCTAACTTTTTGAGATTTAACTACAAAAGTGAACGCCAGTATCACTTCGACTTCGACAACGTCACATTTCTGGCAATACAACACTAGCTTAATGAATAGTAGAGAAATTTAATCTCATATATATTAGATTGTCATTGCAGCAGCTCGAGATGTGGAGGAAAATACACTGAATCTATAGAGGAAAACAAATTAACACCATCATGATTAGCTGATTTCATGATTTCAACTGCAGAAATGAGCAATCTTGCTAGACAAAGTATGAAACACTTCTAGTCCGTCAGATTTCATCTTTTTCTTGGGTTGCCATGCGAAATGGAGCGCACAAGTTTTTCACGTGAAAATTCCGAGCATCCCCATTTTTTTTTATTCAGAGATATAACTCACTGACCTGCCCCATGTTTTCTATCTTTGGAAAAAAAGTTAAAAAGCAAAACAACATCGAGAAAACGAAAGGAGGTAAAGTCTAAAGATGTTCATATTTACTTCAGAGTACTGCAAATGCAATTATCCCTAGTTATTACACTAGAAGAAACAAGAGTTTTGATGATCCACTTCACCAAAAAAATCTGCAAGTCATATTTCTTCTATACTAATATTCATTCAATTCTTTAATAACCACATTTCTAGATGAATAAAAGCTATAAATTTAGATGGTCATACCTTTATCCATGTTTGTGTTTTCTTAGCTCTTGAATCCAAATATCAATGTCCAAGAGTATGACGACAATAAATATGCAATATAATTCATAAGAGAGGTACACAATATGCAATACAACTCATAATTTAGCATAGGTTGGTCTCAAGGATACATACCAATGTTTTCTTTTGCTTAGTCATACGTTGCAAATTATATCTTTGTCCAATCCTCAATCCCACTAAAATGATTGAAAGACAGGCAGCCTAAAGCAAAAGTTGTTTCTTTTTTATATCTTTCCCCTTTATAGAAAAGGTAAGACGCCCAAAGATTTTTTAAATTTAAAATTACTTGTATGCTTGGAAATTGTCCAGCCTGTGAATCAATGAAGAGAACTCTCCAAGTCTCAAGTTTCAATAATTGTTTTCAGAATTTTCGGATACAAATAATCTAACTAGATTCACATGAGTATAGATTGATAGTTCAGCACACCGATTCAATCAAATATTGGCTGCTCCAAGCTAAATAAGATATTCCAACATACTCGGTTACTCCATATCAGACAAGTAACAGATTAGAATTAGTAAACTGCAAAGATAAAAGTAAGGCAACCTCGTTTGAGTTCAAATTGCTGCTATGTTGGTAATTGCTACGTATAAGTTGTTAATTCAGACAATACAGCAACCAATTTGCTTAAGATAGTGAAGCCCCAAACTAATAGATTTATAATGATAAGAACAAGAGCGATTTGTTTACCTGATACCTTATTTTCCCAGAACCAATTTTACTTCGTCTTGATCATGCCTCCAAATTAAGAACCAAAGCATCGCAATTTTTTTATATTACAAGATAAGGTATATATAATAATATTAAACAAGACCAAAGAAAAGATATTTATATGTATAAACAAACAAGTCAAAGTAAAGAGCAAACAAGAATCTCACTAGTTAGTGAGTGTGTGTGTGTGTGTGTTACTGGGAATCTTTGGACATCTGTGATTATTCCATGTGGCTACCTACAAACAGTCCTCGAAACTCCAAATACAATGAATCTATATATGGGTATGAATCTAGCAAGGAAAGAGTCCAGAAACAGGTAGAGAGGGAATGGAAAGAGAGGGAAGTTGGCAGAAGAGAAGCGGGCACACGCATCCACACAAAGGTTTAATCTCTCTGCACAATTGCCTGCCTGCCTGGGCTCACTCTCTTCTGCCAACTCCCTCAAGCTCTCCTTTCTCTCTCATCAATTCTGCTGCAACAATTTCTTCACACCAAAAAAATCGAACAAATGGGTAGATCTGGGAACTAAACAAAAGAACCTTTTTTCCGATTTCTTAAAAAGTCACAAAAACCCAGCTAGCCTTAAATCTTACCACTTTTGACGAAACACGAACTCACAGTTATATCATGTTTCTGAACAAGTCTGGAGTGCTGGCAGAGAGAGCAGAAATGAAGCTTTCCTAGTAATTTATGAAAATATTTGTTTTTTCTTTTACATAAAAATAAATAATTGGGTGAGACATCAAAAGGACAAGAACAGTCGGTGGGATCTTCCAGAAGACAACCCAAGATTAGACATTGTCTTGAGAGAGAGAGAGAGGGATTAGAGTTGGGATTAGCTTAAAATGTCCCCTCAATGGGGAAGGAGAAGTATATAACGATATTTTTGGGGATAGTTAAAAGGAATAAAGGACTGGTTAAAGTCTTAGAGAGAGTCAGATTTCGTTGTTCGTGAAATTAGGGTTCTTTTGGGAATTGTTCCATTGATTATAAAGGACCACTTACTTTGGGATTAATCTAATCATTCCTCTTTCATCCGTTTCTCGAGACCAAAAAATGAATTAAATATTATAAAAAGTTAAAAGAACAGTTAAATGATAAGTGTTAATAGGTAAAAATAACTAAACCGTATTCTATGTTTTTTAAGTCTCCCTGATATTAAATCACAGAAATCAAAGAAATAAATAATATTTTATTTAAAGTGTCTTATTTCTTTTGGACACGAATATTTAGAAAAAATATATAAATTAATTAAAATGTTAAAAATAGGTAGGATCCACACTTTTTGAATGGATAATTACTTCCTAAAATAGAATGAGATATTTATTATAGACAACCCAAAAATGAGACATTTTAAATTGGACAGATGTAGTATATATTTGTAACTTCAATAATTACCATGATAAATAAATTTATACAATTAATTATCAAATTTCAAGAGTATTAAATAATAGTAAATATGAAATATATCATAACTTTACTATTAAATTACGAACTAAAAACTTATTAAAACACAAGAAAAAAAATGAAAATAAGACACTTAGAAATGAACGGAAAGAATATAATACATATTCAATTTATCCAAAATATTAAGTTTGCTATCAGTTAATATATGAAAAAATATTCTTCATGTGTACATATTCAATTTATCCAAAATATTAAGTTTGCTGTCAGTTAATATATGAAGTGACAAAAATATTCTTCATATACTTTAATTTTTCATTGTTTTTTGTACACTGACATGCATTATTTTTTTTGCACACACTGAGTGAATGCACCAATATATGTAAGACATGACCAATGTATGGGGTGTCACAGTGAATACGTCAATGTTAATTCATTTTGAAATAGAAATAATGTTAATTCGATTCAAAAATCATTTAGATAAAACTATTTAACGCAAAAATGAATTTAAAATAATAATTTAATACCAAAAAAATATAAAAAATCACTGTCCCGTGTTGTGGGACATTAGCCACGGTGAGAATACAATGACCACTAGTTTTTTTAAATACATGATTTAACATTATTCGATTGACTAATGGATAACACTAAGTTTGGGGCCATTCGAGAAATATGTATTAATTTATGTCCCAGAAAAGGGTTAGCCGTTGTTTTCCCTCCTACCCCATCCCACCCCACCCTCAAAAATAGTTAGTCGTCCCACCCCTCCCCCAAATTGGTTAGCCACTGCACTCCCCCTCCCACCCAATTGGTTAGCCACTGCTGCAACATCCCCCAAAAGTTAGTCAAGAATAGAAGAATATTAATAATTTAATCACTGAAACATGTAAGAAAAATGTAAAAAATTGTTTGTTTAGGGTTAATTTAGTATATTTGGGTAAATAGAGTAGAAAAGTTAACAATATGAATAAAAAGAGTAGGTATATTATGATAGTGAACATTTTAAGTTTTTGGCCATATGACAATGTCTTATCCATGGTGTCACTGTGGGTCCTTCTCGATTCCCTTTTGCATAATCTTAGAAAATATGTGATGTTTCTTAGACGTTGAGTTATAATGATTTATCCTCCACATTCTTACGGGATGGGATATGGGGCTTACAAATGGATATTTTTTTCTTTTGGGACAAGAAAATATCTGATGCTTTGTGCTTCAGGGTTGTGTTTCTGCATTGCATCAAAAATAGAAAAAGAGTTGTGGTTATACATAACCTAAATTAAAGACTCAATTGCGATTTTACATACAATTTTTGCATTTACTTTAGGATTAAATATAGTTTATGAGCAAAATTTGAGTCTTTTTCATGATCTTAACTCTTTTGTTTATTTAAAAGTATGAGGTTTGCAGAAAGTTTTACTTTTAGCACATGATTAAAATTGTTGAAAAAAATTGTCAATTATGTAGACAAACGTTCTTTATTTCACGACGCTTATAGAGGTATGAGTTCCTTCATGAGTGCCACAAGGTTTGAGGGTGAACTATTTATTGAAATTACCTTGCATGATTTGTGCAAGATGGAAAAGATCATCAATATATATTTCACGAGATATTCGAGCCCTTTTAAAGATCTTTCAAGATATATATTCTCCATATCTTTCCTTGACTACAGTTAGAGTTTATAAAGAAATATTTTAACAAAGAAAGTTCTTATACAAGTCAAAGATCTTTTTCAACAACGAAATTATTGTTTGGTTTGCAACAGAAAATCCAAAGCTTGAAGACTATATAAGAAGACCCATTTTCCTTCAGAAAGATAGAAGAAAGATATGTTTAATTGATCTCACATAATATAGTATCGAAAGTATTTTGTTCCTGCTAGGTGTTCCCCCGAACGTGCTACAAGTGATATTGTTCCTGGTACTTACTCCAACTTTTATTCTAGCAGAAGAGTGTTTGTGAGATAAATACTATTGAGCATTCATTGTAAAAGAGTTGTAATACTCTTATTTTTCGTTGTTTAGTATAGGGGTTGGATGCTTAACGAACCATGTTCACGTCTAGGGTATGTCTGGTGCATGCATCCAACATTTCACCATGGGTGGAGATTTGAAAAGTTTCATACGCGTAGTAAGAGTGAGTCTTATTGTATAAGTCTGTTGGAAATCACGCATATATATATATGTTTATTATATATGTGGTCAAGTTGCCAGGAAGCTACTTTGACCAAGATTTTGAGTGACGTAACGTTTAATTTTATGAAATTAAACGGCATAGGATCGATCTACGTTCCGAGTAGATGATCGTGGTGTATTCACATTCTCAAATCCGATTTCCGGTGAATGAGAAATAATGGATCAAAGTTTGTCACTTAAACATGGAGTTATGTGATTAAGGGGATAAGCATGGATTAATTAATCCTTATCCCACATTGATTAATGTACCTTCATTAATTGTCTATATAAGTGGTTCATTGAACACTTAGTATAATTATGTGCACAAGTGATGGGTGGAAGCCTTTGCAGTGTGTCGCCGCCATGCCGCCCGGATGCAGGGCTCGGTGCCGTGTGCGGCGCCGCGCCCCGGCCGGCCGGCCGGCTCGGTTCGGTTCCGTGGTCAGTGGATCGTGGATCGTGGATCGTGGATCTTGGATCTTGGATCTTGGATCTTGGTCTTTGGGTGGTCTTTGGGGGCATTCTTTGGGCTGTTCGTGGGCTTGCCGTGGGTGCGGTTCCGTGGCCCATTGTCCTTATATTTTTGGATCAGCGTTTGATCGAGCCCAAAGATGGAGTTGGTCCGAGGCCCAATTCGTGTAGCCCGATCCGTTGGGCTGCTTGTGCGATGGAGTTGGTCAGGGCCCGACTCGTGTGGTCCAATCCGTTGGGCTGCTTGTGCAGAAGAGACCTCCGGATCGTCCATGAACACGGGCGACGCGCGTTGTCAGTTAAATTCGTAACCGTCGGTAACGTTCGACATGATGGCTCTGCGGAAGCGTGTCACGTTGTCTCCGAAACCGCCGCGCGCTCGATGGGGACATAACTCTCGTAACACCCGACATCAATGCGGTGTTGACTCAACATCTTTCCCAGGGGACGACGCCTATAAATAGGACATGTCTCAAAGATAAGCCACCCTCGCAAAAGCATTCCGGTATACCTAAAGCACTCCTGCATACATTTTTGTGTCCAGCTCGTCGCCGCCTCCGTCCGGTTCGTCGGAGACTCGTTGGTTTCTTGGTCTTTGCCACCCGAGACGCTGCTGTTTACCTTTGGAGCGATCGCGAGCCGAGAGCACTACCGGGCGTATCTCGTCTTACGGAAAGAGGCCTCCTCGACTCGGCATCATCATTCTACGATTTTTTGTTTGATTGTTTTCAATCTGATTTAGTCGTTTGTTAGTTTGATCTCTTTCTACATTTACTGTTTTAAGTTGTGTCGCCCGACAAGTAGTTACATCTTTGTTACGTACTACCTTTTCTAACAATCGCAAGGCGAGATATCACTTGCCGAGGAGTTCGGACTATTAATTAACTTAAAACTTTCGAAACTTAAACCTTTGCTTGGAGATGTCATTGTTCGCCACCCACTACTGCTCGCTTGCTTGTTGTTGCCTCCACCTCCGCTTGCCACCGCTGCTGCGCTGCTGTCTCAGCACTATGACTTGGTCATGTTTGGTTCGATGCCTTGGGGTCAACCATTGGACCACTTTGGGTCATTGTTGGTTCACTTTTAGTGGTTCAACGTTGGTTCCACTTTTAGTGGTTCCATTGGCTCGACGACGCACTCTTCGATTGGTCGATTGTTGGATCCATGGGATCTAACAACTGGTGGTTCTCATTTGAGTTCCATGTTCCGGCACACTTAGTGGTGTTGGTGGATCGGTTTGGGATCGATCTCGCGCTTTGTTCATACATGAGGATGATGCGCTTTGCCGAGAAGCCGCCAAGTTTGGAGGATCCGACTTGAGATGGCGGCAAAGATCTTGTTCTACCTCACGACATTGGGCTTCGCCAATTTCTTGGTGGAAGATGAGCCCGCCGTTCAGGTGAGTGGTGACGGACTTTCACGTCAGGCGATATGATAATTGGCGCCTGGAGACTATCTTTGTAAAAACTTTATACTTGGTAGTTTAGAAGATAGTTTGTATAGTGTATATCTTGTTATAACGACATCCGAATGTATGTGGGATCGCTAGAAAAGAAGCACCGTAGTGATGATGCAGTCAAAGAAGTTTATTGTAGCGAATATTTGGACTACAAGATGGTCGATTCTCGACCGATCATGGACAAGTGCAAGAGTTTCAACTCATTGTACACGAGGTTCAAGCCGAAGGCACCTTGTTTGAGACGGCTTTGTCGTCGCTACGATGATTGAAAGCTACCCACGGGTGGAGAGACTTGAGGTCTACCTTAAGCACAAGCGAAAGGATATGACACTGAAGACTTGATCGTCAAGCGTGCATCGAGTCGGCGTGAAGAAACAAGATTTAAAAGCGAAGGCGATCGATGCTAAAGCTAACTTTGTTGGAGGCGGTCCTCCAACAAGCGTGTTCGATCGATGTCAAAGACAAAGCGAAGGAAGGTGGTTGCCGTAAATTTGGCGGGGCTGTTACAATTAATGGTAAGCATGGCCACACAGTAAGGGCCGCCGTAAGCGTCAAAGAAGAAGAAGGCTAAACAAGTTACCAATGTTGTCGAGAAGGACTTGACAAATGGGACAAGGATGACTTGGCTGCTTTGTGGTGAGAAGAAGTCGACCACGTCGAGAATCAAGGTGGATGGTTCATCGACCTTGGCAAGAATCGCGCGCGTCTGCGCCGAAAAGATGCGTTCTCCACCTACAAGCCTTTTGAGGGAGGAAGCTTAACATGGGAACCAAGCTTCGTCCGAGGTTGCGGAGTTGGTGATGTGGTGCTCAAGATGTCGTCAGGCATTGAGATCACGTTGAAGGATGTGTTGCGTGTCCCGGACATCCCAAGAATTTGGTGCCGGGCTCTATTCTAGTTAACAAGGGGTTTAGACTAGTTTTTGAGTCGGACAAGTTTGTCTTGACTAAGTTTGGGAAGTTCCTTGGTAGGGGTTATCTTCTTGGGGTCTTTCAAATTGAATGTAATAATTTGTCTTGCCGTGTACCCAAGATTGCTATTAATGAAAATGCATCTACTTCCTCTTACTTGATGAGTGCTCGATTTATGGCATTGTAGATTAGGACATGTTAATCAAAATGCAATAAAAGATTAGTAAATTTAGATTTACTAAAGTTAAATGAAGTTAATACACAAGCGAAATGTGAGGTTTGTGTGGAAGCGAAAATAAGCTAAGTTACCGTTTCATTCGGTGAAGCAGCACTAAGCCTCTAGAACTTATTCACACCGATGTGTGTGATTTAAAGTTTGTACAAACTAGAGGTGGTAAAAAGTACTTCATCACGTTTATTGATGATTTGCACAAGATATTGTTATCTTTACCTTCTAAGTAAAGGCGAGGCTATTAGCTTTTAAAACTTGAGAACGAGCCGAGAATCAACTAATTGTCGAATTAAGGCATTCAAAGTGATAGGGGGAGAATATGTAGCTCCGTTTGAGGCATTATGCAACGAAAGTGGTATAATACATCAAACGACAGCTCCTATTCACCTCGATCTAATAAGCGTTGTTGAGCGTAAAATCGAACATAAGGAGATGATGAATGCTTTGTTGATTAGTTGAGGTTGCCCCAAAACTTGTGGGGAAGGCTGTTTTGACGACCAACTACATCTTGAACAAGATTTCACTTAAGGGTGAGGATGTCACTCGCTACGAGTTGTGGAAAGGAAGAAAGTCATCGTCAAATATCTCAAAGTGTGGGGTGTTTGGCGAAGGTTGAGGTGCCTCTTCTAAACAAGTTACAATTGAATCTAAAGCGATCGATTGTATCTTTATTGGGTATGCTTGAGCAGCAGCGCTTATCGTTTCGATCCACGGTCGGAGGTACCGCATATATGATTGTGGGGCGACGATTGAATCAAGGAATGCTATATTCTTTGAAAGTGTTTATCCTGTAAAGACAAGGATAAAAGTGAAGCCGACTCAGCAATAGAGCGATGGTGGCTTCGAGTTCTAAACCTTTGGAGGAAGAACCTATATCGCATAGCGATGGGATTACGATCGGAGGGTCGAACCGAGGCGAGGCGATGAAGTCGAGCGCCAAAGGTTTTGGTCGACTATATTGCATTCATGTTGGACGAAGAACCAGCGTCGATCAAAGTAGCTATGCTCGGCGAGACGGGATGCTCGGCGAGAGGTATTCAGTGAGATTGATTCTATTACGCAAAACCACGCGGGTCTTTGGTTGATTTGCCGAAGGTTGTAAACTCTTAGGATGCAAATGGATCCTTAAAAGAAAGTACAAGCGGATGGATCAATTGAAAAGTATAAGGCCCGTTTGGTTGTCGAAGGGTTTAAACAAAGAGAGTGCGATTTCTTGATACCTATTCACATGACGAGGATTACGTCTATTCGGTGCTTCGCAATTCTTTGCTGCGCAATCTTGAGATTCATCAAATGGACGTTAAGGCTGCGTTTTGAGCAGTGACCTCGAGGATGAGGTATATATAGAGCAACCGAAGGTTTTAGTATCGGTCGAAGGCAAGGTATGCAAACTCGTGAAGTCTATATGGTTTGAAACAAGCGCCGTTGCAATGACACTTGAAATTTGACAATATAATGTTGGCAAATGGTTTCAAGATCAACGAGTGTGACAAATGTGTCTACGTTAAGAACACTAATAATGGTTATGTTATAGTGTGTGCGTATGTAGATGACATGTTGATCATGGTAGCAATACTCAAGTCATTAATGACACAAAGCGCATGTTAAAAAGAAATTTTGACATGAAAGACATGGGATTAGTGATGTGATTCTTGGAATCAAGATTCTAAGAAGATTAGATGGAATTATCTTGACACAATCTCACTACGTCGAGAAAGTGCTTAAGAAATTCAACGCGTTTGACGATTTACACTAAGACCCCATTAGACTCAATGTTCACTTGAGTAAACGGTGAACACTTGGACAAGAAGACTATGCTAAGGTCATCGGTTGTTTGATGTATCTTACAAATTGCACCCAACCCGACATAGCCTGCTTGTGAACAAATTGAGTCGTTACACGAGCAATCTAAGCAAGGAGCATTGGAAGGCTCTAGTGAGAGTTTTGAGGTACTTGAAGTATACTCAAAATCATGGGTGCATTCACGAGATATCCCCGTTGCTTGAAGGGTGCTGTGATGCCAGTGGATATCGACACGAAGATTCACTTTCTACAAGCGGTGCGTGTTCACGATTGGGAGGTCTTGTTTCTTGGAGATCAGCGAAGCAGGGCGTGTATAACCCGATCCACCATGGAATCGAATTCATAGCTTTGGATAAAGGCGGTGAGGAAGCCGAGTGGCTCAGTAATTTTTGGAAGATATTCCATGTTGGTCTAAACACATGCCACCGGTGATGATTCTTTGTGATAGCGGCTATTGGAAGAAGCGAAAAGTGGTTTGTATAATGGTAAGTCTCGACATATCGTCGGCGACATAATACCGTGAGGCATTTGATCTCAGTGGGGTTATATCAATTGACTATGTCAAGTCGATAGATAATCTGGCGGATCAGATTAACCAAAGGGTTGAACAGGATCAAATGATCAAGTTGCTAGAGGAATGGGATTAAAATCTACATCTTAAGAACAATCATAGTGGTAACTTGACCATGATGTTGGAGATCCCAAGAACTTGGTTGATGGGAGAACTAAGCTATAGGAGTTCGTGTGTAAACACTCAAGTTAGTCATTCTCTAAAAACAAGCAGTGTTGAAAAAACTTGCCTAGTGGTGAGGTTGAGTCGTTGACTCTTAATGATTCCTAAGATACCTCGAGTAGGTTGAGTATGACAAGATACTCGGTATAGAATCACCTATGTAAGTGCAGTGGGGCGCTTCAAACAAAACACTTATGAATCCAAAGTGGATGTCCATGGCTAAATGGAATCAAGCGTGAGAGCGGATAAGGTTGAGGTGTTAAAGTGTTAATACCATTGTCTCGGATCTGCGTTGTGGGGAATAGTTGAGCATCGTATCCACTAATCCGCCTGTACTCTATGGTACTAACTATGGAAGGTTGAGGCTATAAACCACTGTCCAAATATTTTAACATCTCTTGAGGATCGAGCTGTATGCGCATACATGCATATGGCTATTTCCACTCATGTGGGGATTGTTGGAAATCACGCATATATATATATGTTTATTATATATGTGGTCAGTTGCCGGGAAGCTACTTTGACCAAGATTTTGAGTAATAACGTTTAATTTTTGAAATTAAGCGGCATAGGATCGATCTACGTTCGAGTAGATGATCGTGGTATATTCACATTCTCAAATCCGATTTCGGTGGTGAGAAATAATGGATCAAAGTTTGTCACGTAAACATGGAGTTATGTGATTAAGGGGATAGCATGGATTAATTAATCCTTATCCCACATTGATTAATGTACCTTCATTAATTGTCTATATAAGTGGTTCATTGAACACTTAGTATAATTATGTGCACAAGTGATGAAATTTGAAGCGCGCTGCTGTGTTGCCGCCGCTTGGCCCGGTGCGGTGCCGGTGCCGGTGCCGGTGCCCGGCCGCCGGCGCCCGTCGCCCGTCGCCCGCCCGTGCCGTGCCGTGCCGCCCGGCCCGGCCGGCTCGGCTCGGCTCGGTTCGGTTCCGTGGTCCGTGGTCCGTGGTCCGTGGATCGTGGATCGTGGATCGTGGATCTTGGATCTTGGATCTTGGCAATTGGTCTTTGGGTGGTCTTTGGGCTGTTCTTTGGGCCTGTTAGTGGGCTTGCTTCGTGGGCACGGTTCCGTGGCCCATTGTCCTTATATTTTGGATCAGCGTTTGATCGAGCCCAAAGATGGAGTTGGTCAGGGCCCAATTCGTGTAGCCCGATCCGTTGGGCTGCGTGCGATGGAGTTGGTCAGAGGCCCAACTCGTGTGCCCAATCAGTTGGGCTGCTGTGCACTGAAGAGACGTCCGGATCGTCCAATGAACACAGACGCGCGCGTTGTCCGGATTCGTCGTGCTGGTCGGTAACGTTCGACATGATGGCTCTGCGGAAAGCGTGCCACGTTGTCTCGAAGCGACGCCGCGACTCGATAGGGACATAACTCGTAACACCCGACATCAATGCGGTGTTGACTCGACATCTTTCCATGAGGGGCGGCGTCTATAAATAGGACATATCTCACGCATAAGCCACCTCTTGCAAAAGCATTCCGGTATACCAAGAGCACTCCTGCATACATTTTTGTGTCAAGCTACATCGCCGCCTCCGTCGGTTCGCGGAGCTCGTTGGTTTCTTGGTCTTGCCACCCACGAGACGCTGTTTTACCTTTGGAGGCGATACGCGGTAACCGAAGCACTACCGGGCGTATCTCGTCTTGCGGAAAGAGCCTCCTCGACTCGGCATCATCATTCTACGGATTTTTGTTTCAATTGTTTTTCAATACAGTTTAGTCATTTGTTAGTTTGATCTCTTTCTACATTTCTGTTTTAAGTTGTGTCCGCCGGCAAGTAGTTACTGTCTTTATTACGTACTACCTTTTCTAACAAAGTCTTTTGTAACTTATCCTAGGTAGTGAAGTGTTTCACCTGGACGAGACCCCCAGATAGAGGTGGTTCACCGAACTAGGTAACCAACTTCTTATGTTATTTTGCTGCTTTTGTTTATTTATGTTCGTGTGATGTTCCTGCCTCACGTTGCACACTACGAGAACTCATCTCACCCCATGTTCCATGGATCACTCATTTTTCCAAAAAAATTGGTGCTAAAAAGCTTAATGAATTTGTCTAATTTTTGCATGGAATATATAATAAATCACGGTGGAGCTTTTAGCACCTCACCGATAAGTAGCCGTATATTATACATTCCACATGAGAATCTGACAAGTTGATTTAACTTTCCGACACCAGATTCTCAGTAGCAGGTCAAAATCAAAACATTTTCCAAAATTAAAATTTTAAAATAAGATAAAAATTCAAATTCAGATCATAAACTATACTTATCTCTTTGATTTATATTTTCAATATAATATTTCACTTTAGCAGTTACATGCCGAGCTTTTGAAAAAAAATATTATCCAACAATATTGAAGCACAACTTAGTTAGTTAGACGTTTTTTTTTCAATTGATAGATTAGGGCTTAGATTCATCTAATATGTGTGAATGTGGTTGCATGACAGTTAGAAATTATTTATTACCAATATATATGTTGTATCATTATCAATAACTTATTTTATTGATTGAGATTTATCAAGTTGTTGATGCACATTCTGCCGAGTACACACACAAGAAGTAACTATTGGAATTTCAAATTTCTCGCAGAGCAAAATATAGTTGTAAGAAATATTTATTTATTCTAACTACATTGAATGGTTTATTGAATTATTTTTTAGGGTGACCATACTGTCGAGGTCGATGTTAACTAAGGACTATATAGTCATATCATATGGATACGTACAGATCATTAGTTTTCGTAATTAATGAATTGATTTCACATTTGTTTTTTTTTTTGGGTCAATTAATACGAAATTTTAAAGGTGCGTCACGGTGGACTCGAGCCCGGACGCTGGCGTCAGGCGTTAACCACTCTACCTAGCTAGTAAACACACACTGATTTCACATTTGTTGTATAAAGTTGGGGACTTCAAGGTAAGTTAGATGCAGCCGACCCTCTATAATGCATTTTCTTATCGAAGATAATTATATGTGGAAAAAATTATAGGTTCTAATTGATTGAGATCAAATATACTTTTTGAATGTAATCATTTTAAATGAGATTGTATTATAGGAGGATGCAACATCCAAGTTACTGAAACTGCATAAACATTGCGCAGCTTTTATGAAAAATATATCTTGATAGGCTTGAGCTGTTATAAAGTGTCTCATTCACATTGACGAGACCAATGGGATATTTAATTAAAGTTAATTTCTGCTAAAAGAAATTAAATCTCCACATATATCGAATTAAAGTTTATTATAAATATGCAATTAATTTGCAATTATTTTTTGATTTATCAATCATTGAGGTTTATATGTAACAGAAGTTTTAAAGCCACAGACAAGTGCACACGATGGATTAAAAGAATTGTATAATAAAAAAGAGCTTAATTTGCTTCAAAAGGGAAATATCTCTCCTCATGCACACTCCAATTCGATGAGAATATAAGTAAATTACAGTAGTTTCCACAAAGATAAAGTTAAGTAGTTAGGAGGACTAGTATTTAATACCCACAAGGTGCCACCAATCACCAGTTAAAATCAGTTAAATAGTTAGGAGGACCAGACCAACAAAAAATCACTCTAAAGAAGGTGAAACCTCACACTAAGTCTACTAGAACTCGGTCATTGTTCTGAATCTAGTAATTTTCAATCAACCGAACTAAGTTCATGGAAGCCTGTACTCTGAGTATATTAAGTTATAACACTTTACACAACATTAACTTGGTGTTTCCTTAAAGGCCACATCAGGTGCATATAATATAACATTCCTCATTGAGAGCATTAATAATTACTTCCCCATCCCGTTTAAAACGTCAATTTTCTTTTGGACACGTTATTTAGAAGAAATGTATAAAGTAGTTAAAGTATTAAAAAGTGGAAGGGTCCACAACTTTTGAAGGGATAATTACTTCCTAAAATGGAATGAGACATTTGTAATGGGACAACCCCAAAAGGAAAGTGAAACAATGGGACAGATGGAGTATTTGATTAGAATAAATCACAACAAATAATTGGAGTTCGAGATATGGTTTTTAGCGGAATGACCTTTCATAAATGGAGCCACAATTGCTACTCTCATCAACTATTACTAAATTTAAGATCCCAAACTAGCTCCTAAGAAAAATTGGTGTGACCTAATTATAGATTAAATGTTAGGTTTAGACCCAAATTAAAAGTCAAATATTGTACTACGATTAAGAGGGTGTTTGGTGAGAACATATAAGTTCACAAAATAACTTATAAACTGTTTTTAAGCTTAAATGGGAGCTTATAAGCTCAGCCAAACACCATCTAAGATTAGTTTGGGAGATGTGACAAGTAACTCAACAAGATTTGGATCACCAGTCAATTAACAATTATCTTTTCTTTACAATTTGAGTTGTTTTTATCATAGTTCTATACAACACGATGATAAGAGAAAATAACAACCTTGTTCCTTTGGTCAATTTAGTGATAAAAGTGGATTACTGTAGCTAAAAGGCCACATGTTCGAACCCAACTGACAACTCTATAGGTCGGAATTTGTCATATTTGATTTTCAAAATATGATTTATTCGTATTATGTGGTTTGCTAGCTATTACACATGAATATATCATTTACCGTATCGGAGGTAGCGACTACAAATTCCTTATGATTTTTTCGAAAAAATAACAACCTTGCCCTAACGAAATATAGTTTTATACTCATGTTAAGCTATACATATATACGAGTGCAATATAAGATTAAATAATCCATTAAAATAATCGCTATTTCTTTAGAAAAACAATATGTTAATATCTTTGTTTTTGTCGGGGCAAAAGAAAACCCTTTTCGCAAGTGCAAGAATCATAATTATGAAATGGTGGTCCTAAATTTATTAGTGGATCATGTGACTCTTAGCTGGTTCAAATATGATGTGTTCATATTCCGATAACCTTGAAGTGATAGTTTTCATTTACCAAAAATTATACTCTATCCACCCACCTAATTCGTTCATCGATTTTATTGGCACATGTTTTAATAAACTGTAATGAGTGTAAAGTAAATTGTATAAAAAAGTGTGTCATTGGGATAATAAATGAATATATTAATAGATAGTGAATGTAAAAAGATGGATCATGAGTTTTTTTTGTAAATAAGTGGATAAGTTTAGGGTAAAAATATAAAGTTTGTGTTTCTAAAAAAGGAAAGTGAACATTTTTAGTGAACAAACTATAATGGAATTAAATGCACGAATTTGGTGGACGGAAGGGTAAAATCTTTTACAGATGGAATCATGGAAATGTCAGGCGCGCCGGTGACAGTGATATTTCCACAAATTCACCTTAATTAGTGTTTAAGAAACCATCATTGTTATTTTAAAAACTAAACCACGATGCACAGCTTATATGTATTTTTTTCACTATCCCTTTTCATGCAGTTGTTTTAATTAATCTAGACATAATATGCTTACAAAGGTTAATAGCCTTTTCCTTTTCGTACAGATAATAAGAACCAAAACCTATATATTTGGTAGCCAATCTATTTAGTAGACCAACCTCATGCTATGTAATGTAATGTCATTGTTAGTATTTTCGGTAAGATAAATAAAGTGCAATAAATACATATATATATCATCTAATTTTGTGATAAGAAACTAAAAGATTTACACGAGCATTATAGAAATTGGATTGATTCTTAGCACAGAAAGAAATGATTAACTGAGGCTAGAAATACATATACACATTATTTTTTGACTAATTTTATGCCAAAGATAAAATTATATTATATCCGACTCCACAAATCTACGTAACCTATTTTCAAGAATGGAATATCTTTCTTGTAAACACCCATGTTAAAGGAAATGTGCTTTCATCACCCCATCCAATTTTATTTTATTTTTTTGAGATTTTCCATCAAAAGTTTACATTTTCCATTCACAAAAACACCAACTTCATAATATTTACTTTCAATCTATTAACTTATTTAAAAAAAATCACACATGGACCATCTTTTTACTCCCACTATATATTAATATATTCATTTATTATTTCCATGACCCAACTTTTAATCTTATTATAATATCTATTCATTTATTGTTTTCACTCATTATACTCAATCCGTCCACCAAAAGCTTGCATTACTCTTGGTGACATATGTTTTAATAAATTACAATGAGTGTAAAGTGAATGAAAATAATAAAAGAATATATTAATGGATTGTAGGAGTAAAAAGGTGGGATATGTGTATTTTTTTGTAAATAAGTGGATAGATTGATGATAGTTGATGTTTCCAGAAATAGAAAATACAAGCTTTTAATGAACTGATCGAAAAAGAATTAAATGTAAGTTTTAGGTGGACGGATAGAGTAATTTATTAAAATTTGTGACACTAAAAACAATACAAACTTCTGGTGGATGTAATTTTTTTTTTCAAGATCGAAACCAGTACATTGCGTTTTCTGCAATACAGAATAAGAATTTGGATTTATTAGAGATTGTTTTCCCCTAATATTTTCTCTCCAACAAATGACTTAATATTTTTTATAAACACTCATATATATAATGGAATGAGAAGAGTCATTGAAATTGTATCTTTACATTTAAATATAGAGTGGTGCTATTTGGCCACATTATGGCCACCCACACAAGGTTATACTAGTAAATTTAAAATATTAATTGTTAAATAAAATATTAATTATAATTAATAGGCAATTAAAATGACATTTGTACCCTTTCCCTCCATTTTTGATGAAAATGATTTCAAAATTTAAATTTCAAATTAAATAAATATACATTAATTACTATTTTATGATTTCAATAAAAATGATAGATTAATATACATGTTACAATTTGTATCACTTTATCAAAGACCATTTCGCTCCATTTCTTCCAGCAAAAACATGGAGAGCTTTCGCTCCATTTCTTCCAGCAAACACATGGAGAGCTTCTGATCCTCTTCCTAGAGCGATGCCACTAGCAGGCCGATGTGAGACGATTACTTGACTTACTACCACCCTTGAGCTAGTTTAAACTTGGTAGGTATTTATTTGCATAGCAGATGAGAGAGTTGACAATTATCTCCAGCTTCACGCCTTGAGATTCCATGATGGAGACCAACCTCTTGTAAAGAGGCATGCTCACTTCCGGGCTCTACATCCGGCCACCACGCTCCATTGATCATAGGCCACCTGAACAAAGCAGTGTCGGTGCACGGCTTTGTTGCCAACAATTTATGGGATGTTTCATTGAGATATATTACAGAATCAAACTATTACCCAAAGTTGGATTTTTTTCATTCAAAAAATATCCATATTAGAGGAGTTACATTCTAAAGTAAAACTCGTGGATAATTCTTTATTAAATTTGTTGGGATCCATGATATTTGATTGATATATATTCGTTTAGAATGCATATCTTTGTTGAAGAAAAATTAGATAGAAAAGTTTAAATTCAACCCAGTGAATGCAATAAAACAAAAACACCTTGCTTATAAAAATACTAGGAGACATGATTATCATTAGTTGCCTCGACAAATACAATAAAGAGGTCCATAATAAGGAAAATTTGGCTCTCGTCATTACATAGAAACTAAATTACTTAGAAACACAAAGCGCATAGAGCAAATACTTAGAAGATAAATTTTAAAACCTAATCAAACATCACTAGCACTCGAATGGGATTAGCACCACGGGGATATGGTTGGAACTCCTTCTTGATCACATTTCTTTGTGGCGGTTTCACTTCAAAAACAACTCATACTGACTTCAACGGTGGAAGTTTTCCAACAAACAAGTCTCCAACTTGTTGATCGTTGCAGCGGGCGACAAGCGATGAAACAACTCGATGACTTCACTCTTCAATTTAGTATTATCTTCTCTAAGGCTTTTGTACGATTTCCAAACTTTTGGGCGATGGAACACTCCATTCGAGACGACTTTATCTTCTTCCGGTGTTAGATACTGTTTGGTGTGGTGGAGCAGCTTTTGGGAGTGATGTTCTTATGTGGTGGAATGCTTTCGGAAATATTTGAGTTAGAAAGATTAATTGGTAGCATTTGGGGAAGAAGTTGGAGGAATAATTGAGAGAAAAGTGAATGCGCTAGGGTGGATGAAGGACATTTGTGGAAGAAAGTTCTTCTTTTTTGGAAACATTTGAGTTAGAAAGATTAATTGATAGCATTTGGGCGGAAGAAGTTGGAGGGAATAATTGAGAGAAAAAGTGAATACAGGTGTGCATATTTTAGTAGCCAAATTTTTTGAAGGACAAAATAGTAAAATTAATATTTTACTTTGAATCGAAAATCTTAAATAAACCGATTTTTTCTTTATTGGACCAGTTTATGGAATGTGGCCACAAAGATTTACTATTAAATATATAGTACCTTCAAAATAAATGGGGTCCATCAAACCAATCATTAAAAGCATTTAATATATTCAATTCACAGGTGTACCATTAATTCATTATTACCAAAACTCCCACGTTAGGTATGCAATAAAAAGATACACCTATTTCAAGGATTTAATTCTTCTTTTATGTAGTTGAAAATATCAATGCGAAAAGTACATATTCTTGAATGTATATATATATATATATATATATATATATATATATATATATATATATATATATATATATATATGTGTGTGTGTGTGTGTGTGTGTGTGTGTGTGTGTTAATATATCAAAATGATCACTTTCATATTGTGAAAATAAACAATAGCTATAGAGAAGTAATCATTTTGGCTTAAAGCATTATTTTGCCCTTAATTAATTGATGAATTCAAAACTAAATTCATGATCAAGAATAGATTTAGTTATAAGTTGCTATTTAAATAGGACAATTCACGATTAAAAATAAGTTTGGTTTGTGAATTACCTTTTAAAAATGGGCAATTGACGACAAACCTATTCTTAGTCGTCAATTAAAGAATAAAATAGTAAGAATAACTATTATTATCTTTTATATTAATGGATAGTTTTATTTTATTATTTTAAAATGAGTATTTAATTAGTTATATATATATATATATATATATATATATATATATATATATATATAGAGAGAGAGAGAGAGAGAGAGAGAGAGAGAGAGAGAGAGACAAGAGGAGGGATTAAATAGTACTAGAGCTTGATTAGTATGTAATCTTAATTTAAATCCACTCATCTCATAGATCTTATGGTTGAGATTTTTGGACTTTTAAGCTTAATTTCGTTTATTTTACTACAATAAGAGTATATTAGTAATTTGATTTGTTATGTTATTGAGAAAAACAAACCATGCATTTAGTTGAACTGACTTATGCATTCAAATGAACACAAAAATGCATGTGGTTAGAAGCTCACGCCCAGCGTGCGCTCGTGCTAGTGCGTCGTCCGGCACTCGTTCGTGCGCCCATTAGTCAATAATGTATTTTTACGTTTTGTTAAATGCATGAATATGCTCTGTCAAATGCATGAACATTTTTTAGTAAATGCATGAACGTGATTTTTTAAATACATGTTTGTGTTTAATCTCAACATGCAAATTCATATTTTGTTCAATGTAGTTTTAAGTTTTGTTGATGCGGTTATATGGTTTTCGACGAAATCTCTCATCCATCATTCTCCGTCGATTACGTATCTCTTTCCACGATTACTTGCAATTCACCGTGAACCACCGCCATAGCCCATCTCTCTCGATTCTTGATCATCTATCAAATTCATAATCTATTTTTCTCAAAATCCATCAATTTTGTTCTCAATTTTTTTTATTCTTTTCTTTCTATCAAAATCATTGTTTATGTTGTTCGTGTATGTTCTTTTTGCTATTAAATCCGAAGTCGTAGTCGTAAATCATTGCCGTTGCCTTCCGTCGCCCGTGATCGCTCACTCCTTGAAGGAAAAGAAGAAGGTGATTTGATTTCTTTCCATTTTGTCCCTTGCAAAAATTTTAAAATAAAAGAAAATAAAAAGAAAAGGAGATGCCACGTGTTCAAAATGTATGGTCTAAATTGAGTACTCCATACTATCTGGAGACTAGGTACTACGAGAATCCAACCATATATATATATATATATATATATAAATATAATGGTTATCGTATGAGCACTTCTTATAATGTAAATATGAGACCAAATATCAACCATTGATAAATTAATATAGACGTTTCATATAAAATGCACAAATTATGACACAAATGCACAATTATATACAGAAATATACATATAACTAATTCAGATGCACACTTAAAAATAATTATTAGATTTACAATTCTAATAGATAAGATTTATTCTCATTTATATATGTTAAGGATTGTATATACCTAAGTCGATTCATTTATATATATATATATATATATATATATATATAGGGTTGAGTTCGTAGAACCCGATCTAGGATAGTATGTAATACTCAATCTAGACCACGCATTTTGAACACGTGGCTGCACCACAAGGTGACACATGGCACTCCTTTTCTTTTCTTTTCTTTTAATTTTCGCATGAGGCAAAATGGGAAGAAATCAAATCAACCTTCTATATCTCCTTGGTGGCAGGGCGCGTGGGAGGCGGCGGCGGCGGCAATGGCGTGACGGCGCCCGGCGGCGGCGGCAAAGACCGCGAACATCAACAATATAAACAAACAACAACAAACAATAGATTTTGAAAGAAAGAAAAAGAAGAAAAAATTTGAAAACAAAATTGATGGATTTTGAAAAAAATAGAAGATAAATTTGATAGATGATTGAAGAATCGAGAAATATGATGGCTATGGCGGTGGTTCACGGCAATTAGCCGGTGTCGCGAAAGAGGCGGCGGAATTGACATAGAATGATGAATTAGAGATTTTCAGCCGAAACCATAAAATGCATTGAACAAAACATGAAGCTGCATTGAACAAAACATGACAATACATTGAATAAAACCTAAAAGCGCATGTTGCATCAAAACACAAACATCATTGAACAAAGCGCGTCATGCATTGATCAAAACATGTCGATGCATTGAACAAAACGTAAAATGTAGGCCAGCAGGGGGCTGGGCGGCGGCCGGAGGCGCGTGAAACGAAGCGCCGTTGGTAGCGGGTGGCTACGCTAAACGCCCATGTGACTGGACGCGAGCTTCCATCGCATGCATTATTGTGTTCAGCTGCATGCATTTTTGTTCATTTGAATGCATTATTGATTCGACTAAATGCATAGTTTGTTTCGCAATCACATAACAAATCAAATTACTAATCCACCCATAATGAAGCGAAAATCAGCGAAATTAAGCTTAAAAAGTCGAAAAATCTCAACCATAGGATTTATGAGATGAATGGATGAGATTGAGCATTACATACTATCACGGGGCTTGTGTACTATATGATCTATCCTCTATATATATATATGTGTGTGTGTGGGTGGATAGATAATCATTATAGTGTAAACATGAGGACAAATATCGATAATTGATAAATCGATTTAGATGCTTGATTGATGCATAAATTATAGCGTGATTCACAAATACACAATTATATGCGAAATGTGCATATAAAAATTGAGATATAAACTTAAAATGATTATTATATTTTCAAATCTAACGAACATGATTTATTCTCATTTACGAATATTAATGATTATATGTACATAAATCTAGTATATGATGCACAAAACAGTATAAATCAAGTGGATCAAATGAGAACTATATATTTTTTGCGAACACTGCGAACTATACATAAGACGTGTAAAGATGATGCACATAACAATATAAAAAGATGTGCATAATGAAAACTTTCTAAAATTATTTTGTTGTGAAATATTTTTAAAATATTTTCGTTATGTATAACTTTATAGATTTTGTTCATGACTTTTACAGATGGAATCATGGAAATGTCAGGCGCGTCGGTGACAGTGATATTTCCACAAATTCACCTTAATTAGTATTTAAGAAGCCATCGTTGTTATTTTAAAAACTAAACCGATGCACAGCTTATATGTATTTTCTTCACTATCCCTTTTCATGCATTTGTTTTAATTAATCTAGCATAATATGCTTGCAAAGGTTAATAGCCTTTTCGTACAGATAATAAGAACCAAAACCTATATATTTGGTAGCCAATCTATTTAGTAGACCAACCTCATGCTATGTAATGTCATTGTTAGTATTTTCAGTAAGAAAAATAAAGTGCAATAAATACATACATATATATATATATATATATATATATATATATCATCCAATTTTGTGATAAGAAAATAAAAGATTTACACGAACATTCAGAAATTGGATTGATTCTTAACACAGAAAGAAATGATTAACTGAGGCTAGAAATTACATATAAAAATTATTTTTGATAAATTTTATGCCAAAGATAAAATTATATTATATCGATGGGATCGGTATTCTGAGGCGGCGTCGATCGCCCTAAAGTAACCCGACATCAAGCTCGGCTGGACAAGTTCGCCCATAAAGACTCCTAAAGTCGGTGGGAGCTTGAAAGCTCACCGTATCTAAAGAATCCTAATTCGAGAGGGATAGGATCTCGAATCCTAGTTAGAAGACTTGGATTCGAGATCTGAGTCGATACATTGTGTATAAATAGAGGCTAGATTAGGCGACATAGGCCATTCACTCTCTTTGTAATCACTTCTTATACTCTCAATATACATACTCTCTCTTGCCCGTGGGCGTAGATCTTATTCACGGATCGAACCACGTAAATCTTTGGTTTTCTTGCGCATTTATTTCCCTTACGAAATTAAGATCGATCTTTGGCGCGATCGTGGGAAGCGAAATTTTGTGTTTCGATCAACCACCGTTTACGGAAATAATCATGACCGGTACACGAAGCCATGCATCGGGACCGTCGCCGGCAACAACAACGGCGGCGGCGAAGGGACGCGAGCTCGGCTCGGGAAGAGCCAATCGAGAAGAAACCCCGAAGAACATATCGAAAGTCTCGCGAGCACGGACACCCGCCTGCGGGAGGCGGGTTACCATGCGAAGGAAATCGTAGCAATAATCGAGGGAACATCCGGCTCCATAAGTAAACGCTTGGCGGCGTCGTCGAGGATTTCTCGAGAAAAATAAGGAGCTTTCTCCGGTACCTCGGTGAAGCACGGGGCGACCACGTCTTGAAGAGCGGAACACGAAGCCTCGTCTAGATCGGTATCTGGCGAGGTCGGGCCCAAACCGACAGCGCAAGGAGCGAGCAGCGGGAGAAAGCGTCGTGATCGCGCGAAGCCGACCTCGATCGCGAATAAATCCATCCGTGAACTCGCCCGATCTCCGGGGCGACGGTAGCGGGAAAAACATCGGGCCGCCGCGAAGTCGGTCGAGTCACCTAAGCGAGTTCGATCGTCGAACTCCGTCCCGATCTCGAGGGCGGCGATGGATATGGGAAGATAGTCACCCGTTCTCAAATAGAATACTCAACACCTCTCCAGGATAAATACGGGTACCAAGCATCGCCCCTATAATGGTGAGGGATCCTGAACTTCCTACCATGATTCGATACAACATGATCAACCAACGTCTCATTTCGGTTCATATGTGTAAACTCTTCCGGAGTTACTCGTCGACAACGCCCTTGGGTGGTTGACGGTCTACCTGAGGAAGCATCGGCTCTATCGCGACTGATGGCGGCCTTCCATCGAAGGTTCTTCCAAAAGGCCGAGTCAGCGTCGTCGGCTGCCTCGCCGCATAAGGCAAAGCCGTAATGAGTCCATTAGTGACTTCATGACAAGGTTTAACAAGGGTGTTTGAAGGTCGAAGCGTGAGCGACCTCTTGGTCATCTCGGCCTTCAAAGCGGCATCTTGCGGGGCGCCTTATAGGAGAGATCGTCAATCTGAACCCGTCTGCATGCAGTGTCAGGATGCGATGGCCAGCCGGTTCGCCAAAGGCAGCGAGGCGATAAGAGAAAGCGCGAAGCGAACGGCGGGACCCCGGAAAAGGAAGAAGAGGCGAAGGAAGGAGGATCGGAACCAAGGCGTGAAGAGCTTGGAAAGATTACATCGCCCGATAAGGTCGGGCTCGGTCCGCGGCGCCTCGGGCGACCTCAATACACCCGTTGGCGAAGCCGGGGCGAAATCTCGCACTCCATATGAACATTAGAAGCCTCGACCTATGGCGGGAGGAAGAGGTGCCGACCTATGGATAAATCTTGCTCGTTCCATGAGGATTACAGGCACGACATCGAAGAGTGCAAAGAGCTCATGGGTGAAATAGAGATGCTAGTTCGGGACGGATCCACGAAGAAATACCGAGGGGCAGTCGCCAAGCCGACCAAAGTCAAAAAGCGGAGGAGGAAGAGAGTGTGCCCCAAAAAAACAAAGCCTTGCCAAGGCGAGGAAGGAGATGGCGAGCCCCAATATGACGGGGTGATCTCCACTATTACGGGGCTCAGGTGAGTCCGAAGTCCTCACTGAAGGCCGATGCCGAAGTCCTAGAACCGCGAACCTACCAATAAGAGGTTGAGAAAGGGCGAGGCGATCACCTTCTCAGGGCGACCCCGTACTGCTGACGATACCCGCGGGATCGTTGGTGATCGGTGGTAGTCGCAAATAAGTTGGTAAAGCAGCGTTTACATTGGCAATGGCGTCGGTGAGCATCTCTTTAAGGAATGCTTTGACAAGCTAGGAGTAGAAGAAGCACACCTCATACGAGGCACATTGCCACTCCGAAGCTTCGTCCGGGAAGAGGCGCGCCGGAAGGAATAATCGAGCTACCGTCACGGTGGGAAAGCACCAGCGACCTCGACCAGGTGGTGCGGTTCTTAGTAGTGAAGGCCCACTCGCGTATAACATCATACTAGGGCGAGATTGGTGAAACGTTGTAAGGCGGTATGCTCAGCGTACCACTGACGATAAAATACCCACCACGAGGGGAACAGCCGTGATCCGGGTGATCGAAAGCAAGCCGAGGAATGTATGCAAGTTGCCTTACGGTGCGGGACCTCGGTCCGGCCTTACAGGCATAGCAATTAAGAAACCAGGAGTTGGGTCGGAAGTACGTCGCCACTCCACGGCGGTCGGTGGAAGAGGTCGCATTGTACAAGATGAGCCATTGAAGGTCGTCGGTTGGTTTCACCACGGCACTGAAGTGAAGGATCGGATCATCCAACTCTAAGGGAATTCGGGACGTGTTTGCTTGGTCTCCCTCGACATGGCGAGTCTGTGAGTATCATCACTCATGGCTCAACATCGACCCGAACATAAAGCCGGTTCGGCGAAGCAAAGAATCTTCGCGGACGAGCGGAACGAAGTCATTCATGACGAGGTAAACCAGTTATTAAAGCCCGCATCTTGTTCGGGTCAAATATCCAGGCACGGATAGCCAACCGGTGATGGTGAAGAAAGGAGGAGGGATGGCGAATGTGTATTGACTACACCGACCTCAACAAGCATTGCCCAAAGGATTGCTATCCCTTCCCAACATTGACAAGAAGGTCGCCATTTGGTCGGATCGAGGTCTTGGTTTCTTGGACTTATACAAAGGTATCACCAAGTCACGATGGATGATGAAGGCAGCGGCCAAAGGCGACCTTTATTACCGACTTGGTCTTTGCGTATAAAAGATGCCATTCGGCCTTAAAAATCACGGGCTACCTATCAAGGATGGTGGACAAAATTTTCAACCCCGCATAGGTCGAGAATGTGGAGGTATCGTGAGCGACATAAATCGTCGAAAGCAAGAAGAGGCGCGTGTGTTTCCGACCTCAGGATCGTCCTCGGCTTCTTCGGAAAATCAACCTAAACTAAATCCCAGTGCACGTTTGCGGTCCGATGCGGAAAGTTCTTAGGGTGTTGGGTTTCAAGAAGGGCTAAAAGCAAACCCGTCGAGGTCGAAACCATTTTGGAAATGAAGATGCGAAGACCGTCCATAGCGTACTGGTGACGGTGCATAGCGCGTTAAGCAGCTTTCTTTCAAAAGCGCGGATAGCGACTACCCTTCTTTAAGATACTCAAAAGGCCCAGAAATTCTCATGGGATGAGGTGCGAGTCGCCGAAGACCTCGAGAGCTACCGCCAAGCTCACTCTGTCCGTCCGAAAGAGGAGGTCCTTTCTCTACCTTGCGGCCTCGGACGAGTCTATAAGTCTTGATCTTGAGTGCGGGAAGAAGGACGTCGGCTCGGTATATTTTATCGGCCGAGCACTAAAGGCAGGAAGCGGTGTCGCCCCCGGAGAAGCTTGCCTTAGCGTTGGTAAATGCAGCGAGGAGACTACGTCCGTCTTCCATACACATCGCATACAAGTCCTCATGACTACCCACTTGGCAAGTATTGCGAGCCGAAGCATCGAGGAGAATCGCGAAATGGGCAATCGAGGCGGGCGAGCACGATATATCATACGCCCGCCCGAGCCATCAAGGTCAAGCCTAGCGGATTTCCTTGCGAGGCTAACCGTCGAAAAACCGAAGCCCAGCGAGTCCGTGTCGGGCGATGCAAAGCCGAACCCATGGTTGAAACACCGAGGAGTCTTGTGACTCGTTGCGGGGCTACGGAAAAAGCGAGCGTGAGCAGGTATCTTACTCTAGGCCGGACACCAAGAGATCGCCTATTCACTTGGTTCACATTCAAAATCTGAACAACGAAGTGGAGTCTGAACTGTGATCGCGGACTTCGCCTTCGCTCATGTTGGTTGTATCTTGAAAGCGGTTTGGTTGAGCTTGTATCAATGTTTCTGATTACCACTATTACAATCTCTATCGATTTGAATACTTGATTGCATATATCATGTCCCTTATCTCATATATAAGTTAGATCATACGGTGTGTGAAGATCACGAAGTGCGTATGATTGGTCGAAACTTAATGAGATATAAAAGTTTCACGGTGAGGCGACTTAAGGGCGAGTTGTCGGTTTAAGGCTGCAGTATAGATAAGAAGTGACTTGACTTAGTTGCTTATGCGTCTTTGTGCGTCTCGGCGTATTGAAGGATCACGGTGAGATGAGTTCTTCTTTCGACCGTCGTGAAGAACCAAGATCTCGGTGACTTACGATGATCTAAACCTCGATAAGGTATTAGGTGAGTATGAGTTCTTGACCATCACTTTGACTTGTTATGAGTGAGGTTATATGTTCTAACCAGATTCTCCGCATCTTGGGTGGTGGCGATCTTGTATGTCGCTAGTTATACATGTCAGTCACCGTATCCGTTTAGGATGATGGCGTCCCTTAAGGAGCTCAAAGGTTTATTGTACTAAACCTGCGGGTTGAGTTAGCTCAAGTACAATAATAAGGTTGAGTGGTACTACTTAAAGAAATGAAGTTGTGTCGTTTAAGCGGTCAGTTGCTATAAATGATTAATGGACGTTCGATATCTTAAATCGAGGATTCGTAATGTCTAAGTGCAAGCCGACTCAACCCGGTAATAAAGGGGTAAGTCGACATTCTTTCTCTAGTGGCATGATCGAATGTTTATAAATTAATTTATGTTACGGGTGAACATAAGATAATTAATTTATTTGAGGCCATCTTTATTCCTTGCATTTGATCACAGGTGGCCCGTCAGGCCCATAGCTCTGAGAAAATCGGCCCCTATGTGCTCCCATTGGCAAGATTTTTATTCTCTTTATCCGTAAGGATATAATTATATTTATGGTATATGCATAGATCCTTTCCATATAAGATTATGGTAATAATCCTAAGTATGGAAATAATCACGAGTATGGAAATAATCTAAGATTATGGTAATATTCCATATAGGATTATGGTAATATTCCATATAGGATTAAGGTAGTGCATTATAAATATAAGGTATGAGATAAAGTCTAGTTAATGATCACATAATTAAACTACAATTTTAGGTGCATCACATATTTGAGAGTGTGAGGATTTCGAAAATTCCATAAGTGTGGTTGGGTGATTTTCGAAGCATTCTCCATAGATCGTCCTCACTCGGCGTTGGAGATTGGGCGATCGGGATCTGATCCGGAAGGTCAAAGCACGAGTCCGATCCGTTCGTTCCGTTCATCTCGTTCGATCGACCTCTTGGATCGAGGTAAACACGTGAAAACCCCAGCGTGTTGCGATTTAATTATATAGGCGCATGCTAGGTTTATAATCAATGTATGGTGAATTAAACACCAAGATGGATCCTCGGGCGAGGGTTAACATCGTTTTCCTACAATTGGTATCGGGCGAGGTTGAGAATCTTGGCTCTGTTGGATTAATTCACGTTTGATTATTCGTGCGTTTAATGATTGTGGATTTATGGTTCATCGTGGCTCGTTTGTTTTTTTGTTGATTTTGTTTTACACCACGAGAAAATCCGTGGTTAGATTAGATTTTTTCATGTAAATCTTATACGTAAAGGAAAAACGAGCGAAAGAGCGAAGAGCAGAAGCAGACGGGAAAAGCGGTAGCTCGGCGATCATCGGGCGGTATCTCGCGGCGAGCCTCGCGATCGCTAGAAGCGATCGCGAGGCGCGTGGCGACAGGCGTCGCGTTCGTGCAGATCTCTGGCGCCCGCGAGCAATCGAGCGATCGCGAGGTGCGGTTGCGGCAGCGGCGGCGAGCTAGCGGGCGCAGGGGCGCGGCGACCGGCGACGCGGCGAACTTCGCGATCGCGGTTTCGACCGTGGCGGCGGCGTCTCGGCGGACATTCGGCGCTCGGGAAGGCTGCATAGCGTGCTCGGCGGTCGCGATCGCCGCTGCGACCGCGGGCAGCGACCGCGAGGCAGCAGGCGGCGGCGCGCAAAGCTGGCTGGGCGGTGGGCTTGCCCTGGCGGCGGCCCGGCCACGGTTGGGCCGACCGGCCCGGACCCGTTTTCAGATTTTTCGGCCCGTGCCCGTGCCGCGAGGCCCATTGTTGAATCCGGTCCGTGCCGTACGCGAGGCCCGTTCGAAGTTTAAATTACATGCTTTGTAAATCTATGTAATAGATTAGATTTAAATGTGCGGGTTTCACGATTGGGCGCGATGAGCGTTTATTTTATTTTATCGTTCATATGCATGTCGTGGATGTTTAAATTATGCGATAGCATGCTATGTATGTTTATATTCGTTGACAAACCTTTAAGTGTTTTACGTAATTGGATGCGCATAGTAAGCATGCTAGGTTTATCGCGTTTATCAAGCATATTTTAGAATTACTGCGAGCATGTTTTACATGTTGAGTTCTATAGAAAAGCATGCGAGGATTACGTGATGCATGGACAAACCTTTTGAATAAAAGACTAAGCAAGCAACCCGAAAATTAATTTTTCAAATTAAAATGTCAAGACCTCACTTTTTGATCTCTAAACAAAGTGAGGCATAGCTTTGTGATGGCGATCCACAGCGTGGCTTGCTTACCTTGTTTATCATAAGTTTGTTAGATGAGATTTCTAAATAAAACATTTTAAATCTATTGAGAAGTGGGAGTTTCGTGTATGGCGATCCACAGCGTGGCTTGCATGTGCGATTTTCATAAGTTCTCTAGAGATAGATATAAAATGAGATAACAAAAAAATTTGAATTGGGCGGTATGGTCAGGTGAGTATACCAATTCTAAAATTCATTTTACGCTATTAAAATTGTGGTCAATGCTTGAACATCACCTCAGTACAACTTCCATGAAGTCCCTTCTTGCGATAGTGATGTGGTCTAGTAAGGTCAATCATTAATTTCATTTGTCATAAGGATAAGTTGACATGGATTGAAATTAAGCGACTAAAGGTATATTTTAGTGCAGTCGGGGGTTCATAATATAGCGTCACGCGCGTGGCTTGCATATGGAATTCCTTGGGCGATTGGAGGTTTTGATTAATATTGTTTTATCAAAGGTTACGATATTATTATTCACAATTATTTGCGATCGTATGCTTATGTGTTTTACATTATCGTTTGAGATATGTCTCTTACGCCGATTATCAATATGCTAGCACAAAATCCGTTATCCGGTCCAAATTTTATCGGTAGAAGCGAAACATGGAATATGTTCTTATCATTTGAAGAACACATGTTTGTTCTCACTACTCTAAACCCGATGCCGCTTCGACACGTCGACTAATGAGCGCGAGAGTCGGCGGACTTTGGAATAAGTCGAACAATATGGCTAAATCTATATGATGACTACGATGTCCAAAGGCTTGCGGTACTGACATCGATCGATGGTGAAGCCTTGACGATATTTGGTCGAGTCTCGAGGTAAGTTTGGGCGGTCGGATCGGACGATCGCTTCCACACAATGAGAGAAATCTTGGCGTGTAAGATGGAAGAAGGAAGTTCGGTCCATGAACATGTCTCCCATGACTCATCTCATGGATAGTCTTGATCGGTTGGGAGGAGGTATTGTGGCGAAGCCAGGTCGATATCATCCTCAATACCTTGCCCAAGTCTTTTGAGAACTTTCGGCGTGAATGCGATCATGAGCAAGACCGAGTTTACACTTAGTCGGTTGCTTAATGATCTCGTTGCTGCGGAAGGAGTTATGGGAAAAGACACATGCTCTTGCTAGCACATCTAAGGGCCCAAAATTTTCATCATAAAATGGAAATAGAAAATGGGTGCCAAGGTGGTAGAGGCGAGGCAAATAGTGGGAGTAATGGGAACAAGAACATGGTTGCCACGGAGGCTTGAAGAAGCGAAGGAGAAGGCAAGTGCTTCAAGTGCGGTAAGACTTGGCATTGGAAGGCCAAGTGCCCTATGCTCAAGGCTCAAGGTGCGCCGTTTGCTTTAATGTGAAACATGTTTAGCGACTTGTTCTACCCATTCTTGGGTAGTAGATCTGGCGCAGCGATCATGTTTGTTACACCTTGCGAGGGTTCTGCGGACAAGGAGGCTGTTTGATGGCGAGATAACAATCTCCATGGGCAGCAGCGAAAGTCGAGGCTATTGCGATTGGAGATGTTTCTTTATGTTTTGGGACAACAGTTTTAGTTTTGAAAGAGCGTTTTATATGTGCGGTTTTAGTGGAACCTTGTTCGTTTGAAATTATTTACTCATGGATATTACATTATTTTTGATAGTGGTGTTTCTATCATAAGAAATGCGAAGTTATCGTGTTGGCACTTTATATAATTAAGCTTTATACTATTTACGCAAAACATAATACCTATAACTATGTTGCATCTTCATCAAACCCTAAAAAGAAAGTTTTCTTCATGAGATGACTCTACTTTTCTCTGGCATCTTAGATTAGGTCACATCAATCTAAATAGGATCAAGGCGGCTAAGAATGGGCGTTGGGTAATCTCACGGTTACTCAGTTCCCGGTCTGCGACTCTGTATAGAAGGTAAGATGTCGACCGGACCCTTCAAAGCGAAGGGTTATAGAGCGAAAGAAATGTTGGAGTTAGTCCGTTCGACTGTGTGGACCGATGTCACACAAGCTCGTGGAGAATGCAGTATTTTGTCACTTTCATTGCGATTACTCAAAGTGCGGATCGTATACCACTTCGCGCAAGTCAGATGCTTTGAAATTCAAAGAATTTAAGGCGGAAGTGGAGCGAAGCTAGGTAAAGTATCAAGTCGCTTTAACGTTACGATCGCGGTGGCGAATACCTCGATAACGAGTTTATGGACTATCTAGTGAAGTGTGGGATTACATCGGTAGCACTTCACAAGGCACCACCTGACAAAATGGTGTGTCGAGGCGAAGAAATAGGACTCTTTTAGAAATGGTTAGATCTATGATGAGTTATGCTACATTACCAATTTAGATTACGGGGATATGCCTTAGAGGCGGCGGCATGCTTGCTAAATCTAGTACCGTCAGTCGATCGAAAAGACCCTTTCGAGTTGTGGTTTGGCGCAAGCCGGTTTAAGCCACATAAGGATATGGGGCGATCCGGCACATGTCTTTGAACAAGAAAGGCGACAAGTTGGACGCTAGATCGACAAAAGGCTGTTTATTGGCTATCTGAGAGGAGCGAAGGTGGTTTATTCTATAGTCTAAGGATCGGAAGGTCATTATTAGCACTAATGCTCGATTCTTAGAAGAGGACTACATGAAAAATCATAAGTCAAAGTTGAAATCATTCTTGAGAATTAGAAGATGATCGTATTCCACCACCGATTAGGCCAAAGGTGCGAGATGTCGAGTCAGTGGGAGGGATCGACACGGATACTTCAAGAAATTGAAGTGGGTCGAGTTCCTTGGAGATACCGACCGTACAAGTGGTACCTACACGACAAGTTGTGCGAGTTAGAGAACCACAAGTATCTGCACCACCGTTGCCATTGTGCTGTAGAACCTTGTTGTAGTGGGAGGTTGTTCGTCGACCCGGCGATTTATGTTCGTGGGTGAATCTTGAAATTAGTACCGTGAGACGAACATGCGATAATCGACCCATGGACATACTGAGGAGGCGATACAAGATATTGATGCAAGATCATGGCACACGCTATGGACTTAGAAATGGAGTCCATATGACTATGGATGTATATGAAAGACACCTCTACCGGATGGCGAGGAAGCCGTAGGTAGTAAGTGGATATCTGAGAGGAAGAGATTCGATGGAGGTTTCGACTTTTAAAGCCGGGCTTGTGGCGAAAGGGTACACTCAGTTGAGGGCATCGATTTCGATGAGACCTTTTAGCTGTAGCAATGCTCAAGTCCATCATAATTCTTCTAGCCATAGCAGCCCACTTGAACTAGAGGTTTGGCAAATGGATGTTAAAACCGCTTTTCTAAGCGGTTACCTTGAGGAAGGTAGAGACATCTATATCGACAACACGAAGGTTATGTGGTAAAGGGTGAAGAGCATCTAGTATGGAAGCTTAAAGTCCATTTATGGACTTAAGCGAACCTCGATCATGGAACTTACGCTTTGGCGAGGTGGTAAAGTCCTATGGATTTACCCAGTTGCCTAGCGAGTTGTGTGTATCGGTTAGATGTCAGCAGTGATGTGGTATTTCTTGCACTTTATGTAGATGACATCCTTCTAGTTGGCAACAACGTGAAGGCGTTATCGGGCGTAAAGAGTTGGCTATCCGATCGGTTTCAAATGAAGACTTAGGAGATGCGCGTACATTCTTGGGATCGAGGTTTACCGAGATCGCAAGAAGAAAATATTGAGCTTATCTCGGGCGTCTTACATTGATCTTGTAATTACTCGTTTTAGTATGCGAGACCGCCGAGAAAGGATTGCTACCTTTCGGACATGGCGTTCCTTTATCTAAGACACGATCACATATGATTGCAAAGGAGATAGAGGAAATGAGACAAGTTCATACGCTTCGCCGTGGGAAGTCTCATGTCTGCAATCTATGCACGAGACCGATATACGCTATCACGGTAGGCATAGTAGCTGAATATCGATCTAACCTGGACAAGCTCATTGGGCTGCGATAAAGCATATACTCAAGTACACGAAAAGGACTCGAGATTATAGGCTGGTTTACCATGCGAGATAGTCTAATGCCTTTGGGTTATCTGGACTCGGATTTCCAAGTGACCGTGATGAGAAAAAGTCGACCTCGGGCTATGTGTTTACCTTGGGAGGTGGAGCCGTATCTGGCGGAGTGCAAAGCGGCGATGCATTGCGGACTCTACCATGGAAGCGAATATGTAGCAGCGGAGGCTTCTAAGGAGGCTGTATGGTTGAGAACTACCTCATGGATCTAGGTGTGGTACTGGTTTGCCCAAAGTATCATAGTTCTTGTGATAACTTTCAGTGCGATGTAAACTCGAAGGAACCACGGACCCTAAGCGACAAAACACATAGAGAGAAAGTACCATGTCATCGAGAAATCGTTAGGCGAGGTGGCGTGCTGATTGAAAAGATTGATCTGACGGAAAATCTAGCGGATCCATTCACGAAGAGCACTGCCGCAAAAGTCTACGATGAACACGTTAGAGGACTTGGATTGCGCTTGATGGCACCACTTAGAAAAAACTTTTGTATAAGTGGGAGAAGCAAAGTGATGGTTGTTTGTAATAGCTAGTAGAAAGACACATTGTATACTAAAAGTTTGCTTTAGTATAAGTGGGAGATTGTTGGTTGTATCTTGAAAGCGGTTTGGTTGAGCTTGTATACAATGTTTCTATTACCACTATTACAATCTCTATCGGATTTGAATACTTGATTGCATATATCGTGTCCTTATCTCATATATAAGTTAGATCATACGATTGTGTGAAGATCACGAGTACGTATGATTGGTCAAGCAATGAGATATAAAAGTTTCCTGGTGAGGGCGACTTAGGGGCGAGTTGTCGGTTTAGGCTGCGGTATAGATAAGAAGTGACTTGACTTGGTTGCTTATGCGTGTTTGATGCGTCTCGGCGTATTGAAGGATCACGATGAGATGAGTTCTTCTTTCGACCGTCGTGAAGAACCAAGATCTCGGTGACTTACGATGATCTAAACCTCGATAAGGTATTAGGTGAGTATGAGTTCTTGACCATCACTTTGACTTGTTATGAGTGAGGTTATATGTTCTAACCAATTCTCCGCGTCTTGGGTGGTGGCGATCTTGTATGTCGCTAGTTATCATGTCAGTCACCGTATCCGTTTAGGATGATGGCGTCCCTTAAGGAGCTCAAAGGTTTATTGTACTAAACCCTGCGGGTTGAGTTAGCTCAAGTACAATAATAAGGTTGAGTGGTACTACTTAAGAAATGAAGTTATGTCGTTTTAAGCGATCAGATTGCTATAAATGATTAATGGGCGTTCGATATCTTAAATCTGAGGGATTCGTAATGTCTAAGTGCAAGCCCGACTCAACCCGGTAATAAAGGGTAAGTCGACATTCTTTCTCTAGTGGCATGATCGAATGTTTATAAATTAATTTATGTTACAGGTGAACATAAGATAATTAATTTATTTGAGGCCATCTTTATTCCTTGCATTTGATCCTGGTTGGCCCGTCCAGCCCATAGCTTCTGAAAATCGGCCCCTATGTGCTCCCATTGGCAAGATTTTTATTCTCTTTATCCATAAGGATATAATTATATTTATGGTATATGCATAGATCCTTTCCATATAAGATTATGGTAATAATCAAGAGTATGGAAATAATCACGAGTATGGAAATAATCCTAAGATTATGGTAATATTCCATATAGGATTATGGTAATATTCCATATAGGATTAAGGTAGTGCATTATAAATATAAGGTATGAGATAAAGTCAGGTTAATGATCACATAATTAAACCTACAATTTTAGTGCATCACATATTTCGAGAGTGTGAGGATTCTCGAAAATTCCATAAGTGTGGTTGGGTGATTTTCGAAGCATTCTCCATAGATCGTCCTCACTCGGCGTTGGAGATTGGGCAATCGGGATACGATCCGGAAGGTCAGCACGAGTCCGATCCGTTCGTTCCGTTCATCTCGTTCGATCGACCTCTTGAGATCAAAGGTAAACTGCGTGAAAACCCCAGCGTGTTGCGATTTAATTATATAGGCGCATACTAGGTTTATAATCAATGTATGGTGAATTAAACACCCAGATGGATCCTCGGGCGAGGGTTAACATCGTTTTCCTAATTGGTATCGGGCGAGGTTGAGAATCTTGGCTCTGTTGGATTAATTCACGTTTGATTATTACGTGCGTTTAATGATTGTGGATTTGTCGTTCATCGTGGCTCGTTTTTTTTTTGTCGATTTTGTTTTACACCACGAGAAAATCCGTGGTTAGATTAGATTTTTCATGTAAATCTTATACGTAAAGGAAAAACGAAGCGAAAGAGCGAAGAAGCGAAGCAGCGGGAAAAGCAGTGGCTCGGCGATCGTCGGGCGGTATCTCGCGGCGAGCCTCGCGATCGCTAGAAGGCGATCGCGAGGGGCGTGAGCGACAGCGTCGCGTTCGTGCGAGATCTCTGGCGCCACGCGAGCAATCGAGCGATCGCGAGAATGCGGTCGCGAAAGCAATGGCGGCGAGCTAGCGAAGGGCGGCAGGCGCGGCGACGGCCAGCGAGCGGACTTCATGATCGCGGTTTGACGTGGCGGCGGCGTCTCGGCGGACATTCGGCGCTCGGGGAAGGCTGCGCAAGCGTGCTCGGCGGTCGCGATCGCGCCTGCGACGCGAACGCCGCGAGCACGCGGGCGCGGGCGCAAAGTGGTAGCGGTGGGCTTTGCCTAGCGGCGCGACCCGGCCTGATTTGGGCCGACCGGCCCGGACCCGTTTTCAGTTTTCGGCCCGTGCCCGTGCCGCGAGGCCCGTTGTTGAATCCGGTCCGTGCGGGTGCGCGAGGCCGTTTCAAGTTTAAATTACGTACTTTGTAAATCTATGTAATAGATTAGATTTAAATGTGCGGGTTTCACGATTGAGCGCGATGAGCGTTTTATTTTATTTTTATCGTTCATATGCATGTCGTGGATGTTTAAATTATGCGGTAGCATGCTATGTATGTTTATATTCGTTGACAAACCTTTAAGTGTTTTACGTGGTGGATGCGCATAGTAAGCATGCTAGGTTTATCGCGTTTATCAAGCATATTTTAGAATTACTGCGAGCATGTTTTACATGTTGAGTTCTATAGAAAAGCATGCGGGATTACGTGATCTGCATGGACAAACCTTTTGAATAAAAAGACTAAGCAAACAACCCGACAAATTAATTTTCAAATTAAAATGTCAAGACCTCCACTTTTGATCTCTAAACAAAGTGAGGCCTTAGCTTTGTGATGGCGATCCACAGCGTGGCTTGCTTGCTTGTTTATCATAAGTTTGTTAGATGAGATTTCTAAATAAAACATTTTAAATCTATTGAGAAGTGGGAGTTTCATGTATGGCGATCCACACGCGTGGAAACTTGCATGCGATTTTCATAAGTTCTCTAGAGATAGATATAAAATGAGATAACAAAGAATTTGAATTGAAGCGGTATGGTCCGGTGAGTATACCAATTCTAAAATTCATTTTACGCTATTAAAATTGTGGTCAATGCTTAGACATCACCTCAGTACAACTTCCATGAAGTCCCTTCTTGCGATAGTGATGTGGTCAGTAAGGTCCAATCATTAATTTCATTTGTCGTAAGGATAAGTTGACATGGATTGAAATTAAGCGACTAAAGGTATATTTTAGTGCGGTGGGGGTTCGTGTGTGGCGTCCACACGCGTGGCTTGCATGTGGAATTCCTTGGGCGATTGGAGGTTTCAATTAATATTGTTTTATCAAAGGTTACAATATTATTATTCACAATTATTTGCGATCGTATGCTTATGTGTTTACATTATCGTTTCAGAGATATGTCTCTTCGCGATTATCAATATGCTCGCACAAAATCCGTTATCCGGTCCAAATTTTATCAGTGGAAGCGAAACATGGAATATGTTCTTATCATTTGAAGAACACATGTTTGTTCTCACTACTCCCTAAACCCGATGCCACTTACGGACGCATCGACTAATGGCTGACGAGTCGGCGGACTTTGGAATAAGTCGAACAATATGGCTAAATGCTATATGATGACTACGATGTCCAAAGCTTGCAGTTCTGACATCGATCGATGGTAGTTCGCATCGAGGGCAAAATAGCCGGTGACATCTTAAGTAAATTGGCCTCGTCATCAACGAGCCCTTGATGAGAAGTCCATAGCGGGAGCATAAGCGATGCGAAGGCGGGCCGAGGTCGACATAGTCTCGGATGAAGAACCCGATTGGATGACTCCCATTCGAGTACTTGGAAAGGCGAGCGCCCACCGACAAGGCGGAGGCTAGAAGGATCTGAACAAATCTGCGATATCTGATTGAGCGGAGTCTATCTGAAAGTCATATCTCAACCTCTCTTAAGGTGCTTGGGTCGAGAACCGAGCTAATTACGTTCTCTGAAATATACGAAGGTTCGATGCGGAAGCCACATCGACCCCCGAGCCTTGTCAAAGAAAGTAAATGCGATGGGGATACTATTGGCGACAATGTTCCAAGACTGATGGACCTCGTAAAAAGTGTCAGAAGTGTCGAATCCGTGGGAGCGTGCCAAGGCTACCACAGACCGACCTCGCCTCCATACAGGCCCTTGGCGTTTATGCAATGGGGATCGACATTGTGGGCCCTTTTGTAAAGCACCGGGACAGCTCAATTTTTAATTGTTGCGATCGACTACTTCACGAAGTGGGTGGAAGCTGAGCCCTTGGCGAAAATCACAAGCAAAAACGCCCTCAACCGTATGGAAGAACATAGTGTGTTAACGGCATCCCCATATCCTCCTTTCGGATAACGGAACACAATTCACGGATAAGACATTCAAAGATTGGTGTCAAGAGCTTGGATCAACAAAGTTCACCTCGGTGGCCCGTCCTCAAGCAAATGGTCGGACCGAAGTTACCAGCAGGACCATCGTAAAGGGCTAAAACTCGTCTCGACCGAGCTAAAGGCCTACGGGTGGAAAATTTACCACAGGTCTTATGGTCGTACCGAACAACACCTCGGACCTCGAACGGAGAAACACCATACAGTTTGGTGTATGGAACCGAAGCAGTGATCCCTGCAGAGATCGAAGTACCGAGTCCCCGTACCATTGACTTCTCTGCGAAACAAATGGGGAAAATCTACGAGCTGATCTAGACCTACTCGAAGAAAAGAGACCTCGCCTACATCAAGGAAGCTCGGTACAAGCAACAAGTAGCTCGGTATTACAACCAGCATGTTAAAACCCGACAATTCCAAGTGGGCGACCTCGTACTCCGAAATAATGAAGTCAGCAAAGCCGCGCAGCTCGGCAAGCTGGAAGCCACATGGGAAGGACCTTCTGGGTCGGCGAAGTCCTCGGCAAAGGGCTATAAGCTCGCTCAATTGTCCGTTGAGCAATTACCCAACGCATGGCACATCGTCCATCTGAAGAAATATTATGCATAAGTGTCGGTCGGGTCTTGTTCGGTCGTATTTTAAAGTCTGTTTGAAGTGCAGTCTTATTTGGTGGTCGCGTCGTCTTTTATCAATAAAATATTATTTTACGAGTTCTACTTGTCACTAATGCATAATTAATCTTCACATTATTTACCCTCTACGGAGGACAAATTCCCTCGACGGAGGTCGATTACATCGTTTCATACGAATGTAAATTTAAATCACAGCATGCTACATACGAGATCAGACTACCTTCGTTTATTTGACCGTTCTCTCTATGTAGATGAAGGGACCACCCTCCCGACAACCTCGGCAAAAGGGAACCATTCCTACATACGAGATCAGTTACCTTCGTTTATTTGAGCGATTCTCTATGTAGATGAAGGGGACCACCCTCCCGATAACCTCGGCAAAAGCAGAACCATTCCTACATACAAGATCAGATTACCTTCGTTTATTTGAGCGGTTCTCTCTATGTAGATGAAGGGACCACCCTCCGACGACCTCGGAAAAGCAGGAACCCCTACCTTCGTGCGAGAGCGATTTCTTTCGTCTATTTGAGCGGAATTCTCTCGAGGACAAACTACTTTCGCATATTACTCTTGTTCAAATACAAAGTCGACAAGAAATCATTCTTATTAAATAAAAGATATACGAGGTTACATTTTACGAGGACCGGAGGCGGATCGGGAAAAGGCGAGCAATCCACAGAAAAATCGAATTGACGGCTCATCTATACTAATCCTACCTCTACCTCGTCCTCGGTCATATTACGGGCCCGGCCGTGCGACCTCGGTCACTTGGCGATGCAGCTCTGCGAGCTCGGCCTCGACCACTTGATGGCGCCGGTCTCGGCGCGCGAGGTCCACGGCGTTCAAGGGCAATAGCACGCCTCTCTTGTGCGCGCCACTCGGATCGTCATAATTTGGTTCATTTATTCTAGGCGAAGCTCCGTGAAGAAGAGGCCTCTGCATCCCGTCGAAGTATTTCGTCGAGTGTGGTTGTCGGCGATGACAGTTTGTATATGCTCGAGCCTTTTTAATTCACGTCTTGCTCGTGAATTGTCGGGAGGTCCGACCATATTCGCGCGGTACCCGCTGTGACAGGCGGCCTCGACAACCTTGGCTTCAACTTAGGGATCGTCATCCCACCATTTCGGTGGATAACCTCCTCGTACTCGGCATGCTCCTCATTATCACCTTGGCCTTCTCATGGCGACCTCGAGCGCCTCCTCCAATTCAAAAGCGAGCACGGGCTCGTCCACGGCTCTCGGCGGCTCTATGTGACAATGACTCCGCTGTACATGACCAAGCTGTCCCTTTATATGGAGGTTCGATCTCTTTCAACTCAAGAGCCGCGATAGGTCTTGATTCGGTTCAACCAAGGAGAAACATCAAGCATTTCGAGGAGACAATGAATAAAAAGATAAGTTTCTTAACATAAACTTGTGATTTTATTAACATGCCCTTGGCAAAAATCAATGTACATTTACATTCAAAAAAAAAAGGAGTGAAAAGATGGGATCAGTGACCCTCGAAGCTTCGGCCGTGACCACATCCGCATATCAAAGCTGGATAGCCTCGACCTCTTCCGCCCTATTTTCGGCCGTCCGACGGGCTCTTGGGAACCACCGAGTCTCGCGCCTTGAGCATCATTGCCTCCCGACCCCTTTGCATGATCGGATAATAAAGTTTGGTCGGGGATCGATCCACGGGACGAGCGAGCGAACTCGCGGACAAAAGAGCAGGAGGAGGCGAGGTTCTGCAAACATGCGAAGCTCGCCCGGGCAGCGGACGAGCACATCAAAATAGGCCCGTCTCGAGGACATCGTCCTCGGTCTCCTCCGTACCTATACTTGGCTTTGTCCAGTGCAGGTAGTCCTCGGACCTCTTGATTGCATCCGAGACGGCGCGCTTATTAAGCACCTCGGCAGCGTCCGAAACCATCCGGAAGCTTCGCCGACATGAACCTCTCCGCAAAGGCACGGCGTTTCTCCTGCTGAGCTCGCCATATACGCCTCGACGGCGAACTGTCCCACCTCGGCCTTCATCAGGCAACCTCGGCCTTCGCCGCCTCGGCCCTGCCGCCTCCTCCACAGTTGCCTCCGCCGACCAGCCCTGCCTTGCTGCCTCGATGGCCGTCGCGTCCGCCGTTTCGTTTGACGAGGTCCGGATCTTAGCCTCGGCCTCGGATATTTCTTGAGCGAGGAGGGTATTCGCCTCCACCTCAGGAGCATCCGGACCACCCCGTCAAAGCTGCGTAACAGCCCTTCAAGTAATCCGATATAAGATGGGATACTTTGACACCTCTGCCGCCACGTCCTCGACCCCTATACAATATATACATCGGTCGAGGAAGAACACAATTTTATATTACTACACAAAGTATAAGGACAGTACAAAACCTCGGGAAAGAGGCGGTGACTTGGAACCAATGATCTCGCACTCGACCTCGGCGACAGCAGGGACTCGGGATTACATCTTCCGCCTCTTCAAGCGCTTGAGTGGGCTGCGGTGAAGGGACCTCGAAGGCTCCACACCCATTTCGGGCATGTCCTCGATATCCTTCAGTCGAGGAGGCGGCTCGATCAGAGATCGGCTCGGCCACAGAGATCGGCTCCTTCCTTTTCTTCTTTTTTTCCCTTAGAAGGTTCACTACCAGGAAATACATAGGTCAGCATCAACACGTATAATCATGGAATAAAGAAAAAAAAAAAAAAGAAGAAGGGGCCTCACCCTTCACCGACTCCATACAGGTAGGATCATAAGGCTAAGCCCATGCCGCAAGCTTCGACCTCGAGAAGACCTCGTCGACAAGGCCGATTTTGTCCAGTAGCCCTCCGGTCACGAAGCCCTTGTCGACAACACATCGGCGATCTTATCGGATCGCCATGAAAACTCCATATGTCCTCGAAACCGACATAAGAAGAACTTCTTACGCCGGTTGGAGATCTTGATTTAATCTTTGCTTTGAATTTCCTACGGGGTGATAGATAATACCACCCGAGCCGCCTTCGATTCTGCGAAGGACAAGCCCCAAGGTCAAAGGAAAATTATGCTATAGGCATAGACACCTAAAGCGATCATATGCGGAATGAGTTCGCGAGAGTTGGGCGAGATAGGCGAAACATCTCTTGGAACTCAGCGTATACATAAGGGTAAGGAAGGCGAAGACCACGCGAATTTGTCGCCATCATACACGGATAAAACCATCCGGAGGCACAAGCCTATCCTAGGACGGGGCAACGAACTCAATATTAGAAGGAATACTATATTGAAAGCAGATATCCTAATATCGAAATACCTAAGATTGAAGAAAAAGAAGACACTTTACGCAATCCCCCCGGGGAATCGCGAGACTACACTCGAGAGGCATATGAATACGGGTAAAAGCAGTAAGAGACACTAACGAATTAGGCGGAAGCAGACACGATTTGGCCTTCGGGCGACTCGTTATAAGAAGAAGTAGCCATTACTTACTTTTGTTTATCGATGAAGGAGACAAGAAGCTTCAAGTCGTCGATGGCGTGAGAATAAGCATTTTCGCAGGAAAGCGAGGAGTTTTTGAAAACCGAGAAATGTAGAAAGCAAAGTGATAAGAGATATTGCGTGTCGAGGAAGACATTCCCCTAATATGCACTTTATCGGGAATCAACCGCTGCCAATTTAATGCGCATTAAATCGTATCCAGCGTCGATGCTCAACAACGGCGGAAAATCCGTCTTGACCTCGACGCGCGCCGTCGGTGAAGCGGTCGAAGACCTCGCTTAACGCCTCGTCGGGTAAAGCGGTCGAAGACTTGACAACGCCTCGTCGGTGAAGCGGTCGAAGACCTCGGCATAGCGCCCGTCGGTGAAGCGGTCGGAAGACCTCGGCATAACGCCTCGACGGTGAAGCCATTCACAAGACCTCGTCTTAACGCCCGGCACGGTCGAAGCCACCCAAAGACATCAACTTAACGCCTCGACGGGTGAGCGGTCGGAACACCTCTTAACGCCTGCCGTCGGTGAAGCCGGTCAGAGACCTCGGTTTACGCCGCCAGTGAAATCGGTCGAAGACTTGACTAAGCGTCTCGTCGGGTGAAGCGGTCGGAGACCTCGACAACGCCTCGTTGCGAGAAGCGGACACCTCGCCGGAGATACAAACAACAAACAAGACCTCGGCGACGCCTCTGCGAGCACAACATACGATATCTGACGTCGGAAGCATTGACACACACAAAGTCGGACAATGAAAAGAATGTCGAAGATCGTCTAAAGCCCGCTTCGTCACAACAACCCCAATCCGGCATGACCTCGTTTTCTGCGTCTTTTTTGGGGGGTTGTGATAGGATCTGACAACTACGAGGCCCAAGCATCGGGCCCAATCAAGTAACCACGACATCAAGCTCGGCTGGACAAGTTCGACCCATAAAGACTCCTAAAGTCGGTGGGAGCAGCGAAAGCTCGGCCATATCTAAAGAATCCTAATTCGAAGAGGATAGGATCTCGAATCCTAGTTAGAAGACTTGGATTCGAGATCTAAGTCGATACATTGTGTATAAATAGAATTTAGATTAGGCGACATAGGCCATTCACTCTCTTTGTAATCCTTCTTATACTCTCGATACCATACTCTCTCTCTGCCCGGTGGGCGTAGATCTTATTCACAGATCGAACCACGTAAATCTTTGGTGTTCTGCGCATTTATTTCCCTTACGAAATTAAGATCGATCAATATCGACTCCACAAATCTCGTAACCTATTTTCAAGAATGGAACATACTTTCTTGTAAAACCCAAAACATGGAAGGAAATGTGTTTCATCACCCCGTCAAAACTTGTATTTTTTTTTTTTTGAGATTTGTCCATCAAAAGTTTACGTTTAATTTCCATTTACAAAAACACGTCCAACTTCATAATATTTACTTTCAATCTATTAACTTATTTACAAAAATCACACATGGACCATCTTTTACTCCCATTATATATTAATATATTTATTTATTATTTCCATGACCCAACTTTTAATCTTATTATAATATCTATTCATTTATTGTTTTCACTCATTTTACACTCATTATACTCAATCAAGTCACCAAAATCTTGCATTACTCTTGGTGGCATATGTTTTAATAAATTACAATGAGTGTAAAGTGAATGAAGATAATAAAAATATATTAATGGATTGTATGAGTAAAAGGCGGGATATGTAATTTTTTATAAATAAGTGGATAGATTGAGGATAGTTGATGTTTCGAAATAAAAATACAAGCTTTTAATGAGCAGATCGAAAAAGAATTAAATGTAAGTTATAGGTGGACGGATAGAGTAATTTATTAAAATTTGTGACACTAAAAGCAATACAAACTTGGATTTTTTTTTCAAGATCGAAACCAGTACATTGCATTTTCTGCAATGCAGAATAAGAATTTGGATTTATTAGAGATTATTTTCCCCTAATATTTTCTCTCCAACAAATGACTGTTAATATTTTTTATAAACATTCATATGTATAATGGAATGAGAAGAGTCATTGAAATTGTATCTTTATTTTACTCCAGAAACCCAATCATTCAAAATAAATTTAGTACCTTCAAAAATATTTAGTAATATATTTAGTACCTTCAAAATAAATGAGGTCCAGAAACCCAATCATTCAAAGCATTTAATATATTCAATTCACAGGTGTACCATTAATTCATTATTACCAAAACTTTGCATTTTTTTCCTAAGTAGTTTAACTCCCCACGTTAGGTATGCAATAAAAGAGAGACACCTATTTCAAGGATTTAATTCTTCTTTTATGTAGTTGAAAAATATCAATGCGAAAAAGTACATATTCTTGAATGTACTATTAGGTGGTCATCTATATATATATATATACACACGATGTTTATATATCAAAATGATCACTTTCATATTGTCAAAATAAACAATACAATAAAGAAGTAATCATTTTTGGCTTAAAGCATTGTTTTTGCCCTTAATTGATGAATTCAATACTAAATTCATGACCAAGAATAGATTTAGTTATAAGTTGCTATTTAAATAGGACCATTCACGACTAAAAATAAGTTTGGTTTGTGAATTACCTTTGAAAAATGGGCAATTGACGACAAACCTATTCTTAGTTGTATAAAATAATAAGAATAACTATTATTATCTTTTTATATTAATGGATAGTTTTTATTTTATTATTTTAAAATGAGTATTTAATTAGTTACATATATATAGAGATGAGAGATTAAATAGTACCCGAGCTTGACATAGTAAGTAGTACTTAATCTCATCAACTCATCTCATAGATCCTATTGTTGTGATTTTTTTGGACTTTTTAAGCTTAATTTCGTTGATTTTGCTACAGTAAGGATACATTAGTAATTTGATTTGTTATGTGATTGCGAAAAACAAACCATGCATTTAGTTGAACTGACTTATACATTCAAATGAACACAAAAATGCATGTGGTTAGAAGCTCACGCCCAACGTGCGCTCATGCTCGTACGTCGCCCCGGTGTTTGCTCGTGCTCCCGTTAGTCAATAATGCATTTTTACGTTTTGTTACATGTATGAATATGTTCTGTTAAATGCATGAACATGTTTTATTAATGCATTACGTGATTTGCTAAATATATGTTTGTGTTTCGTGCCAACATGCAGATTCATATTATGTTCAATGCAATTTTATGTATTGTTCAATGCAGTTATATGGTTTTCGAAATGAAATCTCTCATCCATCCTTCTTCGTAAATTATGTCGTGTCTTTCCCCAATTACCTGCGAATTCACCGTGAACCACCGCCATAACCACCATCTCTTTTGATTCTTTAATCATCTATCAAATTCATCTTCTATTTTTTTTTTTAATCAAAATCCATCAGTTTTGTTCACAAATTTTTTTTATTCTTTTTCTTTCTTTCAAAATCTGTTGTTTGTTGTTGTTCCTATATGTTCTTCTTCTATTCGCCAGCATTTGTCGTTGTCACCATCGTTGCCTTAGTTGTCGTGATGTCGCTCCATGAGGAGGAAGAAGAAGACTTATTTGATTTCTTCCCATTTGCCCTTGCGAAAATTTATAAAAGAAAAGAAAAAAAATGAGATGTCACGTGTTCAAAATGTATGGTCTAGATTAGGTACTACATACTATCCATCCTATTAATCGTGTGGCTGAGATTCACGCCTGATTTTTAAAAGTTTTACACGTTAAGTTATGTTAGCAAGGGTAGTTTAGTAATTTGATTTGTTAAGTGATTTCGAAAATAAACCATGCATATAGTTGAACTGAACTATGCATTCAAATGAACACAAAAATGCATTCACTTGAACACAAACATGCATATGAGTTTCAATTTTAATGATGTCTTTATGTAGCGTCCGGTGACTTTCATGCGTACCAGTAGCCGCTCGCACACACCCAAGACTACAGTAGCCCTGCCGCCGCGCGCAATGCCGGTTGGAGTACGATGCAGTGCTATATTGTTTTAAATGTAGTATTTAGTTGTTTTACATGTAGTGATATGTTATTTCATATGCATTATTTATGTTTTGTTGTGGCTCTTCCCAAACCTAGCGTCGACGTACACCCAGCGCCGGCATGCACCCAGCACTGGTTGGGTGCAATGCATGGTTATGTTATTTTGAATGCAGTGTCATGTTATTTTGAATGCAGTGTCATGTTATTAAGAATCAATGTCCCGAACCCAGTAGCCGCGGATACCCAGCCTTCATGATTCCTCTACCCAAGACCGGTGGACACCGGCGCCATTGGACCCTTCCCATTTTGCTCTAAGAAAATGGGCTTCCGTCAATCAAATTTTGATCGTCCACGTGTTCAAAATGTGGTCTAGATTGGGTACTACATACTATCACGGGACCGGGTACTACGGGAACCCGACCATATATATATATATATATATATGTTGGATTTGGATCTGAGGCAGGTTTGGTTGAGCTTGTGTACAATGATTCCTGTTACCACAATTACTATCTCCAATCTGAATTGTTTACTTGATTGCATATGTATGTCCCTTTATCTTATATATAAGTTATATCATACTGTGTGTAGAAGATCACGAGTGCAGTATGATTGGTCAAGATTAATGAGATATAAAAAGGATTACAGCCGAGATAACTTTAGGATGAGTTATCGGTATAGGCTGCGATATAGATAAGAAGTGACTTGACTTGGTTTCTTGTCTATACTGGTACATCTCTAACATATTGATGGATCACAGTGAGATGAGTTCTTCTATATGACCGTCGTGAAGAACCTAGATCTCGGTGACTTTACATTGATCTAAACCTCGATAAGGTATTAGGTAAGTATGGGTTGCTGACCATCGCTTTGACTTGTCATGGGTGAGGGTTACATGAGATAACCCAATATTCTCCGCATCTTGGGTGGTGGCAATGCTTGAATGTCATGCTAGTTTCCTATATCGAGTCACCGTATCTGTTTAGGATGTTGATGTCCCCCTTAAGGAGCTCAAAAGGTTTATAGTACTAAACAATGCAGGTTGAGTTATCTCAACTTAAGGAATTAAATAGATTAATTATTTTAAACAGTCATAACGCTATAAATAATTAATAGACGTGCGATATCTTAAATACGGGATTCGTGAAGTCTAAGTGAAAGCCCGACTAAACTTTGGAAATAAAGGGGTAAGTCGGCATTTATTCTCTAGTGGCATGAATAAATATTTATGAATTAATTTATGTTCTGTGTTGAACATAAGATAATTAATTTATTTGAGTCTCATCTTTATTCTTTGCTTTTGATCCCTGGCTGGCCCATCAAGGCCGGAAAGCTGCATAAAATCGTCCACCTCATAGAATCCCACTGGGATTCTGTTCTGATCATCTCTATTTCGAAAAACATAAGAGAGATTATTGTGATTTTTGAAATTTTCAAGTGTGAGGACGAAGGCGATTTTTAGCAGTACTCTCTATAGATTGCCCTCACTCGGCATTGGAGTTTTGACAAACGAGATACAGTCCACAAGATCAAAGCACGAGTCTTGATCCAATTCATTTTCCGACAAATTCGCAGGTGAACATGTGAAAACACCTTTGTGTTGCAATTAATTATATAGGTGCATGCTAGGTAAATAATCAATGTATGGTGAATTAAACATCCAAGATAGATCCTCGGGAGAGGGTTAAATTAAGATTTCCTAGGTTGGTATCGAGCACAGGATCGATATCTTGGCTCTGTTGGATTAATTCACGTTTGATTATTATGTGTGTAATTAATTAATTATGGATCTGTCGTTCATCGTGGCTTATTTTAAGATATGTACTTCACAGATTTATGTAATAAATTAGGCAGGAAAGTACAAGATCCACGAGTGGGCCGCGATGAACGAATTTATTTTATTTTTATCGTTCAAAGCATGTCGTGGATGTTTAAATTATGCAGGAGCATGCTATGTATGTTTAATTACGTAGATAAACATGTAATATGTTTTCGTGATTGGATGCGTCTAGTAAACATGCTAGGTTTATCGCGTTTTAAAGCATGTTTTAGAATTCTGCGAGTATGTTTTACATGTTGAGTTCTATAGAAAGCATGCTAGGATTACGTGATCTGCATGGACAAACCTTTTGACACAAAAGACTAAGCAAGAAACCCGACATATTAATTTTTAAATTAAAGATGTCGAGACCTCCACTTTTGATCTCTAAACAAGCGATACGCATTGTGAGTAGCGATCCCACAGCGTGGCTTGCTTGCCTTGTTTATCATAAGTTTGTTAGATGATATTTCTAAATAAAACATTTTAATCTATTACGAGTGGGAGTTTCATGTGTAAACTTCCACAGCGTGGCTGCATATCACGATTTTCATAAGTTCTCTAGAGATAAATTTAAAATGAGATGACAAAAGATTTTAAATTGGAGCGGTATGGTCAGAGTTTGTATGCGATTCTAAAAATTCATTATCTGTTTATCAAAATTGTGGTCATTGCTTATGCATCACCTCAGTACAACTTCATGAAGTTCCTTCTTGCGATAGTGATGTGGTACAGTAAGGTCAATCATTAATTTCATTTGTCATATGGATAAGTTGACATGGATTGAAATTAAGCGACTAAAAGCTATATTTTAATGCGGTGGGGTTCGTATGTAAATGTCGACACGCGTGGCTTACATGTGAAATTTCTTGGGCGATTAATATTGTTTTATCAAAAGGTTACAATATTATTACGAATTATAATGCGATCGTATGCTTATGTGTTTATATTACTTTTCGGATATGTCTCTTACACCGATTATCAATTTGCTCGTACAAAACCCTCTATCCGATCCAAATTTTATCGAGTGGAAACTAAACATGAAATATGTACTTATCGCAGAAGAACACATGTTTGTTCTCAATACTCCCAAACGATGCCCTTGCGGCGATCGGCGAAAGAGCGATGATAGTTAAGCGAGACTTTGGTATAAGTCAAATAATATGGCCAAATGCTATATGATGACTACTATATCCAAAGGCTTGCATTTGACATCGATCGATGGTAGATGCGACTGAAATATGTTAAGGTCTCGAGAGTAAGTTTGGCGATCGGTTAGACGATCCTTGCACATAATGAGAGAAATCTTGGCGGGTAGGATGGAAGAAGGAAGTTCGGTCCATGAACATGTCTCCCACATGACTCATCTCATGGATAGTCTTGATCAGTTGGGATGAGGTATCGACGGCGAAACCAAGGTCGATATCATCCTCAACACACTGCTCAAGTCTTTTGAGAACTTTCGGGTGAATGCGATCATGAGCAAGACCGAGTATACATTTAGTCAGTTGCTAAATGATCTCGTGGAAGATGTCATGGGAAAAGGAGCACATGCCCTTGCTAGCACATCTAAGGGCCCAAATTTTCCATTGAAAAGTGGAAGAAAAAAAATGGGTGCGAAAGGTGTTAGAGGCAAGGAAGCTAGTGGGAGCAAGAACATGGAGGACACCGGAGGCTTTGAAAAAACCGAAGGAGAGGGACAAGTGCTTAAAGTACGGCAAGACTGGGCGTTGGAAGGCTAAGTGCCCGTGCTCAAGCTCAAGTACGCCATTTGCTTTAATGTGAAACATGTTTAGCAACTTGCTCTACTCGTTCATGGGTAGTAGATCTGAGTGCTTGTCGATCATGTTTGTTACACCTTGCGGGTTTCTGCGGACAAGGTGTTGTTTGATGGCGAGATAACGATCTCCATTGGAAGCTTGACGAAAGTCGAGGCCGTTGCGATTGGAGATGTTTATTTATGTTTGATAGGACGGTTTAGTATTAAAGGCGTTTTATATGTCTTGGAGTTTCAGTGAAACCTTATTTTGGTTTCAAACTATTTATACATGGATATTCGAGTTATTTTTGATAGTGGTGTTTCTATCATAAGAAATGGCGTAAGTATCGTGGTGGCACTTTATATAATTAAGCTTTTACTATTTACGCTAAACATAATACCTTTAATTATGTTGCATCTACATCAAACCTTAAGAAAATAAAGTTTTCTTAAGCTAAATAACACCACATTTCTTTGGCATCTTAGATTAGGTCACATCAATCTAAATTGGATCCAAAGGCGGCTGAAATGGGCGTTGGGTAAAATTGCGGTCACTCCGGTCCCGATCTACGAATCACGTATAGAAGGAAATATGTCGACCGGACCCTCAAAGCGAAGGGTATAGAGCGAAGAGTGTTGGAGCTAGTCCGTTCGACACTGTGGGACCGATGTCCACACAAGCTTGTGGAGAATACAGTATTTTGTCACTTTCATTGTGATTACTCAAGATATGAATCACGCATACCCGACTTCACCGTAATTCAATGCTTTGAGAAATTGAAGAATTTAAAGCGAAGTGGAGGCGAAGCTTGGTAAGAGTATCAAGTCGCTGCGGTGCGATCGCGATGGCGAATACCTCGATAACGAGTTCATGGACTATTTGGTGCGGTGTGAGATTACCTCCCCACTCACTACAAGGCGGGGCACACCGTAGCAAAATAGTGTGTCGGGCGAAGAAATATGACTCTTTTAGAAATGGTTAGATCTATGATGAGTTATGCAACATTCTCTATTTCGTTGCGGAGGTATGCCTTAGAAGCAAGCGACATATTTGCTCAATCTAGTACCGTCCAGTCGATCGACAAGACCTTTTTGAGTTATGGTTTGGTATGAAACTGGTTTAAGCCATATAAGGATATGAGGCAGGTCCGGCACATGTCTTTGAACAAGAAAGGCGACAAGTTGGAGGCTAGATCGGAAGCGAGGCTATTTATTGGTTATCTAGAGGAGCGAAATGTGGTTATTTCTATAGTCCTAAGGATCGGGAAGGTGGGTTATTAGCACTACGCCCGAGTCTTGAAGATGACTAAATGAAAACCACAAATCAAAGTTGAAATCATACTTGAGAATCGGAAGATGATCGTATTCCGCCACCGATTAGGTCAAAGGTACGAGATGTCGTATCTAGTGGGAGGGATCGACACCAGATACTTCAAGAAATTGAAGTAGGTCGAGTTCCACTAGGAAATACCGACCGTACAAGTGGCACATACCCATCAAGTTTTGCAAGATAGAGAACCACATGTTACTGCACCCACTGTTGTCATTGTACCAGTAGCGCCTCGTCGTAATGGGAGGGTTATTTGTCAACCCGAGCGATTTATGTTCGTGGGCGAATCTTCGAATTTAATCCCGAGAAGCGAGCGGTGTAATCGACCCATGGACATACGGTGAGGCGATCTGAGATCTGAGATCTAAGATCATGGCACGCGTTATGCACTTAGATATTGAGTCCATAACATGACTATGGATGTATCTGAGAAAACACTCTACCAAATGGCAAGGAAGCCATAGGTAGTAAGTGGGTATACAAGAGGAATAAAGATTCAGATGTAGAGGTTTTAGCTTTTAAAGCCAGACTTGTGGCGAAATGGTACACTCAGATTGAGGGCATCGATTTCGATGAGACCTTTTCACCTGTAGCAATGCTCAAGTCCATCAGAATTCTTCTGACCATATCAGCTCACCTAAACCTTAAGGTTTGGCAAATGGATGTTAAAACATCTTTTCTAAACGGTTACCTTAAAGTAGGTAGAGACATCTATATGCAACAACCCGAATGTTATGTGGTGAAGGGTGAAGAGCATCTAGTATGTAAGCTTAAGAAGTCCATTTATGGACTTAAACAAGCTTTTCGATCATGGAACTTACTCTTTGACTAAGTGGTAAAATCCTATGGATTTACCCAGTTGTCTAGCGAGAGTTTTGTGTATCATTTGGATGTCAACGGTAACGTGGTATTTCTTGCACTACGTAGATGACATCCTTCTACTGGCAACAATGTGAAGTGTTATCGGGCGTAAAGAGTTGGTTATCCGATCGGTTTCAAATGAAAGACTTAGGAGATGCGATGTACATTCTTGGGATCAGCGTTTACCGAGATCGTAAGAGAAAAATGTTGAGCTTATCTCGGGCGTCTTACATTGATCTGTGATTACTCGTTTTGCATGCGAGACCGCCGAAGGATTACTACCCTTGAGACATGGTGTTCCTTTATCTAAGGAGCGATCACCTAAGACTACAAAGGAGATAGAGAAATGAGACAAGTTCCTTAAGCTTCCGCGTAGGAAGTCTCATGTATGCAATGCTATGTCTGAGACCCGATATCGCTATCACGGTGAGCATAGTAGCTAGATATTAGTCTACCTTAGACAAGCACATTGAATTGCGGTAAAGCATATACTCAAGTACCTAAAAGGACTCGATATTATAGGCTGGTTTACCCAGCGAGATAGTCGATGCCTTTGGATTATTCGGACTCACATTTCCAAGTGGCCGTGATGAGTCTACCTCGGTGTGTTTACCTTGGGAGGAGGCCGTATCTTGGTGGAGTGCAAAGCGGCGATGCGTGCGGACTCTACCATGGAAGTCGAATATGTAGCCGCCGGAGGCTGCTAAGGAGGCGGTATGGTTGAGAACTACCTCATGGATCTAGATGTGGTACCTCGTTTTCCAAGATTATCATAGTGTCTTGTGATAATTCGGTGCGATGGAAAACTCAAAAGAACCACGGACCCACAAGGCGACCAAATACATAGAGAGAAAGTACCATGTCATACGAGAAATCGTTAGACGATGAGACGTGCTGATTGAGAAGATTGGTATTGCGGATAACCTAGCTGACCCATACATGAAGAGCACTTTGCAAAGGTCGGCGATGAGCATGTTCGGGGACTTGGATTGCCTGAAGATGGCCCCACTTAGAAAGGAAACTTTTGTAGAAGTGGGAGAAGCAAAGTGATGGTTGTTTGTAATAGCTAGTAGAGAGACACATTGTAAACTAAAAGTTTGCTTTAGTATAAGTGGGAAATTGTTGGATTTGTATACTGGAAGCAGTTTTGGTTGAGCTTGTATACAATGATTCTTGTTACCACTATTACAATCTCCTATCTGAATTGTTTACTTGATTGTATATGTGTTTCCCTTTATTTCATATATAAGTTATATCATACAGAAGGAAAATATCACGGAAGTCTTTATGATTGGTCAAGCTTAATGAGATATAAAAAAGATCACAACTGAGACAACTTTAGGACGAGTTGTCGGTATAAGCTGCGGTATAGATAAGAAGTGACTTGACTTGGTTGCTTGTCTATACTGATACGTCTCTGATTTATTGATGGATCACAGTGAGATGAGTTCTTCTATCTGACAGTTGTGAAGAACCTAGATCTCGGTGACTTTACGTTGATCTAAATCTCGATAAGGTATTAGGTGAGTACGGGTTGCTGACCATCACTTTGACTTGTCATGAGTGTGTGTTACATGAGATAACCCAATATTCTCCGCATCTTGGGTGGTGGAAGTGCTTGTATATCATGCTAGTTACCTGTATTGAGTCATCATATCTATTTAGGATGATGATGTCCCCCTTAAGGAGCTCAAAAGGTTTATTGTACTAAACCCTGCAGGTTGAGTTATCTCAAGTACAATAATAAGGTTGGGTGGTACTACTTATGGAATTAATGAGATTAATTATTTTAAGCAGTCAGAATGCTATAAATAATTAATGGACATGCGATATCTTAAATACGGGGTTCGTGAAGTCTAAGTGCAAGCCTGACTCAACTTCAGAAATAAAGGCGCAAGTCATCATTTATTCTCTAGTGGCATGAATAAATGTTTATGAATTAATTTATGTTCTGCGCTGAATATAAGATAATTAATTTATTTGAGGCCCATCTTTATTCCTTCCATTTGATCCATGGGCTGGCCCATCAAGGCCTATAAAATCGTCCACCTCTTAGAATCCCACTGGGATTCTGTTCTGATCATCTCTATCTGAAAGGATATATTATATTTATTAGATATGCAGAGATCCTATCCATATAGGATTCTAGGGTTGCATTGTAAATATAAGGTGAGAGAAAATCAGAGTAATCCGAATGCTAAAGAGATTTTCGAAAAACATAAGAGAGATTATTGTGATTTTCGAAATTTTCAAGTGTGAGGAAGAAGACGATTTTTAGTAGTATTCTCCATTGATTGCTCTCACTCGGCATTGGAGTTTTGGCAAACAGGATACAGTCCAGAAGATCAAAGCACAAGTCTTGATCTAATTCCTTGTCTGACAAATTCCTAGGTGAACATGTGAAAACACCTATGTGTTGCAATTAATTATATAAGTGCATGCTAGGTAAATAATCAATGTATGGTGAATTATACATCCAAGATAGATCATCGGGAGAGGGTTAAAATCAGATTTTCCTATAATATATATTTAGGGTTGGATTCCCGTAGTACCCGATCCCGGATAATATGTAGTACCTAATCTAGACCATACATTTTGAACACGTGACTGCACCATAAGCTGACACGTGACAGCTCGCAAGGGACAAAATGGAAAAAAAATCAAATCAGCCTTCTTCTTCTCCTCCTTGGCGGCAGCGGACGGCGCCGGAGATGACGAAGAAGACAACAGCAGCGGACAGCGTTGGCGGGAACAGTGATAGCGCCGGCGAATAGTAGCAAGATGCACAAACAACGGATTCTCAGAGAAAGAAAAAGAAGAAAACAATTTGATAACAAAATTGATGGGTTTTGAGAAAAAAAAATAGAAGATGAATTTGATAGATGATTGAAGAATCGAGAAAGATGATGGCTATGGCGGTGGTTCATGGCGAATTTGCGGTAATAATGGAAAGAGATGACGGAATTGACAGATAAGGATAGATAAGAGATTTGCTGTCGAAAATCACAAAACTTCATTGAACAAAACATGAAACTACATTGAACAAAATATGAAATTGCATGTTGTCATGAAACACAAACGTGCATTTAACAAAGCACATTCATGCATTGATCAAAACATGTCCATACATTTAACAATACATGTTCATGCATTTAACAAAACGTAAAAATGCATTGTTTATCAATGGATCTTGTGACGGCAGCCGGGCGGCAGCGTGAGCAGTGCTGTTGTTGTGCGCGCGCTGCTGTACCTGCAGCTTCCAACTAATGCATTATTGTGTTAAGCTACATGCATTTTTTGTTCATTTGAATGCATTAATCAGTTCAACTAAATACATAGTTTTTTTTCGCAATGACATAACAAATCAAATTACTAATCTACTCTTAATGTAGCGAAAATCAGCGAAATTAAGCTTAAAAAGTCCGAAAAATCTCAACCATAAGATCTATGAGATGAGTGGATGAGATTGAGTATTACATATTATCTCAGGTTCGGGTACTATTTGATCTCTCATATATATATATATATATATATATATACATATAGGGGATGGATCAAATGAGAACCCATATATATTTGAGAAATGAGAACCATTATTAACCGTAGATCTTGATGCATCTTATAGTGCAGTATTAATTCAATTTTATGCGTATTTTTAATTTGTTATGCACGAAAAGGCCATTTATGTAATATACCCATTTCGATTAATTATAGTATCCCTACAAACAAGGAAATTATGTAGTTATTTTCGGTAGGTATTTATTTTCCATATCATTCCATGATTTGTTTTGGATAGGTGATTCATTATTTGATTATCATATCTATCTAATAAATATTGTCTACGTTTTTATGTTTATTGGTTTCGTTGCCATGGAGTTTGCGGTATTGGTATACATTTGTTCTAATATCATCACAATTCAATGATGATATGCATAATATAATGCATGTTATGCATTATTGTGTTATCATGTATATTGTTTTTGTTCATGAGTTTAATGTGCATAATCTGATCATAGTATGCATAATTACTATGCTGCGTTATCATGGTGAATTTTAGTTACTATATCATTTTATACTTTCAAGGTGATGAATTATGTATATTTGTTGTTTTTTTGCGAAACTTTTGTTTTTAATTTCATCCAATTCTTTGACTTCTTTTGTGTATTATTTTTATATATTAGTACACGAATGTGTTTACAAACAACCAAGAATATCAACTATACTATCATTTTGCATTAACATATCGTCCTGTCACTTTGCATTGACATATCGTTCAGAAACTAATTAATTGGTATGCACATTGTAAACCACATAAAAAGTACTCTTATGCAAATATTTTTTTGGAGTTATGTATAATATATACGAAACACAATCACAACAAAAAAAAATCATTTTTATATAGTTCTTTGCATAAAAAAAATCAACAATCATTTTGATTTTTACTAGATTTCCAATAAATTTACAACATTGTACAAACAAAATAAGAAAATCCAAATCAAATCAAAAATTGAAGAATTGAGGGAATAATTCATAGATTGAAAAATCAAATCAACAAACCCAATAAAATCACTTACAATTGCACATTTAGCTTGAAGAATTGAAGGAAGAAAATCAAATCAATTGCAACCTAAATTTGGGCAAAATAACAATGGGAAACAACGATGCACAAATGAGAATTTTGATTAAACTAAACCTAGGATGTGCAATTTTAGTATTTATAGGTGTGCTCGCGCAACTCGAAAATGGAAAAACGAGGATTCGGGTTGAACTAAGCCTCCGACTTGCGAAATCACAAATTGCAGAGATCTTGAAAATTAGAGAAGAGAACAAGATAGGAAAGAGAGAGAATGTGAATATATTTTACTTAGTAATGCAGGGGTTGGGTGGGTGGGTTCAATTATGTAATTACAAAATCACCCTTGATGCATTAAATATGGCAAAAACGTGTCAAATTTATTTAATCTTGAACTTATGTATAGATTTAATCTAGACCATTAGATTTAACATTATCTAGGGTGTATATTAGTTCTTATTTCTTATCTTAGGGGTGGTTCCTTCTATAACCAACCTATATATATATATATATATATATATATATATATATATATATATATATAGAATGGTTATTGTATGAGCACTTCTTATAATGTAATATGAGAGCAAATATCATGATAAATCAATATAGGCGTTTCATATAAAATGCATAAATTATGACACAAATGCACAATTATATGCGAAATATGCATGCAACTAATTGAGATGACACTTAAAAATAATCATTCGTTTACAAATCTAATAGATAAGATTTATCCTCGTTTATGTATGTTAAGGATTGTATAAACCTAAGGTCAATTTATATATATATATATATATATATATATATATATATATTATGGATTAGTTAGACACTCATTATAGTGTAAACGTAGGACAAATATCAACTATTGATAAATCGATATGGATCTTGATTGACGCACAAATTATGGCGTGATTCATAAATACACAATTATATGCGAGGTGTGCATATAACTAATTCGAGATGTAAACTTAAAATGATTATTATATTTTCAAATATAATGAACATGATTTATTCTCATTTACATATATTAAGGATTATATGTACATAAACTAGCAATATATATGATGCATCGAACAGCATAAATCAAGTGGATCAAATGAGAACTACACATTTTTTGCGAACACTGTGAACTATGCATAAGGCGTGTAAAGATGATCTGCGAACAATATAAAAAGATGTATATAATGAAAATTTTCTAAAATTATTTTGTTGTGAAATATTTTTAGAATATTTTAGTGTCTTGTATTTTATAGATTTTGTTTATTGACTTTATACGTCATGCGTAGTCTTAAGATTAAAAAAGATGAGTTTCCTATATCAAACCCTATATATATATGGCTTGATCCCACCTCAAGTTGCGATATAATCGGAATTTAAACTATGAGTAGCAATGTGTTACAATTTACCGAAGGAATTAGTGGTCCCTTGTGACAGCAAGTGAGTTAAAATTGAGGTATATATTATCTTAATAATTTATGACAATTCCAAATTTGTTCTAGAAGCTTAAGTTAAAATACCAAGTTGCAGTCATTTAGGATCTTTAAGAAAAAACGGGGAATATTATTGTGTGATTTTTCCGGCCACCGTATGATGGGAATGTAAACATGTTTCCATAGATTTTGTTTAATTGATTAGAAACAAGTAAATATGGGAGAAGGAATATAAAAAATGAATATTGTCAATAATTTAATGATTATTGATATATAAATACATAAACTTTGATGTGATTTTGATGGTTTTAAAATTTGAAATGTTTTTTCGTTTTGTGTGTTTTTGTTATATTCCTTTTTTTTCTTTCTCGTGAAGTGTATATGTATTTTGTATATTAATGAGTCAACATATGAGTTTTGTCAGTGTAAATGTTTTTTTATATTTTATTTATTTATTTATTTTAAATCGTTATCAATTTATCATATCCAATGTACATCGGTTTCAATTTGATCGAAAAAATAAATCGTGGTAAAATTACTAAAATTAATAAATTAGTGTATTTATATCCCTCTTAAAGTTTGTGTTCAAACCCAAAATTAAATCAAAATTCTTATATTGATATACCCATTTTAAAATTCGTGTATGTAAACAAAATCACATCAAAATTCGTATATTTTTATGCCAATAATCCATGATTCAATATTGGCACAGATGTAAAAGTGAGCCCAAATTTAACGCCTGTAATTGGTAGCTGCAAATGCTGCAGCTATAGACATAATCACATAAACACTATATTAAACAGTGTCCAACTTCGATATTTAAGGCGCCATAATTCCAATTGAATGGACCTCTTTCTATTTATACATTATCTATTTTTGTGTGACAAAGAAAAGATCCGCGCTTATTAAGATAAATATTTGATCTAAATTTGCTAGCTTTTCATTAATTCAATTAAACTCATGAGACATTAAGATGAATACTAGGTTGTGTGTGTGTGTTGGCGCAGTGGTAGAGTGGTTAATCTTAAAGTAAAGATGCTCGAGTTGAGTCGCGTGTGTGGCCTTTAAAATTCTGTATTAATTGAACAAAAAAAAAAAAAAAAAGATGAATACTAGGTGCAATATATAGTTGCTAATGGGTCAGGAAAGTTACTTATTTACTCGTTGTATAGTAGTAGGTCTTGGGATATAAATTGGGCCAAGTTACTCAATTTCGGACTTATCTTGATTGGATTAGGGCTATTTTTGTTTCGGCTTAATTGGATTAATTTTTTTTCGATCTCAATATTTCTTATCCTAATGCAATTTTCAGACTAGTTTGTAGGGCCATAAATTACGAAAAAAATTAACATATATAAATTTCTTTGATAGCTATATTATTTTCAAGAAAAATAGGTCCTGTTTTCTCATTCAATACACTTATTCTCGTATTAGATGCAAAAATACGTATCATATCAACCTAAACTTACATAATTTGACAGGCATCTGAACAACACTTTATTACAAAATTCAAAAGTTAATGAAGTTTGAGAAAGGAATGGAGAAAATTTCTGTTAATCAAGCCAACCAATATAGTTTTCGAGCTAGTTTATTGGGCTCATGCTATTTTTGGTTTGAACCAATTTGGACTATACATTTTTTTATCTTAATCTATCTTTTTTTTTTCCGATTATTCAGATCAATATGTCGATTTTAGATTGGATTGACATCCATAAGTAGCCTTCTCGTTAGATTGCCATACTATGCGTTAGTAACAAAAATAATACTTTTGTGAAGAATTGTCTATTATATACAACAGTATTATACTAATCTTTTAAGCACTACATGCAGTGGCGGAGGGCACTGGATCCCTGGATTTTTAAAAACACTAGGGGTGGTTCTTTACGTGATTAGGTTGGATAGATAAAATTAATCTAACCTAATCAAATGTATCTTTAAGGATTAATATTTGAGGATATCCCAAAACCTGAGATTATTTTAATTATTTGATTTGTTCTCCATTAATTTTAATCCAACCAATATAGGTAGGATTGAAATAATCCTCCAAATAAAGGGAGAATTATTTATCCCAATTTTAATCATTCATTAATCCTTTGTAGTAAACAAATGGATTGATAGATAAAAATTATCTTATCATACATTTAATCCATCAAATAGTCTATCATTCAAAATGCTAATCATGAAAAGTAAACACTCCCTAGGGGTATAATTACAAGGATTGATTTTCACTTTTTGGTAACAACTTAACAAAAGGAATCCGATTTTAGAAAAGAGTTTCTTACAATCTCAATTAAAAATAAAGGCCAACACAATCACAAAAATTTGATGAGCATATAAATGACAGCAGCTAGCACAAGAATTCCAATCACTGAGAAGAACAGTAACCTTGTGCGTTTGTTCGAGAATTCAAGCCTTCTCTGCACTCGCTATATTCGTCAAAAAAAGGAAGATAGAAATTCTCATCAACTTAAGTTATTGACACAAAGATTTATTTCTGAGATCTCTAAATTAGAAATATTTACATGCTACAATAACCTTATATTAAAAGTTAAAAATATATAGGAGGAAGAAAAAAGCATTACTTCACCTGTAGTTTGGATTCTGGAACCTCAACATATTTGTTTACGCCAGCCTGAACAGGCAATGATATAGTTCAGCACATTTTTTAATTAAGGGTCGTATAAAAGAATTTCTTAAAACCCATAAGAAATGGCGATCGATATAATGTGACAAAACTAAAGTTGTTTTTAGAATATACTTGGAATAAAAGAATTTCGAGGCCACCTAATTAAATAAAAAGTACCAAAAACACTAATAAAAAAACAATTCAAAATGAGAATGGTGGATTTCAATGAATAGGAGAATGAAGCAATTTAGAATTAAAATGTGAAAAAAATGTAAGTAACTAACATCTAGTCCTTCAAGTAAACGAAACTCTTCGTTGATGGCCCATGCAATATGACTTGTGTTTCCTATTGTCTCCGCCAATTTCTCAAGCTCCTCATCTTGCTCTGAAATTGAATCAAACCAAACACAAAATAAATAAATAATAATAATAAAAAAAAGAGAGTCAGGTACTAATAAGAGAAGTTGCATTAATTAAGGAAATATATCTGAATTAAAGTTTGGTATATGGACAAACCTCTTATGATTTGTGACTGAAGATCAAGAATTTCCGAGTTATTAAGGCCAGATGCTCTGCTCATGGCATCGGCAGAATTCATTTCCTCCTCAAGCAAGCAAGCCAGAGAGAGATTTTATCTGCAACATATTTCATAATAGTTGGATCCGAAACGAAACAATCAGGATCATCAAATTGAGCAAAAACGAGAAGAATTAGGGCTAACTTAATAAAAAAAAAAAATATACAAACACTATTATAGCGTTGGACCAGAAAATATAAATCCCACGAATTAGGAATTTAATAGAAATAAAAAACTAACTCTGAAATAACAAACTGCACACTTAGGCAATTGCAAAGCTAAGTTCCAATTTGATATTCTCTTGGTCGTCGGTGTGCGTGCAATGGAAATAAACATCAACACAAACTAACTATTATGATTTATTTTCCCTGCCAACACAATTGAAGACCATCAAACCATCAACATCCATTTAATTCTAAAATGAGCGAGTTTAAGAGAAACGAGTTTGAATGATTTTACTACAGCGCGGCGCCACCAGTCGCCGGCAAATAAAAATAGTAGCTGAAATAGATAGTATTCGTTCCATATGGTTTTAAAGGGAGAAATCGTCGTCGGTTGAGTCGGTGACTCAGTCTGCATTCTTCTTGCTAATTATCAATTATTTATGCAAGTAGTAAGCACACTTGACATAAACATTACTCTAAAACACCCCATGATAAATCTGGTATGCGAGATTTATGAAAACAGTAAAGAATACGAGAGACTTTTACGTGGTTCGATCGAGAATAAGATCTACGTCACGGAGGAGATGATCCTCAAGATGTTTACTATAATTTGATTCTGACAAGTATCTCCAAGAGCTCAGTATTCGATAATTTCTAACCCTTTTACCTTGATCTAACCCCTATTTATACATAAGCGTAAACCTTATCATGAATCCCTTGATTGGCGGGACCATGATCTCACCATAGCGCCCATGATTTTCACCGTTATTACCCATGATTTCTACCGTTACCTCATTATTGTGCCTTGATTCCGCCTTTAATTGGGGTTTGGGGCATCATGGCGTAACGAATAGGGCGACACTAGGTTAGGCCCGACTCGCTTGGGCACGCTAGTGGGCTTGAGAGGTTGGGCCATATCCTATCATAGCCCCAGAAAAGTCGAGGAATAGCCTTGCAGGGTGAGCGGAGAATGGGCTTTCTTAGAGGCGGGATGTTGCTTGGTGAAGGTTTGTTGAAAGTTCTTGTCTCTTCTTTGTATGGCTTTGAAGGACGTCGAGGTCGGGCACGAAACACTACCTGGTCCGAGGGGTGGATATGGGCGTAACCCGATGTCAGAGCTCAAGATTATCACGTGATCGGTGGCGGACGTCGAGGTCCGATGTCGGGAGGCCGTCGGTCGGACTGAAATACTTGTTGGTATGAGGACATGGGCGTAGTCAGATGTCAGAGCTCGATGTAATCATTATGTATCGATCGGGCGGTCTGCATTTTCCATAGAGTCGTCATACGCCAAAGCGGTAGTTGGGCATTCGAAAGCGTGCGGCGTCGGTCACACATCGATCGTAGATGAGCACGTGTGATAAGCGAAGCGGCAGATTTTAGGCGCCATTTATCCTATAAATAGGTCCAAAAGAGGCAATTGTTCACTTTCTCCTTCGACGTTTGAATCCGGAGAGCATAACCTTAAAATCCCAATTCCTCTTTCACACTTTGTTGAAGAAATCGGAAATTCCGCTCGGAAAAAGTAAGTATGTATTCTTCACCTTCCGTTCCTCTTCTCGCTCGATAACTACGGTTCGGCTTGGGTTACGGCCGTCGATTCAACGTAAGGGATTACATATGCCATAACGCCTAGGTAAATCTATAGGACTTAGTTATAGGGTTTCACGGTGTCTTCGGTTTGGGATGGCATCGAGATTGGTGCGGCGAGATCGACTTTGACGACGGAGGAGCTCTTGGTGGTTATGAGAATACCACATCGAGGAGGATGCATGGTGGTGCCTTAGAAACCCGATGATAGGCGATGGCCCCTCAGGAGGGTTTATTACCATCTATGTAGATAGTTTAATATTGGGCTTAGATTTCCTTTTGCCCTATTTTCCTTAGTTTACAAGAGTACTTTCAATCCCGTATGGTGACCTCCAATTCTATTAGGTGCGGTTGGGCTAAGTGGCTTTATTCGGCATAGGCGAGAGTTTTCTTTCGAAGTCTTGATGCGTTTTTAGCATCAAGTCTATAGGGAGGAGTGTATTATCTTTACCTCGCCTAAAGTTTAAAATAGCTTCCCGTGAAGGTATCCCTTGGCGAATAGATACTTCTTCTGCGGTGAGGGGTATCAGGGTATGAGTGGGACCTCGGGCGATAAGGGCGTGAAAATTAATCCCACAGGCCCTATGGGAAGGCATTGAGCGATATGGGTGAGATCCTGTCGATCGATTATACTAGAAGATGACCTGAGCGATCTTTGGTGAGTGTACATAGGTCGAGCAGCTCGATGCAGTGCGATTTGGGTGAGGGCAACCTTCTTATTTTATTTACCCGTCGATTTCGTTGTGCTAACGAGATTCTCATTACATTTGCGGTGAAGATTGACCCCACCGGAGAAGTCGATATGTCGAGCTCGCCGCGCCCGCACCATCCGAGCGAACGGACTGCGAGGAAGAAGGCGTGCGGCGAGTCCACCCAGCGACCCGTGGTGGTGGGCATACTGAGGACTTAATGACCGGTCTCGGGCAACCTCGGGTCCGACAGCGGAAATCGAGGTCCATGGCCGACCTCTGCCCAGGTGCCGGCTTCCAACACTGCGTTATCCTTCCCAAAGGTATAAGTTGCTACTTTTCTCCTTGTGAGTTTGTTGTTACGTGTTGCTAAGCATTCCATATTAGGATGCGACCTCGATGGCGGGTGAGATGCACCGCATGGCGGGCTTGTTGTTGAGGCGCCTCGCGTCTGAGGCCATGGAGAGAAGGCGGCGCTGCGGACAAGGCGAGGGCATTCTTGAATCCATGTTGGATCTTGCTGGCGGACGCCGAACTTGCAAAGCGGCGAAAGAAGGAGCCGAAGTGGCAGATGGCGGCGAGGCGCCTCAAGAAGGACGGATCTGCAGTGGCCCGTGCCGAGCGGAGGCGCTCGAGGAGGCTGCCGAGGCGGAGAGGCGGCAGCGGACACAGCGCCTGGCTTGGCGAGGCGAGGACCTATCTTGAGGGCCTTCGCCGGCGAGGCTTATCAGTCGGAGAGTTTTTCCTCCCGTCTCCGATCTGCGGTGTGATGAGGCGCGGTGATATGTGCCCACCTCGAGAAGTTGGCGACCGAGAGACTGATTTTGACAAGGCCCAACACGGTTGGGTTGAGTCGAACCCGGGAGGTATGCATGAATTATGCTCGCATAATCATTTGGGCGACCTCTTTTCCGTGGTGGATGCCTTGGCATCTTCTCGCCTCGCTCGGCGGAGGCCGTAACTCGGTCTGAGGAAGATGAAGGCGTGGAGCTTCAAGCCTTCCTTCTTTGAATTGAGGCGAGCAAGGCGGCGGTCCGAGCTCGGATGTCCTTCCAGGAGATCGGCAACCGGCGGAGCGACAGCAGGCGTAGCGGGGAGGCGGAGAGGCGGCAATGAGCTGAGGTCGGTGGACCCGATGTAATAGGATGATTTGCCGGGTCGATAGGACCACTGTGTTTACAAACTTCCATTTTGAATAATAGACATATCTTGTTAAAATGCTTGTGTGTTGTCTTATTTCTAGCATTCCTCATCTCAATACCTCGGGCTCGATCATGAGTTATTAACAATCGAAAGAAGTCAGGGTGCTCTAGTTGAGAAGGATGAGGAAGTGACACCTTGGAGAAGTCGATGCCGAGTTGACTCAAGTTACAGCTAGCATGGATGTCATTTCGGCATCTTGATTGGCTGAAACAAAAGTTGCATGAGGTCGATTGCGAAGTGGTCCGCCTCCTTCTTGAGAATGAGGCTTTAAAGTTAAAGATTACACAACTCAAGTCCGGGGTGATCTATCTGCAGATGTGATCGAGGACGGTGATGCAATGCGAGGCGGCTTGAGTTGACTCTGAGAGAGCGGCTCGGATCTCGGAAGAGCATGCAGTATGAGAAGGTAATCCGCGGTTGGTGGGACTACTATATCTGAAGCCGGCGATCGAGTTCGAGCTTGTTGGCGGAGGGCATGGTATTGAGGGATGAGGAGGTCCAAATAGCGAAGTTTAAAGGCGCCTCGACTACGTCACGAAATACATGCGAGATGTATGAGATCGTTCTAAGCAGCGCATGCCCCAACCCCAAGGCGTCTTGATGGACGCCACCGATCCCATAATTGAAGAGCACGAAGGAGGCGGCTATCTTGATCACGCGAAGTGCTCCGTCTAATGGGTCCACCCGACGGAGGAGCTTTTAGAGGACAGCGCTCGGCGGTTCGGAGGGAGGGGTGTGGCGGCAAGTCGGCGTGGAAGGGCAAGAGTTCGGGGCGAGGCATTGTCTTGGTCGGCGTCGGGCTCGCGGGGTCGAGGTGTGGCCGAGTGCAGGATCACATTCCCGGGCGGAATCCGCCCGTCGGGTCGACCGCTCTGGAGAAGGCCGGTAGTCTTGTCCTCATAGATTGGGTGGAAGGCTGAGTTCATTCCAGGTATTCATCGCCGACACGAGATTTCGTTCAAAACTATCTCGGCCGGTGAATCTCTCGGCGGAGCCCGAAGTCGAATGATTGTATATAGTGCGGGAGTTTGTATGTAGGTATAAATGTATTTAGACTCGTTGAAGTGTCGTTTTCCTCTTGAGAGGTATAAACATAACAGGACTTCGTTTGGTCGTAAATGTATTTATCTTGTATCTGACATAATTTGGTGAGATCGATCTGGATGTCTTTTACATGTAGACTTTTCGATTTAATGAGTAATCTGCATGTGTGCATGTAGACTTTCAAATTAATGAGTTGTGCTGTATCGTTGCCTTGAGGCGTTCAATTTCATGAGTAATCTCGAGTGCGGTGCTTTAGTGAGTACCCTACTTGGTGGGTTATTCATCTTCGTGAGGCGTCCCCGTGAAGGTTTAAATCGGTATATCCGGATAGATGTTCGCATATCAATAAAATGGAATGCTCATATACAAAAATAAACATTTTATTCAACAAGTATATAACATCGCACTTGACAAAACAAGTAAGGAGACTAACATAAGGGCGATCACGTAATCGAAGCTATGTAAAGTACCTCTTAAATGAGAAATATGCCGGGTTAGGGAATATGCGCACGGATAGGTGAGATAGTTTATAGGCCCCTGCGAGGTCTTCGTGAGCGGTATGAGCCTTCCATGTCGGATCAATTTGTTAAGGCGTTCGGCTCTGCTGGCTTCATTATTTCGTAGGACGAGGTCGCCTACTTGCAGTGCGGAGGCTCTAACCCTTTTGTTGTAAGACCGTGCGACCTGGCCCTTGTACTTAGCTTCATTTATGAAGGCGAGTTCGCGCTTCTCCTCGAGGGCATCAAGGTTGGCCGCGAGGTTTCCTCGTTCGGCACGGTCGAAGTGAAGAGTGCGCGGGCTTGGCGCACCGATCTCAGCCGGTATGACGGCCTCGGTACCGTAGACCAGGCTAAAAGGGGTTTCCCCGTGCGACGTCCGAGGTGTGGTCCTGTAGGACCAGAGGACTTGAGGGAGATTTTCAGCCCAGTCGCCTTTAGCTCGGTCAAGCCTCTTCTTCAATCCTTGTACGATCGTGCGATTCGTCACCTCGGTCTGACCGTTCGCTTGCGGGTGTGCGGACCGAGGTGAGCGTTGATCGATCTGAAGCTCTTCGCGCCACTCCTTGAAGTTTTGTCGGCGAATTGGGTGCCGTTATGCGAGACCGGGGCGTGTGGTATGCGAAGCGGCGGACTATATTCTTCCACGAAGGTGCGAATCCTTTTGCTCGTGAGGTTCGACGGTGGCTCTGCTTGACCCATTTTGTGAAGTAGTCTATAGCGGCGACTAAATATCGAAGCGACACGGTGCTCGGTCGAGCGGACCAGCGATGTCGATCCCCATTGCATGAAGGCCATGGGCTCTGCGACTGCTCGGATCGGTGCAGGGTAGCTTCTTGGCCGTGGCATGAAGGCGGCACGGACACTTTTGCGAGTTGGTGAATCTCGAAAAAGGGTGGGCGATAATATCCCGACCTCAGCGTCTTCTTTGAAAGAACAGGAGCCGATGTGGCTTCCAAGATCCTCTGTGAATCTCATTAAGCACGTGGTAAACCTTACGGCGGAGGCACCTCGGGAGGGTTGAAGGTAAGACTTAGGTGAGAGAGCCCTCGTACACAAGATACTTTTGGGATTTCACCATCATCTTTTTGGCCTCTAGCCGATCACGAGGTAGTGTGCCAACTTCGAGTATCTTTTAAGGCGTCGTCAATTTGGTTCACCTACGAGATATAACGATGTGGGGCGCCTCATGCTTACGGAATGAACTTCTCTCTTGGCGGCTTTGTCGATGTGAAGCTAATTTACTAAGGATGTCATTCATTTATTTTCCTCCCGTGGGATTTGATTAATCTTGAAGTATTTGAATGAGGCCGACATCTCTTTTGCTTCTCAAGTCTTGCTTCATTCGATCCTCTTTAGCCTCGTATGTGCTAAGACACGGTTTACCACGACACAGGAATCTCAAATATCTGGACTTTGTCACTTTCAATTCCTTTGCTAGGCGAAGTCACGAGATCGGTGCCGTATTCCAACGTTGTTGGTGGTCGGGAAGGTAAAGCGGAGGGCGTATGTCACTTCTTGCTTATACGGGCGAGGAGGAGGATGCCCGCTCCGCTACCGTCTTGCATGAGCTCAGTCCACATACATACGCCAACATTCAGCGGGTGATGCAGGATGATTCCTCCGCCGTGAGGTGGGAGTGACCTCATTGGTAGGCGACCTCGGTGGTTGACCTCCTTTGAGAAATCTGCAAGGGCTTGCCCTTTATGGCGGCACAGGGGTATGAGATATCGTGTTGCATGAGCTCCGGTGCCAGCTTAGCTATCGTCGGATGACTCGGTTTTGATAAAACATGTCTTAGAGGTAAGTCCGTTAGTACACGGGTGAATGAGCTTGAAAGTAAGGCGGGGCGTCGCTTGGCGTTCACCAAGGCGAGCTACCTTCTCGAGGTTGGTGTACCTCGTCTCGGTCCTTTGAGGCCCGGCTAATGAAGTAGATGGGGAGTTGCCGTCCCGTCTCATCTCGCACCGATCTGGCACTAATTGCCTCGTCAGGGTGGCGGATATAACGATAGAGTTTCGCACTTGCTTTGGGGCGGATAGTGTCGGCGGTCGGCGATATATTCCTTCATTTGTCTTGAAGGCGACCTGGTGTTCTTCTGCCGGTGAAATCTGGAGCTCTCCTCGGGATTTTGAAGAAGGAAGGCTGCTTCTCGGCATTCGAGATAGGAATCGGTGAGGCGGCGGGCATCCGGTGAGTTTGTGTATTTCACGGATGGTTTTGGGATCTGCATGTCGAGTACCGTTTTCACCTTGGTAGGATTGGCTTCGGGCCTTCTTGAGAAACCAGCATCGAGAAATTTACCGTCTTCACCAGAATGTGCCTTACAGGGATTGAGCTTGAGGTTGGCCGACTGAGGAGGTGAAGAATAGTTTCGAGGTCGATGGCGCGATTCTCGACTTTTTGCTTTTGACTACTATATCGTCGACATAGACTTCAACAATTTCTCCTATGTGATCCTTGAAGATCGCGTCCACCATTCTTTGGTAGGTAGCTCAGGCGTTTTTAGAACCGAAAGGCATCTTGGGTGGCGAAGACAAAGTCGATAATGAGCATTTTTTGGGGCGTCTTAGGGCTCATCAAGACTTGGTGGTATCCTTGTATAAATCAGCGAAGATCTCATGCCCCACTAATGCTTCCACCTTCTTGTCGATGTCGGGAGGGTACTTGATCCTTTAGGCGGTGTTTATTGAGGTCGGTATAGTCGACACACATCGCCATCCCCTCACGGCTTTCGAACTACAAGCGGATTAGCCATCAAGTTGGGTATTTAACCTCGTCTGATTTTAGCCTCGCAGGTTGGGTTACCTCGTCTCGTATGACACTGGCTTAAGCTCGCGGCAAAACTTCTCTTCTTACGCGAGGCGGTTTAGTAGCGGGATCGATGTTGAGGCGATGAGTTATGAGCTCGGGCGAGACCCGGTCATATCGATGGAGACCATGCAAATACATCTCTATATTCCTTAGAAATTGCATGACACTGTTGGCGAATATTGGTGAACCTTGGTACCAACCTTGACAACTTTGGAAGAATTAGTAAATCGTATGGTGAAGATTCTCGGTCGGATCGTCCAGGGTGGCAACTTGAGAGGTTACGTAATTGCTAGGCACGAGGTAAGGCCGCGTCTTGGGTTGAGACTCGTAGGCATTCTTTAGCTACCGTTTGGTCACCCTGAATACTTAACACTCCACATGGGTGGGTATCTTAATGGTGAGGTGGTACGGAGCGGGGCGGCTCTGGTTGCATCTGACGATCTCTTCCCGGGATAATGTTGTATGGAGGGAGCTCGGACCGGGAAAAATTGAATGGCCTTGGTAGCAGGCACGGGGCGCGCCTACTGATGGCAGGAAGGGTAATGACACCGGGTTGGACCGCCTCTTGAGTAAAGCTCATGGCTGGGAAGGTCTTGGGTGCGCTAATTCCTCCGACATCAAGTTTATCTAGGCGACTACGGAATATGATGCTAGCGGAGGCTCCGATGTCGATGTAGACCCGGTGTACATTCTTGTTACCACCACAACTTGTATAGTGATGGCGTCACGGTGAGGCATGATCTTGGAGTCTTGGGTCGTCTTTGGAGAACACGATGTTCTCTCCGTCTCGAGTCGCTTGTTTTTCGGCTCCTCGAGGTCGACCTTGAGCTTCATTTCTTAGTGACGACCTCGTCGTACCAAGTGGCGATCCGGTTATAGCGTAGACACTGCTCCATTGCATTGGGACATTCGTCCTCGTCATCTTGGTCGGGTTGCCGTTGAGGGTGATAAAGCGCATTTTACGTGTTGGTTGATATTTGAAGATGAGTTTAGCTCGTTTAATGTGCGTTTATGTATCGATTCTTAATGTTTCATCTATTTCTAGAAGATCTTGCTCTTGGGTGTTCCTTTGCGTTTTGTAGGTTTATATATTGATAATCGAAGCAAGGAGCGAAGCACGAGCAAAATTGACGATACGCCCGGTTCTAGCGACCGATCTAGCGGTCGCTAGGGTGGCCGCTAAACAAGCAGTGAGCACCCGAAGAGCGCGACGCGACCTGCCGTGCCAGCGCAATGACTAGCGTCGAGAATTGGCGGGCGATTTTCGCGACCAGTTCATAGCGACTAGCGACCGCTAGTCGGTCGCGAGTACAAGCGGCGCAAGAAGCGGCGGCGGCGAGAAAAACAGCGAGACATACCTAGCCATCGCGGGGACGATCGCGGTAGCGGCGAGAGAAATTGGGGTTTCACGCTTTTCTATAAATAGGGATCGCCCCTCCGCCTCCTCGGACCCCATCGCCCCGGACCTATTTTACTTGATTTTCCTCGGTTTTCCATTCTTTAGCTTTAGTCTTCGTTTTGTGTAATTCTAGTATTGTTCTTACGTTGTTTTAGTTTAGTTTATTGTTTCGTTATCAATCGGACGTTTTGTCCGTCGTTTTCCTTTGTTTTCCGTTCGTTAAGCTTGGAATTGGATTGAAGACCAACCATTGTTCATCAAGCGCTTCCTACGGGTTTTATATATTTAATTTACATTTTTATGGTTAATTAGTATTTCATTCCGTTTATTATATGCGGCTAGTTTTCCGTTCTAATCACAGGGTTTGCATGATTCGATCTATATGTTGTGATTCTGCTATTGTTATTTACCTTCGAGGCATTGATCTATGATTCGATCGTGCTTATTTATATGTGTTGATTTACGATCAATCTTGATGCATATCTAGTTGTCGGTTAATGGCGTAGCTTGTATTAATTGTCGATCGTTATCGAATGCATGATACGAATGAGCTTGAGTAAATGGCGAGATAGGACATTCGTAGGAAGCATATTCTTAGTGATCCTTTTGGGTTGCTTATTTTCCTCTAGAGGCGTAAGCGTGATAGGGAAAATTAGTAATCAAGCTACCCGCAATTGTAAATGGCGAAGTTGTTGGTTATATATGTGATCTTAGTCTTATGCGGATTAAAGCGGTTAATAATAAGCGGGATAAACATCGTTGTGGATAGGATTGGTGCATCCCTAGGGTTAGTCTTTCTTTATAGTTATCTTTCGTGATTTTATTGCTTTCTTTATATTTCTGTTTGGTTATCTTTGCTTTGGATTAAATTTCCGAAGCCCTAAAACCTATCACCCAGATTCTGTGCTTGGATAATAATGAATTGTCGTTGAGCTAGCTTCTATGTTTTCGTGATACAATCTCTGTGGATACGATACTTCGCTTACCTTCTATATACACCTTTTTTTCGTGTGGAAATAGAGGCGATCAAATTTTGGCGCCGTTCTTGCGGGGTTATTAAGATCACATAGGAATAATTTGACGATTTGGATTTATTAATTCAAGTTATATATATTATATTATATTTATTTATTTTAGTCGGTGCTAAATTCTCTCTTTTCTCGGGTGGTTTATCGTCAAGATCTCGGGGACCTCACGAAATATTACTGATCAGAGATCGAGCTCTCAAAGGAGAAGAGGGCGAGAGAAGAGGCGGGCTGCAATGGCGGCAAATCCACGAGCAGGGGCATTCATCGGAGCAAGTTGACGCATGCTGGTGACTTTGCGGAGATCGGCGTCGGATGGCGAACATGGAATCATTGTCCACTGCTCCGGAGGAAAGACCTCGAATCACATGCCGACATCCCACTGAGCAGTTCAAGGAGGCGGTTGGGGCCCTGCGTGATCTGAGCAATTTCGAGCTCAAGCCGGTACGAGTCGGTATGGTCGAGGAGAGCGGTTTGGGGAGGTCACGGAAGACCGAATCGCATCTCGAGACCTTTCCGATATTTGTGACACCATCAAGCAGAATGGGGTGCCACAAGACACGATCCGGATCGCGTGTTCGGTTTCGTTCTTGTGACCGGTGAAAAGATTGGTTGAAGTTTGGACCGGTGGCATCGACAGGAAACTTTGCGAGAAGTTTCTTTCGAAATACTTTCGCCGTGGCCTTGAAGATCATCGCCGAAATCTCTCATTTTGCCAAAACCACGACGAATCATTATTCGAGGCATGGGAGAGATTGAGTCTATTGAGGCGATGTCCACAACATGGGTTCTCGAGGGCAACAAATCACTCAGTTCTACGGTGGGTGACATGGCGGAGCGAGGAGCATGGTAGATGCGTCGGTGAGGCTAACATTAAGCAAACCGGTCGGCGAGGCAAGCCGTATTGTAGAAGAGATGGTGCATGACGGCTATCGATGGCAGACGGAAGCGCCGTCGTTCAAAGCATTTCTTGTTAAGAGTGATTCAAAATATGGCGATCTCATGAAGAAGTTCACTCTTTTGAAGAGTCGATTGAGACGACGTCGACCACATTAATCGGAGGAGTCGTTCGAATTTCCAACAACCTTGACTTGATATTGAGTTGATTGAGCCGAGGAAGCCAGTCTCGAAGACATGATCGGCGTGATTGGTTGTAAGCAACCAACAATTGTATGAATCGAATTCGTTCATAAGCAACAAGGCGGAAGATAAATCACTTGGAATCGACTGTGGCGGCTGTGGGGAAGCACATGAAGATGTTGGAGAATCGAATTGGTCGAATAGCCGTGCAGTGAATGCCTACAAAAGGCAGACCAATTTCAGGGTGTCTGAGGTGAACCGAAGAGTCGATGCCGCCATTCGGGGCGAGGTGGGCGAGCCTGCAGAGCCTACTGGGAAGAAGGCATGAGGCACACGGCCTTGGCTTCGCGACCGAGCTCGCGACCATGAGCCGATCGCGAACCATCAATTTTTCCACGAAGCCGCGACCCGAGCGCGTCCATGGCGCCCGACCCATGAGCCATCCGAATATCCGCGCGCGGAGTTGTTCGCGGCGACCAGTATTCATAAATCCGACCGCGAGCAATCGATCGAGCACATGGCGAGAATTGACCGCGAGACTCGCGCATAGCTTCGCCGCGAAGAAAAAATCGGCGCAGCGGATCCTCGCGACCATCCAGTGATCGCGAGGCCGACCATGAGCAACCATAGAAGCTTATCCTCGCACGTACACTCCTCGCTGTCCCGTTTAAGTCGACTTGTCGAGTCGAAATATGAGGAGTTTGCTCGTTCAAGGGTTTTCAAAAGTTGAGATAAATTTGCCTCTCTTTGAGCGTTGCGAAACATCTTGGGCTACATGAAATTCTTAAAAGGCAGCTTGCAAGTAAGAAGAAACTTGGGAAATTTGAGAAAATTTCCCTATCAAAGTCTTGATGCCGTCTTGCGAAGGAAGCTCCCTCTGAGCGAGAAGGATCGGCGGTTTCACGTTAGAGTGCGAGATCGCGAGCATATTTTCCCAAATGTCTTATGCGACTTGAGGCGAGCATCAATCGATGCCATTGAGCGTTTTCAACGGCTACACTAGGAAAGATGAAGCCGGCGAAGATTTCGCGATGATGGTGACCGATCGGTCACGTATCAAAGGTATCGTCGAAGGCGTGTTGGTAAGAGTCGGGTTTCGTTTTCCTGTGACTTTGTTATTTTAGATATTCCGAATTGAACAACAACCACTAATCCTTGGTAGACCTTTCTAGCAGCGGTCGATGCGTTGATTGATGTGCGGGAAGCGATCTCACGTTTCGTGTTAGCGATGAGGGCTCAAAATTTCCATTACGGCGCCGTCAAGCAACACGGCGTTGGAAAAGCAGGAGGATTCTTTGTTCGATCATATTGCTGCTTCTTTGCTCGCGTCTGGCGTTCGGAGGTACTCGACCAATCGAGGAATCTGTGAGAAGAAAAGTGGACTCGGCATGGAACTCGGGTGTATCGTTCGAAGTTTGGGGGCCACTTCCATAGTCGGTGGTGGTCATCAAGTGAATCTGAAGTTTAGAAGGTTCCTGAAGTCGGGAAAGATGTACATTGCTACAAAACACCCAGTTAGCGAGGTTAGTGATGGTCTAGCTAAAGGCGTTAAATAAGCACTTGTTGGGAGGTAACCCAGCGTTTTCTTTGTTTGTGTTTTCGTGTTTTGTCGTTTCTTTCGTTTGTGTTGCTTTTGTCGTGTTTGTTTTCTTTTCGTTTTAGGTATACATCGATCAGCGAGTTAAGTGAAGTGTGTTAATCCGTGTGGCGATGGCGATAGAAAATTTTTGTGAAATTTAATGATAAGTGCACATGATCGTTAGAAAATGGCGCATAAATGACGTGAGATGGCTTAGAACATTGTTTTCACCATTTGCTTAACAGTGAGACTTGAGCTTCTTGTATAAACATCTTGATCTGATTTCTTTTAATTGTGTGATATCATACATGTGATTATCTTCTAGAACTTGCCGTGTTTACGTATCGAGGCGCAATATGTGTTTAATTTGGAAAGGATAAAGGCCGTCTTTGTTAACCACATATTCACTGAACACTAACCCGATGTTATATACCATTTATCGCTTCTTTGAGCCTTTATTAGACTTTTCTTTCGATTAAACGGATGATAGGAGGTGAGGATGGATATGGGAATCAAAGGGTGAAAAATTTGATGTAGTTATGTGAGAAAAGTTTATTTTAGAAAAATACATACGTGGTGAAGAATAGTACCTTGTTAGTGAAAGTTAAACCCTATAAGCTCTAGAAAAGAAAAGAAAAGAAAAATGTTAAGTTCACTATGAGTGTTGAGCATAAAGGGTCTTTAATCAAAGTATAGGTACCTTACGTGGCATTAAGCGTTGATTTGTACGTTGGGAGAGAAGAGGAAAATGGACAAAGTCCGTATGTGTCGAAATGTATAAATGATGGTGCTTGGAATATTCTTGAGTCAACTTAGCCATATATTATCCTACCTTAACCAATGTGCTACATTATAACCTATAAAAGACCTCTTTGATCCTTATTTGAACACATTTGGCCGGTGGAGATGTTAGAAAGCAGCGAGCCTATGGTAAGATGTTGCATTGCGTTGATGCGTGAGTGTATACGTCCTTATTTTCTTTATGAGTTTGAGTGTATTCTATATATTTTACGCACATGCCTTTGTGAGGTTGAAATAAATGAGTTCTTGCCCTCGATGGTTGTTTGTGTTGAGTTGGCTAACGTCGTCATGTGCGCTAATGTTTTTGGCGTTAATATGTTTACGAGGCTAGAATGATTATCCTCTTTGCTACGCTCGTTGATCTTCGTTTGTCTTTACATTACATTTTGTTTGAGGACAAACAATGCTTTAAGTTTGGGGGTTTGATAAGCAGCGCATTTTACACGTATTTAGTTGATATTTGAAGATGAGTTTAGCTCGTTTAATGTGCGTTTATGTATCGATTCTTAATGTTTCATCTATTTCTAGAAGATCTTGCTCTTGGGTGTTCCTTTGGCGTTTGTAGGTTTATATATTGATAATCGAAGCAAGGCGCGAAGCACGAGCAAAATTGACATACTTGATTCTAGCGACCGGTCTAGCGGTCGCTAGGCTGGCGCCCTAAACAACCAATGACACCCGGAAGAGCGCGGCGCGACCTCGTGCCCGGCGAAAGCTAGCGTCGAGAATTCCTTGGGCGATTTCATGACCGATTCATGCGGCTAGCGACCGCTAGTCGGTCATGCGTTACAAAGCGGCGCAAGAAGAGGGAAGCGGCGAAAAACGCGAGACATACTAGCGATCGCGGGGACGATCATGGTAGCGGCGGGAGAAAGTGGGTTTCCAGCGCTTTTCTATAAATAGGGATCGCCCACTCGCGCCTCCTCGGACCCCATACGCCCTTTGGACCTATTTACTTTAGTTTTCCTAGTTTTCCATTCTTTAGCTTTAGTCTTCGTTTTGTGTAATTCTAGTATTGTTCTTACGTTGTTTTAGTTTAGTTTATTGTTTAGTTATCAATCGACGTTTTGTCGATCGTTTTCCTTTGTTTTCCGTTCGTTCGCTTTGAATTGGATTCAAGATCAACCATTGTTCATCGGCCTTCCTACGGGTTTATATATTTAATTTACATTTTTATGGTTAATTAGTATTTCATTCCGTTTATTATGTGCGGCTAGTTTTCGTTCTAATCTAGGGTTTGCATGATTCGATCCTATATGTTGTGATTCACCTATTGTTATTTACCTTCGGGCATTGATCTATGATTCGATCGTGCTTATTTATATGTGTTGATTTACGATCAATCTTGATGCATATCTGGTTGTCGGTTAATGGCGTAGCTTGTATTAATTGTCGATCGTTATCGAATGCATGATCGAATGAACGCGAGTAAATGGCGAGATAGGACATTCGTAGGAAGCATATTCTTAGTGATCCTTTTGGAGTTGCTTATTTTCCTCTAGAGATGTAGCGTGATAGGGAAAATTAGTAATCAAGCTGCCCATAATTATAAATGGCGAAGTTGTTGGTTATATATGTGATCTTAGTCTTATGCGGATTAAAGCGGTTAATAATAAGCGGGATAAACATCGTTGTGGATAGGATTGGTGCATCCACAGGGTTAGTCTTTCTTTATAGTTATCTTTCGTGATTTTATTGCTTTCTTTATATTTACGTTTGGTTATCTTTGCTTTGGATTAAATTCGAAGCCCTAAACTATCACCAGATTACGTGCTTGGATAATAATGAATTGTCGTTGAGCTAGCTTCTATGTTTTCGTGATACAATCTCGTGGATCGATACTTAAGCAACTTCTATATACACCTTTTTCGTGTGGAAAAAGGGCGATCATGGTCGATGCAATTGTTTCAGCTCCATTTTTCCTCTGCGCTTTTTATTACCGGCCCGGTCGGCGGTGTACTTCTTCAGCGCTCCTTCCTTGTGAGCTCGTCATCTGTGAGCTCGAGGACTTGCGATCTTACGTATCGTGGCCGTACCCACGGTGGTAGTCCGCAATACTTTCCGTTGACTTTTTGGATCCTCATAGGAAGAGCTCGGTGTGAAGCTCGAATATTTCCATACTGGATTTGAATAGAGGTGTTCGTTATTACCAAGGTTTGGCGAGGTCGGCCTTGATTCTCTTGGCCTTTTTATTCTTTGAGCGCACTTGACGTTCGGCACCTCCCCCGATCTTACGGCAGCTTCTCTCGATCCATTGCTCGTCGGATCTCTCTCTTGGGTCCGGCTAGTCCCCTTTGACAAAGTTGTCGACCAAGGTCAGGCGACTAAGCATCTTGGTTTGTTCGCGGGTGATCTCTTTATTGAGCTCGGTCGGATCCGGTTCTTGAATCGTTGATGATGTGAGATCGTTACTCTCATCTATTTTAAGGGATTCCATGATGAATGCGGAGGCGAAGTTCGACATTGTTTCGTCCGCCCTTGGCGGTTTGTGCGGATCGGACGAAGGTTGTTGGTACATCTTTTGGTAAAAGCGCCATTTGAGGCGATCCATGAGGTCTTTGAAGCAATGGATCTTTATTACGGCGAGCGGTGAACCAGCGTCGGCGTTGGAGATCGGCACCTCGGGAAAGACCTTACATGTGGAAATCTTCCATCCCTGATTCGCCATGTTGGTGGTATAGGCAAATAGGAAGTCGAGAGGGATCTCGAGGCCATCGTGTGCGGCAATATTCGGGCCGGTATCATTGTGGCAAGGGTGTATCGAATCTCCCTTGAAAAGGAGATATAATTCGTCGTGTCGGTCGAATCCGGGGCTCGTTACCATCCTCTGGGGAGTGGGAGATCGATAACGGCGTCTGTCGTCTCTTCGAGGGAGTTCGACTTCGTCTTTCCTCCTTCTTTCCGTCCACTCACATGGGTATCACGTCGAGGTGGAGAGCGGCTCAGCGGAGTGCGAGGCGAATGAACCCAGGTATCGGGCGGTCGTTATCTTTGCGGTGAGCGTTGATTGCCGGAGAGGTGGCGACCTCGATTACTGTAATCACCACCTCGGGCACTCTTGAGGGCCGCTCCGTTTGTCCTCGGTTGAGGAAACTCGGAATTGATTAAGGTTGGCGTTGAGGAATTCGGACCTTTGCTCGACCGAGGACCTCGTGGGAAGCGGTGAACCTACATTCACCGTGCGAGGTCGGTGTCTTCCTCCCGTTGGGGCGGCGATCACGAGGGTGTATGGAAGCATTCTCCATGTAACCCTCGGTGTATGACCGCTGGTGGCGTCGCAATCTCCTTTCCCGGCGTTGTGTGACCACGATCGTTCTACGCGGTTATTTCGGCATCGCCGACCGTACTAACATTTGCACGTGTCCTTGCCATTAGATTGGAGAAAACACGACTTTTGTTCAGATGTAGTTCCCACAGACGGCGCCAATGATAAATCGGTATGCGAGATTTATGAAAGCGATAAAGAACACGAGAGACTTTTCGTGGTTCGATCGAGAATAAGATCTCGTCCACGGAGGAGATGATCCTCAAGATGTTTACTATAATTTGATTCTGACAAGTATCTCCAGAGCTCTAGTATTGATAATTTGCTAACCCTTTTACCTTCAATCTAACCCTATTTATACATAAGCGTAAACCTTATCATGAATCCTTGATTGGCGGGACCATGATCTCCACCATAGCGCCCATGATTTCCACGTTATTACCCATGATTTCTACCGTTACCTCGTTATTGTGCCGCGATTCCGCCTTTAATTAGGGTTTGGGGGCATCTTGGGCGTAACGAATAGGGCGACACTAGGTTAGGCCCGGCTCGCTTGGGCACGCTAGTGGGCTTGAGAGGTTGGGCGTATCCTATCACCCACATGCAAATTTTCTAATCGGGTTGTGAACTTTTTTGGTTGATATGATCAAAATTTGTTGGCGGTCTATTGGGATGTGTAAAAATTTGTTGATGGTCCTTGGGATAAATACGGATGTCTGAGGGAATGATACATCGGTTAAGGTAAAATAAATTTTTAATAAGAAGATTGGATGTTTCTTGGTCGGTAAATGTTAGATTACTAATGAAAGTTCGACACGAAGTCGACCTTCTTGATCGATTCGAGTTTGGGAAGTCTTGTATTGAGTGTATCGGTGAGCAATCATCTTGACTATGAAGCGGTGATCAGTTGGATTGATAACTAATATGGATCTTGGAATTGTGGTGGTTAGATTTCATCTTTCTTTGGAAAGTGATCTTGATAAAATACTTAATCAATTTTGAATTAGTTAGTTTCGTTTTCTCTTGATGTCAGTGATACATATTGATGGAAGGTTCTAAAGTATGTTGTCTTTGCGTGTGTTGAGAGTTATTAGGTTTAAAAACATGTAATGTAAAGTCTGAAAGTAAATAACACACTTAGTTTTTAACGTGGTTGAAGAGATGCTCCTCCTGCGTTCGGGGCGATAACACGGTCGATCAACTACTTGTGATTTTATCTTATTTATGGTTCTGAGAAAAACTAAGTATAAAGTTCATCTTATCTACGCTGACTAACTTATCGTGTCTTTCTAAACTTCTTGATGCTATGAAACCTCATTGTTTACAGTGGAGTCGACCTAATATTCTTGCTACAGTGCGGTCGACCTAATATTCTTGCTTGCGGTGCAAGCAAAATCAAGCTTTAACAACAAACACTTTGGAGCTTATGTGAGGATTCTCTGTGATTAAGCTCGACACGTTGAAAGTCGTCAAACACTCAAAGTTTAAATAATTTCGGGTTTCTTCAATATGTTGACTTGGGTTATATCGGTAGGGCTAGCTCCATGTTTTATCAATGATGGACTTTATCTTTTATCAGTATGGTGACTATGAGTCTTCAATGAGACAACGGCGTTAACATATATAACCAACAACTTTGACTTCACTTTTGTTCGTATGACACTTAGTCATTTTCTTGACTTCTTTAGCTTCAACAACGTTGAGTCTTCAGTCTTCGGCTTCAATAGCACTGGTATTGATACTTCTATCGATTCAGTGATTTGATTACTCTTAAATTCCTTGATTATTGTTTATCCATCTTGGTGGTTTCTGTTGAAACCTATAAACATAGAAGCTAACTCCTAACATATAAGCATCACTATATTACATTAGCAGGACAATTATCAGGGAGGTTTTGAAATCTAATCAAAATATTAAATTAAGACAGACCCAATATTTATTTTATACAAATAAATAAAAAGATGGTGCCACATAAGACTACATCCTATACAAACATCTTTATTTGGGCTTATGGGGTTTTGTCCTTATTTATTTCCTCAATTATTACGGCCTAAGGAACCAGGCCCAACTTATGTATTATACCTGAAGTGACTCGATGCGATAATTAAACTTGCGGGCAAATGCTCAAAGTCGAAGATAATCAAGCAATTGTTGATCATGGCCATTGATGAGCTGCTGTCACACTGTTTATCTCTCTATCTCTTCTGATATGGAGATTTCATATTGTTGTAGTCTCATATGTTGAAGATAATTAGCTTGCCTCTACCATTTTTTGAGCTTCTTTTTCCCGTTCAGAATCTCAGGCAGTATTTTGTGAAGCTTGTGCTAACGTCAGCTTGCGTAGAATGAAATGTGTTATTCCATTGTTTTCCTATGAATATGCAAAAATATCTTTTTAATGTAGTAGCAATGACAAAAAACAAAAATGGGAATTTTGCAGAGTTAGTATGAAATTCAAATTACATAGTCTACTTTGAATTTGAAGTCATCAATAATATAAGTGATTATTAGTTGATAGTCTTACCTTAAGCTGTGAAGAGCAAATTTTTTGAATTTTATATATTGTATATTTTAAGTGATGGTGGTATGCAAAAATAAAATTAAATGAGAATGGAATGAATGTTGAAAGCGATATGTACAATTAGGGTTGCTTAACGGTATATCGGTTATCGGTTATAACCGAAACCGTCCCGATAACCGACGGTTTCGATTAACCGATAACCTATAATAGCGGGGTTCGGGTCGGTGTTCGGTGAGGCATATTAGGTGAAATCAGTTAGCAGGTATACCCGAATAACCGATGGGTATACCCGTTTACGAAATAATTGATTAGGGCTTTAATTTTCCTTGGTCCTTCGACTCCCTCTCCCACGCCTCCCGGGCGCGGACCAGTCCCTCCCTTACTTTCTTTCTTTCTTTATTTCTTCTCGGTCCTCCACGCTCCCGGACCAGGTCTCGTCTCGCCTCTCCCTCCGCCTCCCCAGACTCATGAGCTCCTCCAGTCGATCGGCAAGGCGGCAACAACAACCTCCCTCCGGGCCTCACGAGCTCCGGCTACCATCCGTCAGGCGTCGCCCATCTTTCTCTCCGTCTATTCATTGCGGTAGCCGTCTTTGTTCTCCATATCTGACGTGCAGGTCATTTGCTTTCGGAGGAGTGAGGAAACTCTTCATCGTCGTCCGATCGTCTTGCGGTCTAGTAAGCATTTCATTATTACGTCTCAATCTCAAGCCTTGCATTGCCTTGTCCGTGTTGTTTCTCCAATCGACACACTATTTTCCTCATTAATTTACTTTAGCTCTAACTTTGGGATCGATTACTTCTTGGAAGTTGGAGCGGAGGGTGAGGAGGATGGCCGAATGGGGGCTCACAGGAGGTTTATGTATTATTTTTCAGCTTTGAATCCTTATAATTGCTTGCATTCCCTTAATTTTTTTAGCTTTGAATCCTGACCATGTGTGATATCTTAAATTTTAGTTTGGTTTCTTGTGATTTTGGAATCGAAACAGGAAAATAATCAAAGAAAATAAGGAAAAGAATTTTTGTATTTTTTAAGTTAAATTTCTGGTAATTCGATTATTTTCTTACCGAACCGATTAACCGAATGGTATCGGTTTCGGTTACAATTTTTACAATAATTTGGTTTCGATTAACCGAAGATGTACCGTTAAGCAGCTCTATGTACAATGAATGAATGAATAAGAATGAAATGAAATATATAGAATAATCATTATTATTACTAGGGGGAAGTTTATACATAGCCAAAAAATAGTAAGATAAGTTTTATATCCACCTTCATAAAAGCATGAGTTTTATAACCATTTTAGATTAAAAAGTCAAAAGTATCCCTAATGGATCCACCACTTAAAAATAATCAATTTTTTGTAATTTTATTCTCTCTCTCTCTCTCATCACATCAGACTTCTCTCTCTGCCATTCGAAATTAAATTCTGCAAAAAAAATAAAATTTGGTAAACATTAATTGTAAAAGAGGTTGGTAAATATTTTGAAAAAAATATTGACATTCAATTGAAATCACAGACAAATTCATTTGTAACATTAAAGTTTCAAAGAGAAAACGTTAGGGAAGGCGAAAATAAATAGAAAAAGTTACCTGCATTTTTTCAAATAATGGAAACCGAGCATTGCTTGCTGGGTTAAGGGTAAATTAATGTTGTTAAGTACACGGTTGTACATGGTTGTTATTTAGGGCCCAAATATGTTTTTTTATACTTTTATGTTATTGAAACGATAATTTTAATGTTTAGGAAAAGAAAAAAAAAGTTATTGAGTACAAGGTTGCACACAGTTATATGTTTATGCTCTGCATGTGTTGTTTTTGTTGATTTTATGTTATTGTAGTGATTAATTTAATATTTAGGATAATTTAATTATTTAATTTAACATGTATGATTGTTAATACTGAACCAGAGATGGTGCACGAATATGTCGTGTACTGATGAGTATCGTGCGTTGATGAACTGAGTGCATGCTACTCATTAGTACACGGTACATGACCGTGTACTGTGCACGGTACATGACGGTGCAACCATGCACGCTCGTGCACGTTCTTGCATGGCCGTGCAACAACACGCCTGTGCCGTTCAGTATGGACACACCACTCATCCCGTTCATATAAATGATTGTTATCTTATATTTTTTTTACAACAGATGTGTTGGTAACGTCTTATTATATGACATAGTGATAATTAAGACAGAGCAGAGCACATAAGCATCGATGAGATTCTTGTATACATGGTTGTAGAATAGATTTCTCGTGCTAATCTGCTAAAAGAGATTCATGATCAAGTAAGCAACAATGATGGATATGATTATATGTTTTTCTATAGAACGTGCACTAGTGATGGAAAAAGAATAAAAATATAGTTGGCCGACGCGATTTGTTCGATTGATTGTGTAACAAAAGGATGAACCAGTTGTACATGTGATAGAAAAAGACAAGCAATCTGCAAACACGGTACATATAGAGACACAAGAATTATATGATTCAAAATGATCTACATTCTTGCTCGAGTTTAGTGCAAGATGTACTAGTTTAGCGTTACACGAAGACGAGCCGGTGTATTCAAGTGATGAGGAAGGCGAGTTGGTGTATTTAGATGAGGAGAAAGACGCGAACCGACATAGATACATCTTTGATTAATTGACTACTGAATTTGGTGCTTGGATTCGGCAACTAGGACATCTTGATAAGGTTATTTGACAGGGTAACTTTACTTACGAACATCGGTATGATGGTGATCGCTCACTTTTCTGTCTGCAGCATGTATAAGGTAAGTAGAGTATCGTATCCACGAGGATTGTAATGCGAAACACTGAAGCTAACTCAACAATAATTCATCATTATCCAAGCAATGATTTGGTTTGGTAAGATTTTAGGGCTTGAATTTAATCCAAAGAGATGTAACCATGCAGAAAATAAAATAAAGCAATAAAATCACGGATAATAAAGCAGATAAGGAAGACTAACCCTAGGGCTGCATTAATCCTACCCACAATATATATTCATCCTGTTTCCTATTAGCCGATTTTAATCCGAGACAAGATGGAAGATCACATATATAACCAACAACTTGATTCGACAATTGTAATTTGTAGATTACTAGTTTTCCTATTCTTTATTCGTCTCTAGGTGAAAACAAGCAACTCCAAACAGATCACAAAGAATAAGCTTCCTACGGATGTTCCTATCTCATTTCGACTCGAGGTTTATCCGTATCATGCATTCAAGATCGATTGACAATTAATACGATTACGTAATTAGCGGCAACTAGATATGCATCAAGATTGATCGAAATTAACACATATAAATAAGCACCAAGAATCATGAATCGATGCACGGAAGGTAAATAGCGATAATGAGGAATCACAACATATAGGATCGGATCATGCAAACCCTAGGATTAGGCAATCTAGCGAGACATAATAAGCGGAATAAAATACGATTTAACTATAAAAATAGAAATTATATAAATGAAACCCGTATTGAAGGCGTCGATGAACAATCGTTGGGCTTGAATCCCAACCTCGGTAAAAACGGAAATTTGCAAAATTGTCCGGAAAACGTTTGGATCGTGACAATACGTAAAACTAACGAAGAACAATGCTCAACTAAACTCTAGAATGAAATTAAATGGAAACCCAATGCTAAAAGCTGTAAGCGATGAAAAAAGAAAAAAGAGGTCAGTGTGTGTGTGCTAAGTTGGAGGCGCGGGGTGTTGCCATATATAGGCACACCCAAAACCCTAATTTTATCCTCTGCCGCTACGTCTCGCGACCGCTCCTCGCGATCGGTGGGTCTATCGCGAGGTATGTGTCATGTGCGTTCTCTCGATCGTGGTCGCCTCTTGCGCTTCAAGAGGGTTGCCTCATGGCACAGCTAGCGGTCGCTAGCTATGGCCGCGAGAAATAGCACAATGACTTCTGGTGGCGGGGCTTGCTCGGCGTGAGGTCGCGGTCGCGATCGCGGTCTCGCTTGGCTCTCATGTGACTTTCCTAGCGGCTAGCCTAGCGACCGCTAAGGTGGTCGCTAAGCTGAGGCAGAATGTGGTTTTGACTCGTGCTTCGTTCCTTGCTTGATTTTCAACTTTTAGACCTACAAAGCGTCGAAGGGACACCCAAGAGCGATATCTTCTAAAATAGATAAAATCATTAAGATCCGATACATAAGCGCATTTAATAGATCTAAAATCATCTTTAAATATCATAAATAAGCGTGTAAAATCGCGTTTATCAAACCCCAAACTTAAATCATTGTTTGTCCTCAAACAAAAGCGAGCAGAAAGACACAACGAAGATCAGCGAGAGTAGCAAAAGGATAACCATTATAAGCCTGGAAACATCTCAGCGCTCAAAAGATTTAGCGCACATGGCGACATTAGTCAATTCCACACGAACAACGATTGAAGGCAAAAACTCATTCATCTCAACCCTCACGGCGGCATGTGTGTAAAATATAGGATACACTCGACTCGTAAAGAAATGTGGGGCGTGTATACACTCAGCGATCAATCTGATGCAACATCTTACCATAGGCTTGCCGTTTCTCTAATGTCTCCACGCGTCATTGTGTTCTAATTAAGATCAAAAGAGGTCTTTTCATAGGTTGTAATGTAGGCACATTGGTTAAGGTAGGATAATATATGGCTAAGTGACTCAAGTATACTCAAGCACCCCCATTTATCTTTTGAAACATATGGACTTTGTCCATTTTCCTCTTCTTTTCAACATGCTAAATCGATGTTTTATCCTCATAAGATACCTATACCTTGATTAAAGACCCTTTATGCTCAAAAGACATAGTGAACTTATCATTGCTTTTTCTTTTCTTTTCTAGAGCTTATAGGGTTTATCATTCACAACAAATGTATTATTCTTCACCACAGATGTATTTCTCTTGCAAAAATTTTTCTCGTCATAACTACATCACAATCCCCTTTTGATTCCCATATCCATCCTCACCTCCTATCATCCGTTTAATCGAAAGAATAAGTCTAATAAAGGCTCAAAGAAGGCGACAAATGGTATATATCATCGGGTTAATGTTTGGGTAAATATGTGGTTAACAAAGATGGTCTTTTATCCTTTCCAAATTCGAAACACATATTGCGGTCTCGACCACGGAAAAAGCGGCAAGTTCTAGAAGATAATCACATACACGATATCACACAATTTAAAAGAAAGCGTATCAAGATATGTATACCGTGAATCTCAAGTCTCACGGGATAAGCAAATGGTGAAAAACAACAAGCTAAAGCAATCTCAAGTCATTCATGCGTCATTTTCTAACATATCATGTGCCTTTGTCATTAAATTTCACAACAAAATTTCTATCGTCATTGGCCACATGGATTAACACACTTCACTTAACTCGTTGATCGACGGACACAAAATGAGCGACAAAACAAAACACGACAAAAGACCCCAAAGCATAACAACTTAACAATAAAGCGCGAAACATAAGCGAGTTCTCGACCAACCAAACTCGTCTACTCCCCAAACTTATTGTGAACATGTGGAAGCAATAAGGTTTGCGAAAAAAGTAGTTGGGAGAAAACTTACTGGAATGCCGCTACTCGGTGGCGGATAAAATCGCGCCATCGATCCCATGTTGCATCATCTCCATCATCTTACGTTGTTGCTCGAGATGTGCCGGTGTTGCTCAAATTGGGCTTCTTCTTTGGGCGAAGATGGATGTAAGCGCCCGTCAATGTGGTCAAGTCGACCATCAAGCGGTCCATGCGCTCATATAATCGGGGTTGCCTCGAACGGGTGGCGGGTGCAATATGCCGCCTGTCTCGGGAGCCACTTCCGGCTCGGCCGCCTCATGCGGTTGCTCGCCCTCGACCTCGCCTTGCGCGTTCACTCGCTGCGTCCATTCATAGTGCGTAGGGGAGCTCAAGTTCCAATTGGCATCCGCGTGAAAGTAGCGGCTTATACTGGTGAGCTCTGGATTGGGTAGGCGGAAAACCGATTGGCCGTTTTGATCATATAGCAGCCACAGGTAACGTCTGGGGTGCCTCTTCAGGAACGTCTGGATGTATAAGCACGGCTTGTCCAGGAAGATATCGTGAGAGATAGGACTCTCTCGAATCGTTACCCCAAAAAAATCAGCAATGGGGGTAATGAATCCCCCTATGCATATCTTTGAATTGCCCGAAACCGTGGACTGCATGTGGAAGTGCTGAGCTAGGAACATGCCGGCATGCATCTTCTGGTTGAACATGGCTCCAATCAAGATGCTCATATCTTGTGATAGAACAGTGCCGGCGTTCGAACGACCATGTATGGTGAACGTGATGAGCCGGTGGAAGTAACGGACTGCCGGATTCCGTATCGAGCTAGCCGATCTCGAGGCATCATAGTGCGGTGTGCTCGATGCCGAGTCCATGAACTTTGGCCATACACTTTGGACCGTGTACTCGGCGTCCCGATGTAGTTGCCCTCCGGTTCCATTGATTATTACATTTAGTTCATCCACGGACGATTGGCGGGGCTCGTTGTCAGCTAGAGCGTGATGTAATCCGGCATTCCGTTTGTCTTGTGGACATGGATAGTCGACAGGAATTCCAGCGTCAGGATCCGGTATGTCAGATAGTTGGCCGTGATAATTGAGTACAGCCCGGATCTCTCGGCCAACCACGTCACGTCATTGGCTATACCCATCTCTTGACAAGTGTTGATGCACATGAACCTTGAGTGCCTGTGCCGTAATCTCACCAATCGATTCCAACGGCTTCTAGACGAGTCATTCGGCAGTCTTACTCCAAAATTCGCTGGATCGAATTCATCTTGTGGCGCATCGCGTGGCTCGTCGTGGGGCTCATCGTGTAGCTCGTCGTGGGGCTCATCGCGGGAAGTGGAGATAATGTCTTTGTCTTTGCTCTTGCGCTTGTGACCGTGAGTACGCGGCATATTGTACCTAAAAAAAAAAAAAAGTTCAAAGTTAGCGCAGGTATGTATAAAACTATCAAAACAACGTCAACCCAAAATGCTCAATATAGATCCCCCAAACTTCAACTTAGTCAAATTATTTCCCCCCATACTTTCATATAATCTAGCAAGACAAAATAGGGGTGGGGGAAAACACACACAACAGCAAAATTTTTTCATAAATAGGCATTCCGGTGGAATTCTCGACCACACCTCATGGTCGCGAGGGTGGTCATGAGGCAACATGTTAGCGACCACGCAAAGGGTCATGTGGCATTCTGGGCGCTGCGTTCAGTTGAGCCTCGCCTGACCCATGAAAGCGATCGTTCAAAGACAAGAACAACGCGATTTTTATGCATATTTCTCAGATTTTCGAACCCAAATCAACAATGTAGGCAAATTAAACTAACAATATACGTGTATAAACATTAATAAACCTAATAATGGACTAACCATGCTCAAACACCAAACAAATCTAACAAAATAAGTCTAGTTTCTCAAATTTAAATAACCCACATCAATAGGATAAATGGACAAAATTCTTCCAAATCATGCTCAAAAGCGTAAACCCATGAAGAATGAAGCAAATGTAGCATACCTTGAGTGGATTTGATGGAGAAACACAAGAAAAATGGGAGAGAAAAGTGCTTGGGTGTTTGAGAGGGAAGGAGGCTCATTGTTTTAGAGAAAAAAAGGGTGTGTGTGCGTGTGGGAGAAGCAGGTTTAAAAAAAAAATGGTGTAACGCGGGTCAACGGAGTGGGCGCGGGTCAAGACGGATCTCGCGGTCGAGCTCGTGATCGCGAGCTTGGCCTGCAGCTCGCTCGGCCAGTCGTTACGCCCACTTTTGTGCGACCACACCTCGCGGTCGCGGGGTGGTCGCTAGACACTTTTTTTTTTTTTTTTTAATTAAAAGCTATTAAAACTTTGAGACCTAACAAAACAACGAGACACGACACAAACAAATAAAAACAGACAAAAACAAAAACGAAAACAACAAAAACAAAAAGCATGTAAAACTGTTGGGTTACCTCCCAACCAGTGCTAGAATTATCGTCGCTAGCTCGACGGTACCTCTCATCATGGTTCGTTGAGCCTGGTCACCTTGACTTCTCGGTCGAAGTGTAACTTGAAGTAGGATTTGAGGTATTGTCCGTTCACCTTAAAAATGTTGCCACCAGTGTTGGATTGTATCTTGAAAGCGGTTTTGGTTAAGCTTGTATACAATGTTTCTGTTACCACTATTACAATCTCCTATCCGAAATGAATACTTGATTGCATATATCCATCCCCTTATCTCATATATAAGTTAGATCATACGAGGTGTGTAGAAGATCACGAAGTGCGTATGATTGGTTAAGCAATAATGAGATATAAAAGTTTCACAACCGTGAGACAACTTGAGGACGAGTTGTCGGTGATATAAGCTGCGGTATAGATAAGAAGTGACTTGACTTGGTTGCTTGTCTATCTTTGATGCGTCTCGGCGTATTGAAGGATCACGGTGAGATGAGTTCTTCTATCGGACCGTCGTGAAGAACCAAGATCTCGGTGACTTACGATGATCTAAATCTCGATAAGTTATTAGGTGAGTATGAGTTCTTGACCATCACTTTGAGTTGTTATGGGTGAGGTTATATGTTCTAACCCAATATTCTCGCATCTTGGGTGGTGGCGGTGCTTGTATGTCATGCTAGTTACCAGATCGAGTCACCGTATCCGTTTAGGATGATGACGCGTCCTTAAGGAGCTCAAAGGTTTATTGTACTAAACCCGCGGGTTGAGTTAGCTCAAGTACAATAATAAGGTTGAGTGGTACTACTTAAGGAATTAAAGATATTAATTATTTTAAGCGATCGAGAATGCTATAAATAATTAATGGACGTTCGATATCTTAAATACGGGATTCGTAATGTCTAAGTGCAAGCCCGACTCAACTTGGTAATAAAGGGTAAGTCAAGCATTTATTCTCTAGTGGCATGAATAAATGTTTATAAATTAATTTATGTTACAGGTGAACATAAGATAATTAATTTATTTGAGGCCCATCTTTATTCCTTGCATTTGATCCTGGTTTGGCCCGTCAGGGCCCGTAGCTAAGTATGGAAATCGCGCCCTCTCTCTACAAGGTAATGATTTGATTCTCTTTATCCTAAAAGGATATTATTATATTTACGGATATGCATAGATCCTTTCCATATAGGATTATGGTAATAATCCTTTCCATAAAGGATTATGGTAATTTTCATATGGGATTATGGTAATTTCCATATGGGATTACGTAATGCATTATAAATATGAGGTAAGAGATTAAATCTAGGTCAATGATTAATAATCATCATCATTATTTTCGAGAATTTGAGGGTTCATCATTTGAGAGATTTTTGAAAATTCTTGAGAGCTTGAGGGTGATTTTCCGAAGCATTCTCCATAGATCGTTCTCACTCGACGTTGGAGATTGGGCAACCGGGATACAGTCCAGAAGGTCAAAGCACGAGTCTCGATCCATTCCGCCTCGACAGATTCAAAGGTAAACACGAGAAAAACCCAACGTGTTGCAATTAATTATATAGGTGCATGCTAGGTATATAATCAATGTATGGTGAATTAAACATCCAAGATAGATCCTCGGGAGAGGGCTAAACATAGGTTTACCCAACACCGAGTCTAGCAGTTTGTAGCTCCCATTGGCATATGCACGGTAAACGGTAATGGCCCCGACCATCTTGTCTTAAGCTTTCCAGGGAAGAGACGAAGTCGAGCATTGTAAAGAAAAACTTCATTACCCGGTGAGAATCCTTTGGAACGAATGTGAAGATCGTGGAATTTCTGAGCTCTTTCCTTGTATATCCGGGAATTTTCAAAAGCTTCATTCCTCCACTCATCAAGCTCCAACAATTGGTCACTTCTCATCAAACCGGCCTCCTTGAAATCCATGTTGATTCTCCTCGTGGCCCAATATGCTTTGTGCTCCAATTCAATCGGTAAATGACAAGATTTACCAAATACCATTTGATATGGAGATAGCTCGATGGGAGCTTTGTAAGCAGTCCGGTAGGCCCAAAGAGCATCATCTAATTGCTTGCCCAATCCTTGCGATGAACAACGATTTCTCAAAATCGCTTGATCTCTCGGTTGGCGACTCGGCTTGCCCATTTGCTTGTGGATGATAGGGAGGTGACTCTACGCTTCATACCATATTTGGCTAGGACATTGCCTAGCCACTTATTATTAAAATGCGACCCACCATCGCTGATCAGCGCCCTCGGGACTCCAAATCAGTCGAGAATATTCTTGTGGAGGAACTTGATCACTACCTTGGAGTCGTTCGTGGCGGTGGAATCGCCTACCCAACGGGAAACATATTCCACGACAAGTAAAATGTGCGTGTAGCCACAAGACATGGGAGCGGACCCATGAAGTCGATCCCGATCGTCAAATAGTTCCACCTCCATGATGGTTTTACGTGGCATCTCGTCTTTCTTAGTGGCGTTCCCATTCTTTGACAACGATCACAACTCTTGATAAAAGGCGGCAATCCTTGAAGATCGAAGGCGATAGAATCCACTATGGCAAATCTTTGCATTGTCTTGGCGACGCAAAATGTCCTCCATTTAACGAGCTATGGCACTTTCGTGGATTATGTTCTCCCATTCTCCTTGGGAACACAAACGATGTATCGAGACCATCGGCATCGGCCGGTAGAGATGGGGATCGTCCCGATAATAGAACTTGACATCGTGGAGAAATTTCTTTTCAAATGACCTTTGCGATGGGTAAAACTCCAATCACCAAGTAATTTACAAAATCGGCGTACCATGGTGTGTGATCAATTATGCTTAAGATGTGCTCGTCTGGGAAGTTCTCCTTGATCCCAATTCTCTTATCTTCTCCTTCGACTGGCTTCTCTAGTCTCGATAAGTGGTCTGCAACCACGTTCTCGCAACCTTTTCTATCCTTGATTTCCATGTCGAACTCTTGAAGAAGGAGGATCCATCTCACCAATCTGGGCTTTGAATCTTTCTTGGCGAACAGATGACGAATGGTGGCATGGTCAGTGTGGACAATAGTGTGGGTGCCCACCAAATAAGGTCTAAACTTATCAAAAGCATAGACCACAGCGAGTAATTCCTTCTCGGTAGTGGTGTAGTTCATCTGAGCTGAGTCGAGCGTCTTACTTGCATAATAGATGACTCGAAAAAGCTTGTCTCGTTTCTGACCCAACACAGCTCCCACTGCCCAATCACTAGCATCGCACATTAGCTCGAATGGTTGACTCCAATCAGGGGATACCAAAACTGGAGTTGATATCAGGGCTAGCTTCAACTTCTCAAATGCCCCCAAACACTCACTCGTGAACACGAACTTCATATCTTTCTCGAGCAATCCACACAATGGCTTCGTGATTGCAGAGAAGTCCTTGATGAATCTTCTGTAAAAGGCCGCATGACCGAGAAAACTCCTCACTGATTTGACATTTGTGGGCGGAGGTAGTTTCTCGATAGCTACTATCTTTGCTCGGTCCACTTCCAAACCTTTGGCCGAGACTTTGTGACCAAGCACGATACCTTCCTTTACCATGAAATGGCACTTCTCCCAATTGAGAACAAGATTCGCCTCCTCACATCTTTGCAAAGACTTGTGATGGGTTGTCGAGACAATGGTGAGCGATGAGCCAAACATGGAAAAGTCGTCCATAAAGACTTCCATAATATTCTCGATCAACCCATGGAAGATGGACATCATGTACCTTTGGAACGTGGTGGAGCATTGCACAATCGAACGGCATTCACTTATAGGCGAAAACTCCATACTGCACGCGAACGCCGTTTGTGTGTCGATCTTCGAGGCGATGGCAATCTGATTGTACCCGAATATCCATCGAGAAAACAATAGAACTCATACCCCGCTAGTCTGTCCAACATCTGATCAATAAAGGGCAGGGGAAAATGGTCCTTCCTCGTGGCTGTGTTTAGAGCACGATAGTCGATGCAAACTCGCCATCTGTCGTCACAAGTCTTGTTGCCAAGCTCGCTTCTCTCGTCTCGATCACCGTGATACCCCTTTCTTGGATACCACTTGAGTTGGGCTAACCCACTCGGTCGGATACGGCATAGATCATGCCTGCGTCTAAGAGCTTCAACACTTCTTTTCTGACGACCTCTTGCATTGCCGGATTCAGGCGGCGTTGAGGTTGCACCTTCGGCTTGTATTCATTCTCTAACAGGATCCGGTGCATGCAAATCGAGGGGCTGACCCCCTTGATATCAGAAATAGTCCACCCAATCGCAGACTTGTCTTGCTTTCAAAGACTGACCATCGGTTTACCTCCTCATCTGTCAAAGCCGAAGATATTATCACCGGGCACGTCTCATCGTCGCCTAAGAAGGCATACTGAAGGTGGTCCGGCAGCTCCTTTAACTCTAACTTGGGTGTGTCATCCTTCTTCGTTGCCACGTCATCCTCTCCTCCAATCGGCTTCCTCACATCTAAATAAGGTACTGACTCCTCGGGGAGGGCCTTGACTTCATCGATGGACTCAAGGTACTCTAAAATCTCATCACACTCATCGAGGTCCGAGGATGAGAAAATCGAGTTCTGTATGCAAAACTCCATCGGGCCGGACGATTGAAATTGAGCGGGCGACAAGCGCTCTATAACCCGGCAGGTCTTCCATGGTCGCCTCGTCGGTCGCTTCATAGCATCATATATAGATTTTCATCTTCTCGTCGTTGACTCGAAGGTGAGATCTCCATCTTGCACGCCGATCGATGCTCTGCGGTAGCTAGGAGCGGTGGCTCGAGAATAATAGGTGTATTCCCATCCTCCGCATATCGAGAACAACGAATCAATTTGGGAAGATGAAATCTCGAACTTTCACAGCACGTCCTCCACTATCCCTTTCGGATAAGTCACCGATGTGTCTTCCATCTCAAGAGCTATGGTGGTCGGCTTGATCTCTCCAATCTCCAATCTATTAAAAATGGACAACGACATCAAATTGATGCTTGCCCCCAAATCACACAGAACCTTGGAGAATTTATGTCCTCCTATGACACATGCTATGGTGAAGCTACCTGGATCCTTCGCTGAGGCAACTCTTCCTGCATTACAACATCGCACTCTTGAGAACATTTATCGTCTCGAATTTCCCAAGCTTCTTTTTGTTGGCAACGGCATCTTTCAAAACTTCACCTAACCCGGCATGTCTCGAGTGCATCAAGTAAAGGGATATTGATGTGCCTTTTGGAACATCTCCATGAACACAGTCAACTTCTCATTGTATTTGGGCTTGGCTAAGCGGCTTGGAAACGAAATTGAGGCACGACGCCGGATATTTCTTCACCGGGCGCTTCGCGATCAGGCTCGCGATCGCGTGTGCGATCGCTAAACAAGCTGGATGCCATCGTCCCTTCCGTCTTCGCGGCGTGCGGCGGGCGCGTTCTCGGGTGCTAGTGTCTGCGTGCGAAGCTCTTGCCTTGTTTTCGCGCCGCCGGTATTACTAGCGACCGCTGGGTCGCTCGTGCCCTCGACCGACTTCGTGGGCGCGTCTTGACTTGTCGCTTGGTTGACCGCCGCGAGATCCTCCTTCGCCGCCTTTGTAGGATTCTCGCGGTGAGCACGTGATCGCGAGCTCGGTCGCGAGATCCTCTTTCTTTGGCCCGTTTTCACCGTTCGTCTCCTCGTGATTTTGATAGGCTCGTCCACTCCTCAATTGAATGGCATTACAGTGATTTTTAGGGTTTACCTCCGTATTACTCGAAAATTGGCCCGACTTGTGCTGCCCATTCTGCTTTGCGGCTATCTGACTTATTTGATTTTCCATTATCTTCATATGCTTCCCATTGCCATCATTGTGGACTCAAATGATTCATCTTACGCTTGAGGTTGCTTATAAATGAATTCTATTTGTATCGCCATTTGTTGTATCGGATCTTCCACGCTCGGCTTCTTTGTCTCTTGAATTACTCCATTCTCGAATCGAAACACAGCGGAGGTCGTTGAAAATTATTGGGGTTGGCGTCACGAAATTTGGGTGATTTACATTGTTTGGATTATCGTCGGATTCCCCCGGGACGGTTCCTCCGATTGATGTAATTCACGTCCTCGGCCTCATTTATATCGACGACTGCGGCATTTATCGAGCCACCCCTTTCCTTTCCTTTCTTTCTCAAAGCGGCTTCTCAACGGGTGAATCGCTCCATAATATTATTGTACCAATCGCTTTCAACAGCGGCCTTCACCACGGTGTCCTCTCCATCGCCATCGATAACTCGTTGGCCGCCATCTCTTCTATGATGCGGCTGGCCTCATCTACACGTCTGTTCAATAGGTAGCCCCCCGCTGATGCATCAACAATACTCCTTGTGTGAGGTGTCAGCCCGCTATAGAACTGTGTAGTCTGTTGCTCCCTCGAAAATCCATGTTGTGGGCACCTTCTCAATAGGCCCATGAATCTTTCCCACGACTCGAATAAAGATTCATCTCTAAGCGGGAGAAGTGGGAAATCTCGGCTATGATCTTACGTGCTTTAGCAGGTGGAAAGTACTTGAGAGAAATTTTTCACCGAGTCGCCCAACTGTTGATACCGGGCGATCTAAGGTCTTGAACAGGTCTTTTGCTTGATTGCGCAAAGAAAATCGGAACATGCGCATCCGGTTGTGTCTTGTGGCACCCCATTACATTTGATGGTGTCACAAATGTCGAGATATGTCTCGAGATGGGCATTCGGATCCTCTGTGACTCCTCCTCCCAACTGTTCCCATTGAACCATGCCGATTAGGGCTGACTTGACTCAAAGTTATTAGCGTTTACACGGGCCCCATCCGCCTCCTTGAAATTGCTCGATGGGAGGTGCGTATATATAGTTCAATGGTCTTGCCTCCGGGCGGGGACAACGAGTCCCATGGTCGCCAATTGGTATTTGCATTTGTAAAATCGCTGGCAGTGATGCGGCTACTTGGGAGGAGCCCCGTTGTTCCGATTGTTACGATTTGCTACCATTGCTTTCTTTCTTCTTTCCCGTCTCCTTCTCCTTTGTGAATTTTCGATTTCCGGATCAAAGTGTAGTTCAGGAGGTCCCTGGGACCTTGTGAACATAAACTACCTGGAGAAAAAGAAGGAAATCAGATTGGCAAGAAATAAAAATAAAAATAAAAATACAACTTGAATTAATAATTCCAAATTGTCAAGTTATTCCTATATGATCTTAACAATCCCGACAGCGCCTAAAATTTGATCGCTCACTTTTCTAACATGAAAGCAGCATAAGTATAAGGTAGCGAGTATCGTATCCACGAGGGATTGTAATGCTAAAACACTGTAAGCTAACTCAACAATAATTCATCATTATCCAAGCAAATGATTTGGTTTGGTAAGATTTTAGGGCTTGAATTTAAACCAAGCGAGATGTAACCATGCGAGAAAATAAAATAAAGCAATAAAATCACGGATGATAAAAGCAGATAAGGAAGACTAACCCTAGGGCTGCATTAATCCTACCCACAATGTATATTCATCCTGTTTCCTATTAGCCACATTTTAATCGAGACATAAGATGGAAGATCACATATATAACCAACAACTTGATTCACGACAATTGCGGTACAGATTACTAGTTTTCCTATTATCATTACGTCTCTAGGTGAAAACAAGCAACCCAAACAGATCACAAAGAATAAGCTTCCTACGGATGTTCCTATCTCGGCTACGACTCAAGGTTTATCCATTATCATGCATTCAAGATCGATTGACAATTAATACGATTACGTAATTAGCGGCAACTAGATATGCATCAAGATTAATCGAAATTAACACATATAAATAAGCACCAAGAATCATGAATCAATGCCGGATGGTAAATAGCGATAACAGGAATCACAACATATAGGATCGGATCATGCAAACCCTAGATTAGAGCAATCTGGCCGGACATAATAAGCGGAATAAAATACGATTTAACTATAAAATAGAAATTATATAAATGAAACCCGTATTGAGCGTCGATGAACAATCGTTGGGCTTGAATCCAACCTCGAAAACGGAAATTTGAAAAATTGTCGGGACGAAACGTTCGGATCGTGACAATACGTAAAACTAACGAAGAACAATGCTCAAGTAAAATCTAGAATGAAATTAAATGGAAACCCAATGCTAAAAGCGTAAAAGCGATGAAAATCAAGAAAGAGGTGCGGAGTCGTGTGTGCTAAGTTGAGGCGCGCGGTGTTGCCATATAAATAGCACACCCCAAAACCTAATTTATCCTCTCGCGCATTCGTCGCGACCGCTCCTCCGAATCGGTAGGTCGATCCCGAGGTATGTGTGCGCTCTCTTCGATCATGATCGCTTGGCCGCATGGGTCGCTCGCATGGCTGACGGCTAGCGATCGCTAGCCATGGCCGAGAAATAACACTGATGACTCTCGTGGGGGGCTTGCTCGCGGCACTGCAGGTCGTGATCGCGGTCTCGCTTGGCTCTCTGCTGGCTTTCCTAGCGGCCGCCTAGCGACCGCCAGGCTGGTCGCTAGAAACTTCGCGAGATGTGGCTTTTGGCTCGTGCTTCGTTCCTTGCTTCGATTTTCAACATATAGACCTACAAAGCGTCGAAGGGACACCCAAGCGATATCTTCTAAAATAGATAAAATCATTAAGATCCGATACATAAACACATTTAATAGATCTAAAATCATCTTTAAATATCATAAATAAACGTGTAAAATGTGCGTTTATCAGATGGCGAGGCTCGTGCTAGAGAGGAAAATACAACGCAAGAGCTGCGCAACTGGTGATTCCACTACTTGATTGTTACAATGTGTTGCTATTAGATTGGATCGAACCTTCTTGAGCCCAGCCGATCAATTATGTGTTGATTTGATATTTAAGATTAAGATGAATTGGCAATAGTCGTGGGATTTTACCACTTGGAGAATCATGTAGAGTATGTGGAGGATAATTCGAGTAAAACGTGTTTGGGATATGGTTGCAAGTATGGTAATAGTTGTCCTTTTAAGCTACGAGCCGTCTAGATGGCAAAGATATGAAGAGTAATTAAGTTTAACAATAGTTATACCTATCACTTGGATTTGAATTGCACTGCCAAGATTGTTTACAAGTATTTTGCACGAAAATTGATCGATGAAGGTGTGGTACTGAAGCCTAGAGAGATGATTGGAGAGATGCATCGATAATTTTGGCATTGAGATGGATTATAACTTTGCTAACTGAAAAAGAAACATCGCTATGGAGATGACATATGTCAATTTCGAACAATCCTATCAGTTGCTTCCATCAAATTTGCATCTGTGAATCTCTAACCTCAGGACACTATATGATATCGAGACGGTCCATGATGACGAGTTTGGATATTTGTTTCTTGCACTTGGACAAAGTTTGCATGCTTTCAAGTATTATTTACGAACGGTCATCGTTGTAGATGACACTCATCTTAAGGAAAAGAACAAAGGAATTTGTTTTGTTGCTGTTACGAATGATGAGAATGAAGGAGTCTTCTTGCTTGCTATTGGGTTAGGTCCAATTGAGTATAAGGAGTCATGAACTTGGTTTTTATCTAAATCGCATTCATGCATTGATGCGCCCGAAGTCCGTGTATTCGAACGTCGTGCATGTGTTGTGTTTTTACCATTTACATAAGAATATGGTGCGATTTGGGTCGCATGTTAGTACAGTCATCAAGTCAGCTGCATATACCTATCGATTAGATGAGTTCAAGAAGTATTTTTTCTGCAGTGAATGTTCCAAAACCAGTAACACACCATCATCTACTCTCAATTGTGGAGCATAGGTGGTCTAAGTGGAAGTGCCATGTACGACGCTACAATTTCATAACATCGAATGCAGTTGAAAGTTTGAATAGTCGGTTGTTATGGGCTTAGCGTCTACCTCTTTGCTCATTGCTTGAGACTTACGACGGTCAGATAGAAGAACTCATCTCATCGTGATCCATCAATACGTCGAGCGACCCGGCATAGACAAACAAGCAAGTCAAGTCAAGTCACTTCTTATCTATACCACGGCCTATACCGACAACTCGTCTCAAGTTGTCTCAAGCGTGATTCTTTTATATCTCATTAAGCTTGACCAATCATACGGACTTACGTGATCTACAACACCTTCGTATGATCTAGCTTATATATGAGATAAAAGGGCCATACATATGCAATCATGTAAACAATTCAGATAGGAGATTATAATAGTGGTAACGGAAACATAGTATCTGAGCTCAACCAAAACTGCTTTCAGTATACAAATCCAACAATCTCCCACTTATACTAAAGCAAACTTTTAGTATACAATGTGTCTCTCCACTAGCTATTACAAACAACACCATCACTTTGCTTCTCCCACTTATACAAAAGTTTCATTTCTAAGTGGGTGCCATCTTGCGCAATCCAAGTCCTCGAATATGCTCTTTGTAGACTTTTTACGGCAGGCTCTTCGTGAATAGGTCAGCTAGGTTATTTACAGTACCAATCTTCTCAATCAGCACATCTCCTCGGCTAACGATTTCTCGTATGACATGGTACTTTCTCTCTATGTGTTTGGTTGCCTTGTGGGTTCGTGGTTCCTTCGAGTTTGCCACTGCAACTGAGTTATCACAGTACACTATGATACTCTTGGGCAAACCAGGTCCCACATCTAGATCCATGAGGTAGTTCTTGAACCATACAACCTCTTTAGCAACCTCCGAAGCGGCTACATATTCGGCTTCCATGGTAGAGTCCGCAATGCATCGTTGCTTTGCACTCCGCCAGGATACGGCTCCTCCTCCCAAGGTAAACACATAGCCTGAGGTAGACTTTTTCTCATCACGGTCAGCTTGGAAATTCGAGTCTGAATAACCCAAAGGCATTAGACTATCTGCATGGTAAACTAGCCTATAATCTCGAGTCCTTTTAAGGTACTTGAGTATATGCTTTACCGCAGTCCAATGAGATTGTCCACGGTTAGACTGATATCTAGCTACTATGCCTATCGCATAGCAGATATCGGTTCTCGTACATAGCATTGCATACATGAGACTTCCTACGGCGGAAGCGTAAGGAACTTGTCTCATTTTCTATCTCATTTGTAGTCATATGTGACCGCTCTTGAGATAAAGGAACACCATGCACGAAGGTAGCAATCCTTTCTTGGCGATCGTGCATACTAAAGCGAGTAATTACGAGATCAATCTAAGGCGCCCGAGAAAAGCTCAACATTTTCTTCTTGCGATCTCGGTAAACCTTGATCCCAAGAATGTACGCTGCATCTCCTAAGTCTTTCATTTGAAACTGATCGGATAACCAACTCTTTACGTCTAATAACAGCTTCACATTGTTGCCAAGTAGAAGGATGTCATCTACGTAAAGTGCAAGAAATACTACATCACCGTTGACATCCAAACGATACACACAACTTTCGATAGGCAACTCGGTAAATCAATAGGACTTTACCACCTCGTCAAAACGTAAGTTCCATGATCGGGAAGCTTGCTTAAGTCCATAAATAGACTTCTTAAGCTTCCATACTAGATGCTCTTCACCCTTCTCCACATAACCTTCGGGTTGCTGCATATAGATGTCTCTACCTTCTTCAAGGTAACCGTTTAGAAAAGTGGTTTTTACATCCATTTGCCAAACCTCAAGGTTTAAGTGGGCTGCTATGGCCATAAAATTACGATGGACTTGAGCATTGCTATGGTGAAAAGGTCTCATCGAAATCGATGCCTTCAACTGAGTGTACCCACACAAGCCACGGCTTTAAAAGCCAAAACCTCTCCATCTGAATCTCTTTCTCTTGTATACCCACTTACTACCTATGGCTTCCTTGCCATCTCGTAGATGTGTCTTTTCGTATACATCCATAGCTGTTATGGACTCAATTTCTAAGTCCATAGCGGTATGCCATGATCATGCATCTATGTCTTGTATCGCCTCCTTTGTATGTCCATGGGTCGATTCTGACTTGCTCGTTTCTTGGGACTAAATCCGAAGATTCACCCATGAACATAAATCGCTCGGGTTGACGAACAACCCTCCCACTACGACGAGGCGCTACTGGCACAATGGTAACGGTGGGTACAGTAACTTGTGGTTCTCTATCTTGCACAACTTGCTGGATAGGTGCCACTTGTACGATCGGTATCTCCAGTGGAACTCGATCCTCTTCAATTTCTTGAAGTATTTGGTGTCGATCCCTCTCACTAGACACGACATCTCGTACCTTTGGTTATATCAGTGGCGGAATACGATCATCTTCTAACTCTTGAAGAATGATTTCAACTTTGGATTTATGTTTTTTCATATAATCCTCTTCTAAGAATCGGGCACTAGTGCTAATAATGACCTTCTGATCCTTAGGACTATAGAAATAACCACCCTTCGTTTCTTAAGGATAGCCAATAAACAGCATTGCTTCAGATCTATACTCTAACTTGTCAGCATTCTAGTTCAAAGACACGTCTTTGGACTCCCATATCTTATGTGGTTTAAACTAGAACTTGGCCCAAACAACAACTCGAAATGGGTCTTTTCGAATGACTTGGATGGTACTAGATTTAGCAAGTATGCCACTTGTTTCTAAGGCATACCCCCAGAACGAAATAGGCAACGTTCATAACTTCATCATTGATCTAACCATTTCTAAGAGAGCCATATTTCTTGGCTCGACACACCATTTTCTTTGTGGTGTGCACGGTGTAGTGAGTTGGGAGGTAATCCCACACCGCACCAAATAGTCCATGAACTTCGTTCTTCGAGGTATTCGCCACCGCGATGAGACCGCATGATGACTTGATACTTTTACCTAGCTTCGCTCCACTTCCGCCTTTAAATTCTTTAAATTTCTCAAAGCATTCAGACTTGCGGTGAAGCATGTATATGTATCCGTACCTTGAGTAATCGTCAATGAAAGTGACAAAATACTCGTACCCTCCACGAGCTTGTGTGGACATTGGTCCACACAGGTCATAATAGACTAGCTCCAACACTTCTTTGGCTCTAAAAACCTTCAATTTGAAGGGTCTGGTCGACATCTTTCATTCTATACAGGATTCGCAGACTGGGAACAGAGTAACTGTGATATCATCCAACACTCCATTCTTAGCAAATCTATGGATCCTATTTAGATTAATGTGACCTAATCTAAGATGCCGGAGAAATGTGGTGTCATCTTCTGAAGAAAACTTCCTCTTCTTGGGTTTGATGTAGATGCAACATAATTAAAGGTATTATGCTTGGCGAGAAATAGTATAAGCGAATTATATAAAGTGCCTTCACGAGATAACCGTTATTTCTTATGATAGAAACACCACTATAAAAACAATGAATATTCATGAATAAATAGTTTGGAAAGCGAAAATGAGGTTCCATGAAACTCCGGCACATATAAAACGTCTTTCAATACTAAAACTGTTCTATTAAAATATAAAGAAACATCTCCATCGCAACGGCCTCGACTTTCGACGCGTTGCCCATGGAGATCGTTATCTTGCCATCATGCAGCTCCCTTGTCCGCAGGAACCCCTGCAAGGTGTAACAAACAAGATCAGTCACACCCGTATCTAGTACCCATGAATGAGTAGAACAAGTCGCTAAACATGTTTCCATTACTAAAGCAAATGGCGTACCTTGAGCCTTGACCATAGGGCATTTAGCCATCCAATGCCCAATCTTGCCGCACTGGAAGCACTTGCCCCTCTCATTTGGCTTTTTCAAGCCTCCGGTGGCAGCCATGTTCTTGCTCCCACTGGTTCCTTTGCCTCTACCACCTTTGGTGTCCCTTTTTCTTCTTCCATTTTTAAACGGAAAATTTAGGCCGTTAGATGTACTAGCAAGGGCATGTGCTCCTTTTCCCATGACACCTTCCGCAGCCACAAGATCATTTAGCAACTGACTAAGTGTATACTCGGTCTTGCTCATTATCTCATTCACGCGAAAGTTCTCAAAAGACTTGGGCAGTATGTTGAGGATGATATCGACCTTCGCTTCGCCGTCAATACCTCCTCCCTACTGATCAAGACTATCCATGAGATAAGCCATGTGGGAGACACGTTCATGGACCGAACTTCCTTCTTCCATCCTACACGCCAAGATTTCTCTCATTGTGTGGAAGCGGACTGTCCGATCTGACTGCCCAAACTTACTCTCGAGACTTGACCATATTTCAGTCGCGTCTACCATCGAGTGATGCTACAGCAGCAAGCCTTTGGATATAGTAGTCATCATATATCATTTGGCCATATTGTTGGACTTATCCCAAAGTTTGCTTGACTCTCGCTGCTCATTAGTTGATGCGTCGATAGGGCATCGGGTTTGGGAGTGGTGAGAACAAACATGTGTTCTTGATGATAAGAACATATTCTATGTTTCGTTTCCACTCGATAAAATTTGGACGGATAGAGGATTTTGTGCGAGCATATTGATAATCGTAAGAGACATATCTCGAAAAGATAATGTAAACACATAAGCATACTATCGCATAATTAAGTAACAATAATATTGTAACATTTTGATAAAACAATATTGATTGAAACCTCCAATCGCCCAAGGAATTCCACATGCAAGCCACGCGTGTGGACGTTTAAACATGAACTCCTCGACCAGACTAAAATATACCTTTTAGTCGTTTAATTTCAATCCATGTCAACTTATCCTTTTGACAAATGAAATTAATGATAGGACCTTACTAGACCACATCATTATCACAAGAATGGACTTCGCGTGAAGTTGTACCTGAGGTGATGTCTAAGCAATGACCACAATTTTAACAACAGAAAATGAATTCTTAGAATTGGCATACTCACTCGGACCATGCCGCTTCCAATCCAAATTCTTTTGTCTTCTCATTTTAAATCTGTCTCTAGAGAACTTATGAAAATCGCATATGCACGCCACGTGTGTGGACGTTTACACATGAAACTCCCACTTCTCAATAGATTAAAATGTTTTATTTAGAAACCCCATCTAACAAATTTATAATAAAAAGTACAAGCAAGCCACGCGTGTGGACGTTTACTCATAATGCGTATCACTTTGTTTAGAGATTAAAAAGTGGAGGTCTTGACATTTTAATTTTAGAAATTAAAATGTCGGGTTACTTGCTTAGTCTTTTGTTTCAAAAGGTTTGTACATGCAGATCACGTAATCCTAGCATGCTTTTCTATAGAACTCAACATTTAAAACATGCTCGCAGAATTCTAAAATATGCTTGAAAAACGCGATAAATCTCGCATGCTTACTATGCGCATCCAATCACGAAAACATATAATATATTTATCTACGTAATTAAACATACATAGCATGCTTCTGCATAATTTAAACATCCACGACATGTTTTGAACAATAAAATAAAATAAATTCGTTCATCGCGGCCCACTCGTGGATCCTATACTTCCCTGCCTAATTTATTACATAAATTTGCAAAGTACAGATCTCCAAAAAAATTTCGAAAATGGGCCTCGCGTGCACGGGCACGGACCGGATTCGTAAAAACTTGATTTGGGCCAAAAATTTGAAAACGGGCCGAAACAGTGGATCGGGCCGGATAGGGTCAAAAATCTGGAACCAGGTCAAAAAATTCGGATATGTTCCAAAAATCGGGTTTGGGCCGAAAACGGGCCGGGTTGGCCTAAGATGGGCTGGGCCGTTCGCGCTAGGGCATAACCCATGCGCACGCCCAGCAGCCATCCACCGCACAACTGCCGAGTCGTCGCCCACGCTGATCGCCCGGACGCCGCCGAGAAAAACCACCCAGGTCTGTCGAGAGTTGGCCGAGCAACGTCGCCAAGCCTCGCCGAGACTTGCCTCGCCACGCCGGGGCTGCTGCCGAGTCGTCTGCGCACAGGTCCCGGAAGACGTCAAGGAAACCTGCGCGCGACTCGTGCGCCATCGCCCAGCGAGCTACCGGGGGAGTCACCGAGCATTATCGAGGCTTCCGTGCGAATCACGAGCCCCGTCGCCCGTCTTGTCGCCGAGTCATCGAGCATGACCGCCGAAAACGTCGCCCATCACCCGACGCCGAAGCACTGCCGTAGCGCATGCTCAGCGCCGAGGCGTGCCGAGGCATCCGTGCAAAAACCGCACGCTCCGCACGCCCGGCCTGCCGAGACCTGCGTGCCATCTGTCGAAGACTTACGCGCTGTTCTGTCGAGGCATGTCCGGGCACTACCGAGGGCTGCTGCCGTGTGACTCGTTGAGCGTGCCGAGACCTGCCGATGTTTGCCCATCGAAGCTCCCACGCGACCTACTGCCGAGCACCACCGGACGCTGCCGAGTACACGCCGAAGCCGTCTGCCCGCGTCCTGCCGAGAAAACACGCACGATTGTCGAGCGGCATGGCTGCGAGCACCGAGCACACTCAACGTGCCGTCGCCCGCACGTCCTCGCGCCGTGCGGCCATTTCCAGCTAGCCTCCGGTCGTCTCGTTCTTCGTCTTCGTTCCTCTTTTAAAGATTAGATTTACAAGAAAAATTCTAATCTAACCACGGATTTTCTCGTGGTAAAAATAAAAAACCGACAAAAAATAAAACGAGCCACGATGAATGACAGATCCACAATTAATTAATTGCGCACATAATAATCAAACGTGAATTAATCCAACAGAGCCAAGATTCTGATCCCAGGCTCTGATACCAATTGTAGGGAAATCTGATTTTAACCCTCTCCCGAGGATCTATCTTGGATGTTTAATTCACCATACATTGATTATATACCTAGCATGCACATATATAATTAATTGCAACACGTTGGTGTTTTCTCGTGTTTACCTGCGAAATTCGTCGGGCAAGAATGGATCAAGACTCGTGCTTTGATCTTCTGGACTGTATCCCGATTGCCTAAACTCCAATGTCGAGTGAGGACAGTCTATGGAAAGAGCTACATAAATTCGTCTTCTTCCTTACCCTAGAGATTTCGAAAATCCTCACTATGAATAGTAAATTTTGAAATTTGCTTCTCTTGGATTAGGGTTTGATTTTCTCTCACCTTATATTTATAATGCAATCTTAAATCTCATCTAGATAGGATTTCTGCATATCTAATAAATATAATAATATCACTTAAGATAGAGAGGATCAAAAACAGAGTCCCAAAACTTTGGATTTATGGTTTTTCATATAATCCTCTTCTAAGAATCGAACATTAGTTCTAATAATGACCTTCTGATCATTAGGACTATAGAAATAACCACCATTCGTTCCTCTAGGATAGCCAATAAACAGCATTGCTTCAGATCTAGACTCTAACTTGTCAGCATTCTAGTTCAGCACATGTGCTGGACTGTCCCATATCCTTATGTGGTTTAAACTATGATTGCGCCCAAACCACAACTCGAAATGGGTCTTTTCGAATGACTTGGATGGTACTAGATTTAGCAAGTATGCTGCTGTTTCTATGGCATAACCCCAGAACGAAATAGGCAACGTTGCATAACTCATCATTGATCTAACCATTTCTAATAGAGTCATATTTCTTCGCTCTGACACACCATTTTGCTGTGGTGTGCCTGGTGTAGTGAGTTGGGAGGTAATCCCACACTGCACCAAATAGTCCATGAACTCGTTCGAGGTATTCGCCACCACGATCGGATCATAGTGACTTGATACTTTTACCTAGCTTCGCTCCATTTCCGCCTTAAATTCTTTAAATTTCTCAAAGCATTCAGACTTGCGGTAAAGCAGGTATATGTATCCGTACCTTGAGTAATCGTCAATGAAAGTGACAAAATACTTGTTGATAATCGCGCATTTTACACGTTTATAGTTGATATTTGAAGATGAGTTTAGCTCGTTTAATAATGCCACGTATCGATTCCTAATGTTTTATCTATTTTTAGAAGATAACGCTCTTGGGTGTTCTTTTGGTGTTGTGTAGGTCTATATGTTGAAAATCGAAGCAAGGAACCACGACGAGCCAAAACACACAATCGGGCGTGTTTCTAGCGACCAGCCTAGCGGTCGCTAGGCGGCCGCTAGAAACACGCGAGAACCCAGCATACCGCGACCGCGGAATCGTGCATGCGAGCGAAGCCTGGTCGAAAGCCGTGGACGATTTCGCGACGGATCGGACTTCCTAGCGACCGCTAGCCATGGTCGCGAACCAACCAAGCGGGCAAGAGGCGACCGCGGGCGAAGGCCACGCGAGGATTACCTCGCGACCACACCTAGCGACCGCGAAGGGTGGTCGCGAGACAGCAGCGAAGAGAAAATTAGGGTTTGGGGTGTGCTATATATATGGCAACACCCCGCGCCCAACTTGAAACCTACGATTCGAGCCTCTTTTCTCGGTTTTCCATAAGTTTTGAGTTTTAGCTTTAGGTTCCATATATTTTCATTCTAGAGTTGTTTTACGGATTAATCTTCGTTAGTTTACGTTTTGTTTACGATCCGAACGTTTAGTCCGGACGATCTCGCATTTTCCGTTTTTACCGAGGTTGGGATTCAAGCCCAACGTGTTCATCCAACGCTACATCACGGGTTTTATATATTTAATTTCCGTCTTTATGATTAAATCGTATTTCATTCCGTTTATTATGTCTCGGCTAGTTTTCGTTCTAATCCTAGGGTTTGCATGATTCGATCCTATATGTTGTGATTCTGTTATCGTTATTTACCGTCCATGCATTGATTCATGATTCGATTGTGCTTATTTATATGTGTTGGTTTCGATCAATCTCGATGCATATTTGGTTGTCGGTTAATTACGTAATTGTGTTAATTGTCAATCGATATCGAATGCATGATACGAATGAGCCTTGAGTCGTGGCGAGATAGGATATTCGTAGGAAGCATATTCTTTGTGATCCGTTTGGAGTTACTTGTTTTCACCTAGAGGCGTAAAGAATAGGAAAACTAGTAATCTCACCGCCTTTGTAATAATGTAAATTGTCGGTTATATATGTGATCTTCCATTTTGTCGGATTAAAATTGGTTAATAGGAGCAGGATAAACATCGTTGTGGATAGGATTAATGCGACCCTTGTGGTTAGTCGTCTTTTCTGCTTTTAAACATCCGTGTGTTTATTGCTTTGATTTACTTTACATTTTGTTACCTTTGCTTTGGATTGAGTTCCGAAGCCCTAAAATCTCACAAAACCATATTTGTTACTTGGATAATGATGAATCCTTGTTGAGTTAGCTTCCAAATTTTCGTATTACAATCCCTGTGGATACGATACTTCGCTTACCCTATATTTACACCTTTTCGTGTTAGAAAAATAAGCGATCACTTGTACCCTCCACGAGCTTGTGTGGACATTGGTCCACACAGGTCATAATAGACTAGCTCCAACACTTCTTTGGCTCTATAACCCTTCGCTTTGAAGGGTCTAGTCGACATCTTTCATTCTATACAGGATTCACAGACTGGGAACAGAGTAACTGTGATATCACACAACACTCCATTCTTAGCCAGTCTTTGGATCCTATTTAGATTAATGTGACCTAATCTAAGATGCCAGAGAAATGTGGTGTCATATTGCGAAGAAAACTTCCTCTTCTTAAGGTTTGATGTAGATGCAACATAATTAAAGGTATTATGCTTGGCAGAAATAGTATAAAGCGAATTATATAAAGTGCCTTCACAGATAACTTCGTTATTTCTTATGATAGAAATACCACTATAAAAAACAACTGAATATTCATGAATAAATAGTTTGGAAACGGAAATAAGGTTCCACCGAAACTCCGGCACATATAAAACGTCTTTCAATACTAAAACTGTTAAATTAAAACATAATGAAACATCTCCGACTGCAACGGCCTCGACTTTCGATGCGTTGCCCATGGAGATCGTTATCTCGCCATCATGCAGCTCCCTTGTCCGTAGGAACCCCTGCAAGGTGTAACAAACAAGATCAGTCGCACCCGTATCTACTACCCATGAATGAGTAGAACAAATCGCTAATCATGTTTCTGTTACTAAAGTAAATGGCGTACCTTGAGCCTTGAGCAAAGGGCATTTAGCCTTCCAATGCCCAATCTTGCCGTACTTGAAGCACTTGCCCCTCTCATTTGGCATTTTCAAGCCTCCGGTGGCAGCCATGTTCTTGCTCCCACTGGTTCCTTTGTCTCTACCACCTTTGGTGCCCCTTTTTCTTCTTCCATTTTTCAATGGAAAATTTGGGCCCTTAGATGTGCTAGCAAGGGCATGTGCTCCTTTTCCCATGACACCTTCCGCGGCCACAAGATCATTTAGCAACTGACTAAGTGTATACTCGGTCTTGCTCATGATCGCATTCACGCGAAAGTTCTCAATAGACTTGGGCAGTGTATTGAGGATGATATCGACCTTGGCTTCGCCGTCAATACCTCCTCCCAACTGATCAAGACTATCCATGAGATAATCCATGTGGGAGACATGTTCATGGACCGAACTTCCTTCTTCCATCCTACACGCCAAGATTTCTCTCATTGTGTGGAAGCGGATCGTCCGATCCGACCGCCCAAACTTACTCTCGAGACTTGACCATATTTCGTCGCGTCACCATCGATCTTTGCTGGTGCAAGCCTTTGGACATAGTAGTCATCATATAGCATTTGGCCATATTGATTGACTTATGCCAAATGTCTTGACTGACTCATTGCTCATTAGTCGATCGTCGATGAAGGGCATCGGGTTTGGGAGTAGTGAGAACAAACATGTGTTCTTGATGATAAGAACATATTCTATGTTTCGCTTCCACTCGATAAAATTTGGACGGATAGAGGATTTTGTGCGAGCATATTGATAATCGATGTAAGAGACATATCGAAAAAGATAATGTAAACACATAAGCATACGATCGCACATAATTCGTAACAATAATATTGTAAAATTTTGATAAAACAATATTGATTGAAACCTCCAATCGCCAAGGAATTCCGTGCAAGCCACGCGTGTGGGCGTTTACATGAACTCATCGACTGACTAAAATATACCTTTTAGTCGTTTAATTTCAATCCATGTCAACTTATCCTTATGAAAATGAAATTAATGATTGGACCTTACTAGACCACATCATTATCACAAGAATGGACTTCGCGTGAAGTTGTACTTGAGGTGTGATGTCTAAGCAATGACCACAATTTTAACAACAGAAAATGAATTCTTAGAATTGGCATACTCACTCGGACCATGCCGCTTCCAATCCAAATTCTTTTGTCTTCTCATTTTAAATCTGTCTCTAGAGAACTTATGAAAATCGCATATGGAAGCCACGTGTGTGGACGTTTACACATGAAACTCCCACTTCTCAATAGATTAAAATGTTTTATTTAGAACCCCCACCTAACAAATTTATAATAAAAAGTACAAGAAAGCCTCGCATGTGGACGTTTACTCATAATACGTATCACTTTGTTTAGAGATTAAAAAGTGGAGGTCTTGACATTTTAATTTTAGAAATTAATATGTCGGGTTACTTGCTTAGTCTTTTGTTTCAAAAGGTTTGTACATGCAGATCACGTAATCCTAGCATGCTTTTCTATACCACTCAACATATAAAACATGCTCGTAGAATTCTAAAATATGCTTGAAAAACGTGATAAACCTAGTATCTTTACTATGGGCATCAATCAAGAAAATATATAATATGTTTATCTCGTAATTAAACATACATAGCATCTTCGCATAATTTAGACATCACGACATGCTTTGAACAATAAAATAAATTTGTTCATCACAAGACTCATGGATCACATGCCTCCACGCCTAATTTATTACATAAATTTGCAAATCAGAATCTCCAAAAATTTCAAAACGGCCTCGCGTGCAGGCACGGATCGGATTCACAAAGCTGGATTTGGGCCAAAATTTGAAACCGGGCGAAAGCGATGGTTCGGGCCGGATAGGGTCGAAAACTGAACCGAGTCGAAAAATTCGGATATGGGCCAAAAATCGGGTTTGGTCGAAAGCGGGCGGGTCGGCCTAGGATGGGCTGGGCGGGTCGGCCTAAGATGGGCTGGGCCGTTCGCTAGGGCACAACCCATGCGCACACCCAACAGCCATCCACCGCACAACTGCCGAGTCGTCGCCCACGCTGATCGCCCGGACACCGCCGAGAAAAACCACCTAGGTGCCGAGAGTTGGCGAGCAACGTCGCCGCCCGCCTGAGACTCGCCGCCACGTCGGGGCTGTCGAGTCGCTCGCACACGTGTCCCGAAAGACTATCAAGGAAGCCTGCGCGCGATTCGTGCGCCATCGCCCAGCGAGCTGCCGGGGGAGTCGCCGAGCATTATCGAGGCTTCCGCGCGAATCGTGAGCCCCGCGTCGCCCTGTGCCGTCAAGTCATCGAGCGTGACCTACCGAGAAAACGTGCACCCCATCGCCCGACACTGCCGAAGCCCTGTCGAGCGTGCACGCTCAGCGCCGAGGCCTGTCGAGGCATCCGTGCAAAAACCGCGCGCTCCGCTCGCCCGGCCTTTCGAGACCTGCGCGCCATCTGTCGAAGACTTGCGCGCTATTCTGTCGAGGCATGTCCGGGCACTGCCAAGGGCTGTTGCCGTGTGACTCGTTGAGCGTGCCGAGACCTATCAAGGTCTGCCTTCCGAAGCTCCCACGCGACCTGCTGCTGAGCACCATCGGACGCTGCCGAGTACCTGCCGAAGCCGTCTGCCCACGTCCTGCCGAGAAAACACGCACGGCTGCCGAGCGGCATGTCTGGGAGCTGCAATGAATGACAAATCCACAATTAATTAATTGCCCACGTAATTATCAAACGTGAATTATTCCAACAGTGCCAAGATTCTGATCCCAGGCTCTGATACCAATTGTAGGGAAATCTGATTTTAACCTTCTCCCGAGAATCTATCTTGGATGTTTAATTCACCATACATTGATTATATACTTAGCATGCACTTATATAATTAATTGCAACACATTGGTGTTTTCTCATGTTTACCTGCGAAATTCGTCGGGCAAGAATGGATCAAGACTCGTGCTTTGATCTTACGGATCGTGTCCGATTGCCTAAACTCCAATGTCGAGTGAGGACGATCTATGGAGAGTGCTACATAAATTAGTCTTCTTCCTTACCTAGAGATTTCAAAATCCTCACTATGAATAGTAAATTTTGAAATTTGCTTCTCTTGGATTAGGGTTTGATTTTTCTCACCTTATATTTATAATGCAATCATAAATCCCATCTAGATATGATTTACGCATATCTAATAAATATAATAATATCACTTAAGATAGAGGATCAAAACAGAGTCGGTGGGACTCTAAGGAGGGACGAAAATCCTCTTAGCAATAGGCCCGCCCAGGATCAAATGCAAGGAATAAAGATGGGCCTCAAATAAATTAATTATCTTAAGTTCGACCGAACATAAATTAATTCATAAACATTTATTCATGCTACTAGAGAATAAATCTTGACTTACCCTTTATTTTCAAGTTGAGTCGGGCTCGACTTAGACTTAACGAATCCTCGATTTAAGATATCGTACATCCATTAATTATTTACTGCTGCTCGATCGCTTAAAATAATTAATTACTTTAATTCATAAGTAATACTACTCAACCTTATTATTGTACTTGAGATAACTCAACTGCGAGGGTTTAGTACAATAAACTTTTGAGCTCCTTAAGGGGCGTCATCATCCTAACGGATACGGTGACTCGACACGGTAACTAGCATGACATACAAGACCGCCACCACCCAAGATCGAGAGAATCTTGGGTTATCTCATGTAACCCTCACCCATAACAAGTCAAAGTGATGGTCAAGAACTCATACTCACCTAATACCTTATCGATGTTTAGATCAACATAAAGTCACCGAGATCTAGGTTCTTCACGACGGTCGATAGAAGAACTCATCTCATCGTGATCCATTAATACGTTAGAGGCGCATCAAAGATAGACAAGCAACCAAGTCAAGTCACTTCTTTTCTATACCGCAGCATATACCGATAACTCGTCCTCAAGTTGTCTTAGTTGTGATTCTTTTATATCTCATTAAGCTTGACCAATCATACAGACTTCTGTGATCTACAACACACTGTGTTATCTAGCTTATATATGAGATAAAGGGACATACATATGCAATCAAATAAACAATTCCATTAGGAGATTATAATAGTGGTAACAGGAAACATTGTATACAAGCTCAATCAAAACTGCTTCCAGTATACAAATCCAACAGATTAACCATGTGTGAAAATGACACGACGTAGGAAAAAATATAGTATTTGTCAAAGTGAAGCCTATACAAAGAATGTGTGTCCCATGTGTGTTTCTGAGTTAAGGATATTTGTTATTTATTGACATTCGTTGTTGGATTTGGATTGATCATTTTTTTTTTTGGATGTTGAATTAGTATTGGTGTTGTTGCATTTCGGATTTGGATTGATCGTTTTTGCTTACGATGTTGAATTGGTATTGGTGTTGTTGTATCTTGGATTTGGATTTGGATTTGGATTTTAGTACTGATGAGAAGAGGCGTATACCGTGCACGATTGTTCTAGGGTAAAATATATATTTAATGACATTCGTTGTTGGATTTGGATTGATCATTTTTGTTTTGGATGTTGAATTAGTATTGGTGTTGTTGCATTTTGGATTTGGATTGATCATTTTCGCTTAGGATGTTGAATTGGTATTGGTATTGTTGTATTTTGGATTTGGATTTGGATTTTAGTACTGATGAGAAGAGGCGTATACCGTGCACGATTGTTCTACGGTAAAATATTTTATATTTGTCGAGAAGTGTAAAATTGTATGGATACCAAGATTGTGTACCATGCACGGGTGTGTACCCCAGAACAATCATGCACTGTACACGTCGGTGTATGGCACATGGTTGTGCACGAGTGTGTATCCTAGAACCGTACACGTCGATGCACGGGCGTGCACTGTATACGCCATTTCTCGTTAGCACCAAAATCTAAATCCAAATCCATAATACAACAACACCAATACCAATTCAACATTCTAAACGAAAATGATTGATTCAAATCCAAAATATCAATTAAGTAAGTGGATGGGTAAAATTAAATCAAATAAAATCAAATCGACAAATCAAACGCTTAAATCAAAGATAATATCAATACCACAAATTAAAATACTACAATATCCAAATCAAATCCAAACAAATGAATCGCTCAAATCATGAGACTCAGTAACCATATCCTACGAGCTATGCTCATACGAAGAGCAGCTACAAACCGTCGATTGGAATGTATCATCTCGGGAATACATGTGACGAGTCGATCTAGATAAGCGTAAGCATAGACACTGCAACTCACCGATTCAGTCTGAACCAACTGAACATGATCGGGCACCTTCGCCAATGTCATATAATCAATATGTGGCTGCCTCAATGGATTGTTTTTCCAAAATCCACATGCCTTCACGGGTCGAGGGAAAAGCCGAGTAATAGGCAACATGTGGATACACCTTAACTCCTGAGACTCAGGGTTGTGTGCCAATGAGTCGTACACCTCAAGAGTCCACATAACAGTTGATATAAGAATTGTTTCCCAATGATTTCCCGTGACATTGCAAATAGCTAGTATCTGCAACATTGATAATTTAAAATCTTACATTCAATTGATAGAAAAATAATATAAATGAGGAAAAAGACTTACCACATAGACGCACTTCCATGGTCTGCTATGTGGTGCATCGATATCTTCCACCATCTGTCTCAAGTCCTCTGGTATTATCAATCGTAGGTACGTGGTCTTTGATACCACATGGTAGTCTATTGGATTATTAGGATGAAGCCGGACGAACTCACTCACAAGCATTTGCTGCATAAATGAATAAAAATACAAAAACCGTGACAATCAATTACGAATCTTACCCTAATCATAAACAAAAATACTTAAAATAAATTTAGGGACATTTTCAACTTACATAGAATCCAATCGGCATTATAATGCATGTAGCTTCACTGATTTTTCTCAGCAATAAACTGGATGGACCTCTGTTTATTATTTTCCTGTGTGTATACAAAGAGTACAACTCCATAACTTGACAAAAGAAAACCAAATTAAAGTTACATAAATTGAAATATAATAAATAAAAAATATTTGAATAAATTTGGTAATCAAGTACATTACCGGTCAGCTCACTGTGTTGGTCCATGATCAGATCGAACAATAATTGAGTCATAATATGTCCATTCAGTCAAGCCACGACATACACCTCTAGGTCTGACTGCCTAAATACATCGAACCCCGCTTTGAGCGCATGAGGGCTGTTAATCGATGTATCAACAACATATTGGGTACCCTCATCCGAACTACCCACGGGCGTGATTGGCTCTTGTGCTGATGATATCCTCTGATTGCCCTATGGGTGAGCCAATATAGACCTCCAATGGTTAGGCCCCTCCTTTGGATCGACCTACCTTGAGGTTGATCGTTGATGGCTGCTGGAACGGGGCACCTCATCTCGGTGGCTGCTGCGGGGCTTATCCTCTAGATCGACCTTCCGTGATGCAGATCGTCGATGGCTACTGGAATGGGGTAACTCATCTCGGTGGCTAGTGCGGGGCTCCTCCTCTAGATCAACCTATCGTGAAGCAGATCGTCGATCGCTACTGTGAGGCCCTTTCTCTAGATCGACCTGACGTGAAGCAGTTCGTCAATGGCTACTGGATCGGGGCACCTCATCTCGATGGCTTACGGAGCCCCTCCTCTAGATAAACCTATAGTGAAGTAGATCTTCGGTGGCTATTACGGGATAGCTCCTCTAGATCGATATGTCGTTAATTAGATGGTTGATAGTTGTTGTGGGGCACATCATCATCTACATCATGGCGGGATGATGAGCGTGTACTGAAGAATCGTGCATGGTTCTAACCGTGTACTGAAGAACACTATGTTATGCACAAAAAATCAACAAATTCAACATAAATTCAATTTCTAAGTTATTAAACTCACAAACAAGCAAAATGTTATCACTACACGACACTGTGCATACCATGAAAACAATCGTGTTATCATGAAAACTATCGTGTATATCATGAAAACTCAATTTTTAATGCCTACATTACTCACCGGGGGGATGGCATTCGTAATTCTGTGCCTGAAGGTCTTCGACGTGCTTGCGTGCGTGACGACAGTTATGCTCCGACGAGGATGCTTCTTCGGCCATTGCTCGTTCCGCCGCATCCGAGGAGTATCGAGGATCGGATTCGTAGCGGAATCACTTATGTTTTGTCATTTTACATGAGTGAGATTGAGAGTTGGCGAGATTTGTTGAGAGAGAGAGATGAAATTTGCAGATGCGAATAGAGAGAGACGTTAACTTGCGAAGAGAGAGTGAGAGAATGGCACACACACACACACACAGAGAGAGAGAGAGTGAGAGAGTGAGCATGTTGAGAGAGAGAGAAAATCTTCCAAATAATCCAAAATTTGATTTTTTTAAGTTGTAGGCCCAGAGATAATTTTGTCTTTTTAAGCCAAAATGTCTATAACACTTATATTTTTATGAGTGTGGATATAAAACTCATCTCTCAATTTTTTTTTGGCTACACAGATACATTTACACTTATTATTATCATTAGTTTTGTTATTGTTATTATTTTACTCTTGTCGTTCGCGAAAATATGTTTATGAGAATCCTAATGCGAATTTTAATAAAAAATATTGAGTGTTTAGTGAGTGGAGTAAGCATCCCATTTTAGTGTAATTAGTGTTGAGCTATGGATGGTAAAATATGTAAATAAGTGGTATTGTTGAGGACAATAAGTAAAGATAGTGGTGAATCATGAGTGAAAAAATGTAAATAAAGAGGTGGTGTTGAGAGTAATAAGAGTCTTTGCAATTGTAGCTTTTAAAAGTTGTCACCCAACTTTTGGGTGCTACAATGTTTTAAGAAAAAATGAAAGTTACACCCCACTTTCAAAATTAAAAACCAACTTTCATGACAATGTGGAGCCCATAAGTCTTTTTGAGTTCAATATATATACACAACACAAAATAGTGCAATAAAACAAGATAATTCAAGAATGGAAAATATATTTTCTCCCAACAAAACTAGGAGCAGAGCATCATCGCAGTCGAGTTTTATTTTTTTAGTTAATCGATTTTTCAAATTGTGTGTGAACTTCCAACAGGGCTTCACATTATCTTGATGTTTCTTCGACCTCTCAACATCTCTTCTAAACTAAACACACACATCCACAGGGTATATATATGATTTTATTATAATGTTTCTATTAATACTCTTTCCATTCAAAAATAAGTTTTCTATTTAGATATGAATTTTGTTTCCGAATAAGTGCCTTATTTCGAAAATATTTAGTAAAATAATTGAAATATTCTTATTTTATCTTTGCCATTCATGAAAAATCTTTACTTTTCTGGTTTATAATAAAATATTTATGAATAAAAATAATAAAATTAATCACTTTTTATATATATAAATTTTGACAATAATATGTCACAATACTATCATGATGCATTATTCTGTCCCCCACATGTAGATTTGACCCTAAAACTTCATACTTTGCATCATTTTATATTTCCAACCTTTTTCTCCTAATATCTAAATTCTCTCTTTCTCTCTCCTCCATCCTAACTATTTATCAAATGTTGTCAGTAATCTAACTAAGAGGTTGTTTGCTGAGCTTATAAACTACTCAAAACAGCTTATAAGTCGCTTTTTTGCTTAAAAACAACTTATAAGCTATTTTGGGAGCTTATAAGCTCAGTCAAACACCCTCTAGATGTTGTCGAGAATCGATGTATGTCGGTAAAAGTTCTAGCTGTCATATATGGTCATGACAATTGAATGTATATATTTAAAATTTTAAATATCTAAAGAATTTGATGCCTCTATAATTCAATTTGTAAATCTATGCAAATTATCTTTATGTAATTAATCGAATATTAATTTTATGATGATTCATAAATAATGATCCAATGAAAATATTAATTTTTTTTATCTTAGGAGATACCGATCTGCTTATTTTTATAGTTATTTTAATTTATATATGTTTATAAATATATAATAAAAATAATTTAAATTTTCAATTATATAGACATTTATGATTTTTTATAATATCAATTGTAAAAAGCTAACAAAAATTAGTGTCACATTTAATTTCTATATCTAATTCTATATAGGCTTTAACATGTCTATTATATGATGTTATTTCAATATTATTGATACTTATTAATTCATGTATTTTTAGTATTATGGCATAACTCAATATTATAGAATATTATTTAGTTATATAATAAAATCCATGGTATCATAATATATTATTATTAGTTATTATTGTATTATATGCAATAAGAAGATGAATTAAACTAAGATTATGATAAAGGGACTACGAGGATATTGATTATTAAGATCCTTATCGATAGAGGTCTTGAAAACTTGGGATCTCCATCAATGGAGATCTTGAAAATTTTAGATCTCCATCACGATGATGTTGTTTACTAAAATTCCTATTGGAGGAGATGTTATTTATTAAGATCTCCGTCAATGGAGGTGTTTTATTATGATCCTATTAGTGAAGATGTTATTTATTAAGATCTTCATCGTTATGAATCTTGAAAACTTGAGATCCTCATCAGTTGACATGTTGTTTATAAGATCCCCATCAGTAAGGATGCTATTTATTAAGATACCTATTAGTAGGGGTCTGAAAAACTTGAGATCTCTATCAATGAGGATCTTGAAAATTTGAGATCCTCCTACCGATGATGTTGTTTACTGAAATTTATATTGGTGGAAATTTTGTTTATTAAGATCTCCATCAGTAGGGGTCTTGTTTATTATGATCCATATTGATGGGGATGTTGTTCATTAAAATCTTCATCGGTAGGAATCTTGAAAACTTGAGATCCCCATAAGTTGAGATGTTGTTTATAAGATCCCATCTATGGAGATGTTATTTATTAAGATCATCATCGATAGAGATCTTGAAAACTTGAGATCTCTATCAATGGGGATCTTAAAAATTTGATATCTCCATCGTGAAGATGTTGTTTACTAAAATTTCTATTGGTGGAGATGTTGTTTATTAATATCTCCATCGGAATAGGTGCTGTTTATCATGATCCATATCGATGATGATGTTGTTTATTAAAATTAACATCGTAATAATCTTAAAAATTTAAGATCCTCATTAGTTGAGATGTTTTTTATGAGATACTCATGGATGGGGATATATTTTTATTAAGATCTCCAACAGTGAGGATGTAATTAAATTATGATAGAAAGGACTAGCATATAATGGTATTACAATTGAATATTATTGATACTTATTGATATATATTGTTTTATTATGTCATATCTCTTATTATTAATTTACATATTATAAAAAACATCATAACCTATTATTGTGGATTACTTTTTACTTATATTATATAGTAGAATTTTAAAATTTAGTATTATTTTTATTATATATGATGCTTTATGGAAATTAATCGAATTTTATTTTTATGGTGACTCATTAGTAATAAGTCAATGAATTTTATTTTATTTTGTATATCTTAAAAGATACCGATTTGTTTATTTTTTGTTATTTTAATTTATATATATTTATATTATATGTAATAGAAAATAATTTTAAATTTCAATTATATAAGACATCTATGATTTCTTATAATATTAATTATAAAAAGTAGCAAAATTTAATGTCACACTTAATTTTCTATCTAATGTTATATATCCATTAACATGTCTATTATAGGATGTTATTACAACTCAATATTATTAATACTTATTAATTCATGTATTTTTAGTATATGTCATAACTCAATATTATGAAATTTATTTAGTTATATAATATAGTATGGTATCACAATATATTATTATAAATTATTATTATTATATTATATGCAATAACAAAGGTGAAATAAACTAAGATTATGACCAAGGGACTCTTGAGATCTTGTTTATTAAGATCACCATCGGTAGGGATCTTGAAAAATTGAGATACCCATTGGTAGTAATCTTGAAAATTTGAGATCCTCATCGTGAGGATTTGTTTATTAAAATCTCTATTGGTGTTGATATTATTTATCAATGTAACAGCCCGGGTTCCGGGTCCAAACCTGAGGCATTACGATATGGTAGATGTTCAACTCAGTTGAGTAAAATAAAATAATAAATAGTTAATGAAATCTCACGAGACATAAGAGAACTGTGACCGACACTCTAAGGGAATACCCAAATCAAATTACTTAAACGAACACGGAGTATGAGGACTCTGGTTCATACAGAAGTTAAATATTTAACAAGTTCGAATTCAACTTCACCGTATATGTTACATATTCACAAATGATTAGGTCTTCGTTGTGGGCTAAATGTACCGACCAATATACTTCCATGTGGGAACGTTACATAGAAACATAAACCACAATAAGGACCCACGCTAAGGTCGACCACAACCACAAGAAAACCTTTGTCTTGCCTCCTCCCGCCCATCGCTCATCCTGCAAAACATTTCGAAAGAGATTTTAGGTTGAGTACTAATGCACTCAGTGAGTTAGCTTGCCCATTTTATAAAACTTGTTGCGAGAAATAAAATCTGGTGACATACATGTATACCCCATAATTGCAAAGGATTTAAAACTGAAAACCATTTCACAATTATGTAAAAATATCTTTTTTTTTCTTTTCTTGAGCCGAAGCTCCTTAGTTTGAGCAATTTTTACCTTACCTTGACCCAAATGATTTCTCCCCAAGGCCCTAAACTTTGCTGTGGATGGGAGACCAGGTCGAGCCATACCCACCAACAGACTTCTGGTGTACACAAACCTTATCCCCGAAGGGAACAAGGCCCGATCATTTCTGGCTTCTTGGCCGAAGCTCTGGTAGCGTCAGGATTACTGACCACATAAGGTAAGCACACAACAAAATATTTTACATGCATTCACAAGTTTAAGTTTAAAAGTTTTGGACTTACTAACCCAAGATATCTTGTAAAATATAACCCATATGTTCTTCCTCTTGACTGAGCGGGGTTATCTAGATGGTCCACTTTTCTACCTGACGTGTCCTACAAGAGAAGAATAACGGTCCCACCTTTACAAAAACTATTTCACCACGGTCCCTCCGTGACAAAACTATTTCACCTAGGTTCACTTATTCTTGGGTTTTTAAATCTGGAGTTGAAATTTTCATCAGGTTTTAGAACCTATTTTTCTATTATAAAATCCACAGCACGTTTTCTTAAAACAACTTATCTTCTTAAGATGATAAAATACCTCGATGCCTATCTTTTTAAAATCATGCAATGTTCAAACCATATTTTGTTGATTTACTCTATTGTAAGTGATGTCATAACGTCCTAGTATGATATGGTATGCACATAGTCAATCAAGTCATAACATATGCTTGGATATCACATAAAGATGCACAAAAATATAAATTTTATACTTAGCCAAATTTCAGCATTTTGAGATTTTATAGGCTAACGCCCTTTCTTTGAGGTTCCATAACTTTTGGCTCGAAAGGCATGTGGGTGTGAAAGTACACATTCTGGAAACCTCTACACATGCAAAACAAGTTCAAAGAAACAATCTAGATCAAAATAGTTACGATTCTAGAGTTATTGAGCCTCAAAGTAGGTTACTCAAAACAGTTTCAGGACTTAAAGGTAAATTTATCCACATTTGATAAGTGATGCACCCAATTTGGGATCTTGTAGATTTTGACTCAAAACTCAAACGGGCGCTCACGGGCCCATTCTGAAAACCTTGTTACTCATACTACAAGTTCATAGAAGGAATCAACTCCAAATAAGTTGTGGTTTGGAATATACAGGATCTCAAAAATGGCTACTTGAAGCAAAATTTCATACTTAGGAAAATTTCTAGCTTTTTTCAAAATTATTTTGTTAACGAGGGATATTTGAATGGTCCTAACTTTTGATTCATAACTTCAAAATGGAAAAAAAAAAACCCATATTGGAAACCTTGATATACCTACTAAAACTTCACAAAAAGACTCTACCCCAAAAGAGTTGAGGTCAAAAAGATATGGGGCTCCAAACTAGGTTGCTTGCAGCAGCTTCCATACTTTATCAAGTAAAAGGAGATTTTCAAAAGCTCATAACTAGCGACTCAAAATTCGTACGAGTGAGTGAGACCCCACTTTAGAAACCTTGAAATGATACCTACAACCTCCAAAAATAATATTATAAAAATACACAATGAGAAGTGAGATATATAAGTTCAAATTTGGTTGGTCGAAACTTTGGTGTTTCGAGCGAGCATTATTCGATTGTTCAAAAACATAGCAAAAAGACTTGGTTTAAGCTCAAACTTTCTAGATCCTATGTTGGTATGTAAACTGACTAAATGGTCATGGTTTGGGATTCAAAAGATTGGGGAAAAGGCGTCGGCGAGAGGCTTCAACGTATCGCAAATTATTCGACGAAACAGCATGTAGAAGATCAGTTTAAGCACATATAACTCTTACCTAAACTTGTTTTAACACGAAAAAAAGTATATCTTTATACTAGACACACTAATAAACAACTTTACAGAAGGAATCGAAGATAAAATCACACCACAACATGCTCGAAAATCACACAAGAGTAACATCATGTGCATAGAAAAATTGACAGCAATGTGTTATGGACAAAAACCCGGCTTAATGCCCAGGCTCGTCCCCAAATCCCTTTCTCATTCTATAACTACATTCTAAACATGCTTATACACATCCTAACAACCTATAAGGTGAGAGAGGACACCTCCCTTTATATATCTAGTCTCCTTGTTTCTTTTTCATCCTTCTCTTTCTTCCTCAAGCTCCTAGAGCTATGGTGGGGTTGTGCTAGGCGTTGGGGATCGATAGAACTTGGAAAAAGAAATGGTTGTGGTGTGAGGGTGTTCGGCCTATAGTTGGGTGAGGTGGAGGGAGTTTGTTTTCTTTTCTTTCTTTTTCTTGAGATTGAAGGAGTTACAAATGAGTATTAAGAGGGAGAAAAATCTGAAAATGAGAGTTGTGTGTGTGAGATACCCGAGATCAAGGCTAAGGAAGGGGGGTGAGAGAGATAAATGACTTGATTTTAATTGGGGCCAATGCATGGCTCCTTCTCTCTTACACTGTAATCAAGTTTTCTTTCTCCATTCACCATGCATAGCTACCCACCCTACTCCCTATTTTCATCATTCCTTTTTCTTTTTTATTCTTTTTTTAAGAAAAAAATGATCAAGTAAGACAAATAAAAAAGATCGTTCTAGAATATCATATATGCTCACACCATATGCACTTAGGAATATTAATTACATCAACATAGTCATATAATTATGCATGTCTATGATGATCGAATTATATATGCAAAATTCGATTGCATAAGGATTTATTTAAAACCAAAATCTCGATCGAACTCTTTGATAAATTCTTTATATTTATAATAATTTATTTTTTAAGAAAACTAGCATCGAGGATTTTTGTTATTAATTTTTTTAAATAATACTAAGAAATCTACTCCGGGATAGAGACTTCTTATTATTATCGGCTTTTTTTGCATACCTATTATTACTAAAGACAAAAATACGGGGTGTTACAAATTAAGATCCCCATCGATGGGAATTTTTAAAACTTGAGATCTCTATCAGTGGGAATGTTGTTTATTATGATCTCTATCGATGAGGATGTTATTTGTGATAGATTAGATTAACAGATAATGTATTACAACTAAATATTATTGATACTTATTGATTTATATATATTTTTATCATATCATATCTCTTATTATTAATTTAAATATTATAAAATAATATCATAACCTATTATTATGGATTATCTTTAACTTATATTATATAATAAATTTAGTATTATTTTTATTATATTATGATGTCTTAGCAATTAATTGAATATTATTTTCGATGAGTCATGAAAAAGTTAATGAAAATATCAATTTTCTTATATCTTATGAAATACCGATTTGCTTAATTTTTCAATTTATTTTAATTTACACATATATATAAAATATATAATAGAAAAATTATAATTTAAATTTTAAAAGACATCTAATATTTTTTATAATATTAATTACAAAAATTAACAAAATTTATTATCAAACTTAATTTCAATCTAATGGCACATGGGAGAGAGACTGAGTTAAAATGGATGGCTAACTAGTTTTTTCGGGTGACCGTAATATTTTGACCGCCACATATCAAATATTTAAATAATCAGAAGATATATAAGATTAAAAAATGTATCAATGCATCTTCATATACGATCAAATCTACCTTCCACCACATGTCTTAGAAATCAAAGAAAAACAAACGCATAGTTCGGATGTCAAGTCAATGAAAAGATAAGGAGGCAACAACAACATGTGAAACAAGATAACGAGGGATGGGCAATTAAAAAGGGTGTGGCTTTTGTTGTTTTTAAACAATTTAATCACTGTTTTTTTTTACCCCTCTCTAATCAATCACACCATCCCAATTAAATATCATTTTCTTTGTTCAAATTTAAAATGCTCGTAGTTTTGATATTGAAATGTAGATACATTTTAACAGCCAACGTGATTATTTAGTACTGAGAAAAGAGGCTCAATCTGATTTTATTAGAGTCTATAGAAAGTGATATATAAACATAAAAATTTATCTTTCTTTAGCTACGAGAAATTCAGTATTGGTAAGTGATTTTGGGTAGCATTGCTTCGTAGTATAGCCATAAAACTCGGTAAATAAAGATAGTGATTCGATTTAATAATAAACGAATAAAGTTTGAATATATCATAATTTTACTCAACACGGTTTATATAACTTAGTAATAACCGATTTTGGGTAGCATTGCTTCGTAGTATACCCATAAAACTCGGTAAATAAAGATAGTGATTCGATTTAATAATAAACGAATAAAGTTTGAATATAGTATAATTTTACTCAACACAGTTGTAATACCCCGATTATTTAAACGCCTAATTACGATATTAATTTCGTAAATTAGAGTATTGTTATGATAATTTGATTACCAATATATCGAATAATGATTTCGATTATTGTTGGAATAATAAATTCCTATATTTTATTCACAAATAAATGTGAATCGAGAAATACGAATATGTAACGTATTTCAACAGTATTATTTCAACGTCGATTGCGTATCGATAATTGAAATTTCGTAATCTTTTCTAAGTGTTTAAGCTTAGAATTTTATTCCATTATTATTGGAATAATTTAATAAAGTGATTACAGCTTTATTACGACCATTCTGAGATGAGTCGATAATTAACGTTTTGAGACGTTTCAAACGTTAACGTTTAGAGATGACTTGAGAATCAAGTCTAACGATCAAGGAATTATGATATTTAAATTCCTATGATTATTTTATATAATTAGAATATTATTTAGCATTGAATTAATGCTAGAAAATTTTGGAAATTATATTTGTGATTATTTAAGATTCTCGAAAACCCTAAATCGAGAATTAGGGTTTCTACTTATGGATTGATTCCAATAATTTTTCCTATGATATAATTTATCATCTAAGACATATATTATGTTATATATCTATAAATGGCAAAGAAATAAAATATTTAGCATTTAGAATGGAAAAGTGCCGTGAGCTTTGATATGTAGGATTTCATGAATTGAATTTTTCTATCTTTTTGCCATGTGATGATATAAAAGTATTATTATGATATTTTTACACCTAAAACAAGGAAATTAAATGAAAGCAATCAAGTGGAATGTTATGTGCTAATAATAGCCGTGTGTAATGTTTGGAATTAAGGTGAGAAGGAATTTTGAAATAACTTTTGATGACCTACTCACATTTGGTAATGTGAAGACTTAATTACATTGTGTAAGATACATTAACTATGATGACATATACATTAATGAGTCATAGGCAAAATTCATGTATCTTCCTTGTACAAATGAGAATGGACGGTGGTTTCCAAAGTGTGAAATCACTTTCATTTTGTTTTGTTCAATAAAAGGTATTGTAAGAAGCTTTTAATTTGTGTAAGGGATATTTTACTATGGGTGATGTATTACATTGGTAAAAGCATAGATATTATATACATGAATAGCAAGTTCACGTCAACTTTGTGAATTGTTTGCTATGTTATGAATTAAAATTTCTTCTCTTGGAGCATAAGAGTGACCGACGGTTCTCAACATCCCAAAGCAATAGATATTTCATTGAATTGATCAAGAAATGTGTGTAAGAGGGTAGTAACTTTCATGATGTGTCATAGCATGATTTTGTTGACTAAGTATGTGAGTATAGATATTTAAACTCACCTCTTGTGTATAATGAGAGGTAGCCGACGGCTCATACCTCACAAAAGCAAATGAATTCATTTTGTTTTGTTCAAGACAAAGTGTAGAGATTTAATATCAAGGAATAAGACTTGATTCCATTCAATAAAGTGTGTAAGATGTACATTACTATGGCATTAAAAAGGTGATGAGTCACAAAGTTAAATAAAAAGTCTTGCTTACTTGTTGTGTGTGTTGGAACCGTGAGGTGATAAAAAAATCTATGTATTGTTTGTTTAGTCTTTTAAGTGTGCCAAGTGATATATAGATATAATAGCAAAGCCTCTTCATTCCCTTATCTTAAAAAGAACCGAGAGTGTTTGAGAGGAAAGAAAGAAAAGTATTCCTCATTTTCCAATTCCTAGACCTTGAGATAAAATCCTTCGTACTTAATCGACACCGGTAAAAAGGTTAGGAATTTAACGAGTTTCGATTATACATTAAGATTTTAATTTTTCGATGGTTCGATCTTATGTTATAAGCATGTGTTCTTAGGAAAAGATTATGCTAACATGTTTAATTGTTAGTTAATAATGTTTAGTATAGTGTATGTACTTCATTTATGATTTATGTTGGTAGTGGAGTTCAATATGTTTTATTAGAAAATTTTGGGAAATTTTATGTTGAAGTATTGAAGTTACCGAAAATTTGAGAAGGTTTACATGTTGATGTGAAAATTATGTTTGGATGAGATTATAACATATTTATGTTATAGGGCCTTATTTAAGTACTATGGAAAATTAATAGAAATTTTAGAAAAGAATGAGTTCATATATTGAATAGCCGAGAGCTTTTAGGTTGGGAACATGATGTATAAGTTAATTTTGTTAAAATACTATGATGTATTATACTATAGAATGATAAATATGTATTGTGTAATTTTGTTAGAATTTTACAAAAAATATTTAGTGTATGGTTGTATAGGAACCGAAACCTTGAGCATTGATTTCTTGATGTAGAAATTGAAAATGTTGGACTATAGGTTATAATTATGATATAGATCAATGTTGAGACCTTGTATACATTAACTAGAATTTTAGAAAATTATTTGGACAAAAGTTTGATAATAGCCGTGACCTATGTGATCAAATAAGTAATGTTCAAAATTTTCTATAGTTAATATAAATTCATATTAGTGATACTATGATAAAATAGTACACTATATGAATTTAGAAGAATTTTTGGAAGAAGAAGAAATTTATAAGCTTAAAACCGAAAGCTTGTAAATATATATTAAGGATTTTAAATCCTTAATATCAAGAATAAATATATATTATATGTCTAAAAATTATATTAGACATAATTGAACTTTTGAGAATTATTAAACATAGAATATTATGTTTAAGACGAACCGTTATATTAAATAACGTTAAAAGCATAAAATAATGCTTAAGGTATTAAAAGATTAATATTGAAAGAAAATATTAATCAAGTTTATCGACGGCGTGAAAATCGAGAGTTAAAAGAAATCGATTGAAAATCGATTTATATTAATTTATACATTAAAATGTATTTTATTGAAATATTATAACGAAAAGTCAAAATTGTTGACTTTCAAATTAACGTCTGAAATACGTCATAAATACGCTAATACGTGAAAAACGACACTTTTATTTGAATATCTCAATTGTGAGAAAAGATTTCATAATTGAAATCATTTTATTGAATAACGTTATTATATCGTTAATTATTTAACCTAAAAGGTTAAAATGAGGCGTAGATCATATTACGCCTCTCAAGATACGAGAATTATTTTTATTGAAATACGCGTTGAAACGACGATAAAGTTTATTAAAACTTGAATTATTATTATTTATCAAAGTTGAATGAACTTTGAAAATCTCGAAAAGCGTGCTGACAACGTATAAACGTAAATTTTTGCGTAAAGGTGAGACGTGAAGGCTCACACGCAACCGCAGGAGAGCACGCGATCGAAAATCGAAGTTTAAAAGTAAAGGTGGGCTTTACTATACTCAAACCGGTAGAATTTACCAAATGATTTATTTATGATGCTTTATTGCAAGCAAATATTTATGAACCGATTTATTTAATTACCGCCCAAAATATTTATGTTTTATGTATGTATCCAATTCATGATTGTTGATGCATAATGTTGGGTAGCTCCCACTTTATGACATGCTTGAATTCAGATTCTGGAAGTACCCCAAGGATGATGGAGAATTCGTATCCCGTGGCCGAGATGGCCGGATTTTGTGCACCGATTATTTGTGTTGTGTCTTTGAAAGGGTGCTCGGCGGTCACGGCGTCTGTGAGAGGAGGCCTCCTCCAAATAAGAGGAATTGTTGTGGAATGAATTATTGTGGTGGATATGGATCATACATACAAGGAAAATGTCTCACAGCATTTAATCTTATGGAAAATGAAAGAAAATATTTAGTAAGCACGAGTATTTCAATTAAAGCCTCGTGTGTTATTGTGATGGGCGTAGTAATTCAAATGTGATAAATTATTTCGCATGAGCCATCGAGTGCAATCTTGTACTCACCGCATATTTGTTTTAAATGTGCAGGTTGAGCGTATGATGGATGGAGATGTGTCGGAGCAATCGAACCCTTATGAATACGATATATTAGAAACCTTGAATACACATCGTCATATGTGTATTCACACGTTTTTTCTGCAATTGAATTAATTTATCTTGTGATGTTGATTAGTTGAATACTTCGAATATATGAGTCTTGTATATATATTGGATAAAGTTTCTTAATTATTATTCCAAGTATTAGCCCTGTTAAATCGCATTTAGGATCTAGGGGTCATTATAAAGTGGCATCGAGCGGTTCATTCTTTGAATCCAAAACCCTTTTAGAGTTAAGTCTAGATTGAGTCACTAGACCTCTAGAGGTCACCGACAACCGCCGACACTCCATCACATCAAGCTCAACGGAAAAAGGTAAATTATTTTATCATCTTTGAAAAGAAAAATTTGAGATTTATGAATTTGATTTGGTGTCGATAGAACATTATCGACCAATGATTTGGTGTCGATAGAGATTTATGAATTTGATTTGGTGTCGATAGAACATTATCGACAAATGAATTGAAAAAGATTGTAAATAACCATGATTTATCGATTGATTGAAATTTTTTTACAAGAAATGCGTTTGTTTAAAACGAATCGTGTTCGTCATATTGAAATTTTATTCGCAATTCTCCATATTGTTTTGATTAATGACTATTGTCATCCCAAATGAAGTTATGAGAATTGATAATGAAAGTCGTTGGCTCGCCACCAATGTATGATAATGTCATACCCGTAATGTATGGACAAATTTTGGGATAAAATGTTTCAATTCATGTAAATCAATAGAAATTTATTGTTATGAATATTTGAAAATTTTATTTCAATTCCCAAGGATGTTTACGATGATGGGTATGTTATCCCAAGAGAACGTAGACTGTTTAAGACGCATGATCCCAATTGCGAAGAACATAGGAAGATGAATTATTAGAATTTTATTCCATCCTGAGAATCTCGAATTCATAGACGAGAAGAAAATTTAAGCTCATAAATGGAAAAGATGTCAAGACGATGAATGTCACTATGCGATAAGTGACACGAGAATGATTTTTTTTTTGGAAGTTCACGCACGACGGAACTCCAAATCAACTATGACTCTTCGATGGAAACGAAGTAGAAATGTGATCGAAGAATTCGTGAGAGTCAATTAAAGACTGAACTCGCAATCATGCCCAGTCGACCTCGGCTTCGGCACCAGCATGTAAAATTTTGACTTCGCTTCCGGTCAGTTCAGTCCGACCTCGGAAGTCTAGTCCAACCTTGGCAGTGCGACCTCGGTTGTCCACCCCGGCTTCGAGCTCGGCAGGTGCGACCTCGGCAGAAGCGAGCCCGGTGGGTATGAGCTCGACTTCTGACCTCGGCAACGGCAGGTGTGACATCCACCTCGCCAATTTATCTTGACCTCGGTCAGATCATCTCCACCTCGGAAATCAACCTCGGCGTTGACATGTACGCCTTTGGCTTTGATGTCGGCATTATCATGTACGATCAAGCGTTGACATGTACGCCCTCGATTGCGGCGCCGATACTTTCAACCGCTTCAAAGTCGGCTTTAATGACTTCGTCATTATGTCAATAACCTCGGCAATGACCTCGGCATTGGCAAATGACTTCGGCAACAACTTCGACATCGGTATTACTTACGACCTCGGTATCCCGAGCTCGGCATCAGCAAAACTGTTTGCGCAATGTTTTTGTTTTAGTCCGTTCTCCTTCGTTAGAACTCCGATTTACGAACGGTTTTCGCCTACGTACTCCTATCACAGAGTACTATACTTCTTATGAAGAACCAAAGCCCTGATTCCTTCACCAGAATTGACGAGAGTCAGTTGAAGTTAGTTTATAGTTTTATAGAATGAGAACTTTACAAAGGCGATTAGAATCTTAGAATGATATCGAAAGTAGTATTCCCGAGAGTACAAGAGGTGCTATGACATATAGAGGAACCTTTGATGATGACCTATAATGTGTTATATAAAGTTTTAAATTTTTTCATTACTAAATTTCGTCATTGAGTTTAACTCTATGACTAGTTCAAATTGAGAAATCATATAAGTTTCTCACTTTTTCCAAGAGAATTTTCAACCCGAGAATTTAAAATGTTCCTTTGAAACCAAATCCTTGTGTGATGAGAAAATATTTGTGATGGGTCCGCCACCCATATGACCAAAGAAATCTCAAGAGTCATCATTCGGTCTTTGGACCCTAGATCCCAAATTATTCAAATTCAAAGAATATATGGATTCAAATAGTAAGATAAGTTATTTTGAATCACGAACCCATATCTTTTGGAAGTCGACTTGATGTAATTTCTTCAATCCTGGAGACCAATAGGTGAGATGAAGGTTGATTTATCTTGTCACCTAAATTTTGAATTAGTAAGGTGATAAACATCAGGAATGATGTAGGTTGACTTATTTTGATAACCTAAAGGTTGCAGATCAGTAAGGTGACAGACATCAAGGAGATATGATGTAAATAAGATCTCGATGAGACGAGATATTTTTCCTATGATGCACATGGATGCAATGACCCCTGATGGGCTTACCAGATATTGATAACAGTGAAGTTATATCTTCATATGACTGTTATGATAATAAAGTTATGAATAAGATACTCTTTAGCATTGAATGCAAGAGTAAGGGTAAAGAAAAGTATATGATATCTGTGGGATATAATTTCCCTTCACCATGTCATAACAAGAGAGATTACAACTTATCTTTAAGATAGTTGTTTGTCCCTAAACCCTCGTTAGTAGGTTGGACATGTTTAAGAGAAGGAAGATGCATGCAAGATATTCTTTTCAAAGAATATATATATATAATGAATAATAGCATCTCGTAAAATAAATCTCGCCTTATACCTCAATCAATGAGATTATACTTGAACATAATCGATTCCAAGTAGTTAAGACTTGGTTAAACAAACGATAATGAGATTGAGAGATCATAATCCTTGAGATTGTGTGAACAACTAGGATAGTCCTAGTATGTAAATCAAGTATGGAGAAAATGTCTCCAAATCCAAGACATGGAAATGAGATGCTTGGAATTCAAGTTATGGTGTACGAATGTACTGCCTTACCAAGCCATACGACAATAATGACGGTTCTAACCCTGAATGTGAGAACCGAAGTATGACGAAAGTAATATTACTTTCAGATACCATGTTTAAGAAAAAGGGAATATTTCCAAGAGAACAAATGAAACGATTCACATGGAAGGATCTTAAAGTGAATCTAATTGGGAAGATTATCCCCCATACTTTTGTGACGATCAATAAAATAAGATATTAAGTATCTCTAACATTGAAATGAAGTAATCATTGAATGTCGAGAAATGGTAAAGATGTTTGACGTCAAAGCAAACGTATGATATGTCCTCAGTGGACCAAGGATTTTATTCCATGCGAAATTGCATGATGAATCAATAAAGATTAAGAAGAAATGATGTATATCCTAAAAGGATATTACAAATGAAGGCACTAAATGCCGGAATAAGGATTTCCCTTGAAAAGAGTTAAAGTAAGGATATATGAGAGATATATATTCCTAAGATTGATAATGTGAAAAATGGAATTGAATCATTCATACTGGATCAGAAATGAATGATAGTGTCAGGTACATCACGATCTCTACGATGAAATTAAGTTATCGAGATATTAATATCAAGAATAGGTCGATATAGACCTAACCACGAATGCTATTGGTAAAAGCATAACGGTACTGATACCCGAAAAGTATAGGGTGAATGAGGCAACAGAAGGCCATAGCAAGGGAACATAATGTCCCAATGGAAAGGACAATGACATATGAAATAGATGTTTACTTGAATAGACGGGAACACCGTAGACCAAAGCCTATACTTCACACCGAAAACTGAACGAACAAAACCAAGAAGGCCTGATAGGTATGAGAAAGATTTCTCAGCATACCTATAATATTTTTCTTTACCTATAATATTTTGTTCGATATGGGTGCTTCATGTGCTAACATCGCACAAGTATGTGTAGAAACGATAGAACCTAATTCGGGATAAACGAATCAAGAAATGAAAATTTCTTCACCTATATGAGGATTATGGCCGTCGCAGGTGTTGCTCAAACTTAGAATTGGACCTAGGATCACCTAAGGTTCTATCCAATGATTTGGATCATTATACCTATGTGGGACGTAGATATAATTCTAGAGGCAAGAAGTTTCGGAGTTGGCTGTCATTCACGTTATTAGTGACCTGGGCCTAGTCTCTTCGTTAGAGTTTTACGCGACAGGATATTAGTACCCACTATTTTGCTTATGCGAATAAATTTAGAGCGATATACGACTGAAGGTGTAAAATGTAAAATGAGTGATAAGATAAGTGTCATGAGTCGTGGTCGTGGGTTGTCTACAAGTTATATATGTCTTAAAGTGTTTAATTCTTTAAGAGATCCTTTTGTTTAAAATTTCTCTATTGCTTTGTGATTTAAGTCCGACTTATCTAGCAATATCCGCTTACGATGGCGAAAAGGAATAATACTGGTAAGAAGATAACCACAAGGCCTACAAGCTTAGAACTCACACAGCATATCGCTCTTTACTATAATCCGGCATGAATTTAGGACATGCTGAGGAATTTCTGCACCGTTGGAAGGATGCTCAGAACTATGGAGTTACGGATGAGGATGGTATCCAGAGGTTTATTAGTCGCTTGCCAACGGAATGGCAAAAGTTTGCAAAAGAAGTATCAAGAGAATATCTTCGCATGCGTAAAGCTCCAAGACTCAAGTGCAGACCTACCGGATTTGTCGACCGACTCAAGCATACATATTATGCGATGGAACTGCACCTACTAGCACTTGTCCGGTCCTCGCAAGTCACCCAAGATGGTACAAAGGAGTGGTTGTACCGATGTCCCAAACGCCGCCCCACGCCCCGTGCCGCGGATTATACCCGAAAGTGGATGAGAATGGCAAGAGGACAAGATCATACCGCCTCGTGGACTGGGGAGTTACCTCTACCAACCCAACCATACTTTTCGATAAAAGCAACATGTAACTGTGTCAAGAAGAAACGGAGAGCAACTTGACCGGCTCTAAAGGAATAGATCATCGGGGTATGAGGCAGAACGCATGCAGAAAAAGGCAAGTTTCCAAGTGATGAGTACGATTCGATGAAGGCCACTCAGAGACGTAGAATCTCATGATGACATGAGACTTATAAGTAAATAATGGTTTATGTTGAAATTGGTGTGGTTAGAATATGTAAAATAAACATAGTTTGGAGTATGTAGTAAATGTGTTAAATGGTGTCAAAATTTTGAGTGTAAAAGAACTAGATGCTATGAAATTGGCTCACGGTAGACCAACCCTTGTAATTAATGTATGAAAAGTCCTCACCGAGGCATTTTGATGTAATATATTTTATATGATCCTCGTAGAATAGTATCCAAAATACGTAAGATGAATGGTTCCAATAAGATATGGTTACCATGAGATAATACTTAAGCCTTCGGACTAACAAATGCACCAAACGATCATGAACCTCAAAATCGAAAGTGTTTCATATATATATTTAGACAACTTTGTCTTAATCCTTATGAATAATGTTCTTATCCATACTAAGAGCGAGAAAGAACATAAACAATGTCAAGTATCGCCTTTAAATTTAAGAGTCGGCAAAATTTTGCCAAGAACAGTATTGTGAATTTCGGCTTAAAGAAATATTCCTCAGGCACATAGTGTCTTTACAAGGAATCAAAGTAGATCTATCAAAGGATAAAGCAATTAAGAATGAAAGTCGTCAATGACCTTATAAGAGGTTATAATCTCTAATTAGATACAAATGAGGATGAAATGACATAGCAATGGATTTTATGACGTGTTTCGCTAAAGTCATAAAATGTAACACTACTATATGGGTAGAGTGATCCGACTCACCAAATATGCTCATCTCTACCTATTCGATGACTCGTGAGGTCTGGTAATTAATCTCACCGTACATAAAGGAAATCGATCTTTACAAGGGTCCCAATACCTATCACTTTAGATAGAGATTCCAAGTTTACCCTAGATTTTGAGCTAGCTCACCAAAAGTGAGTTATGCACTATATTGAACCTTATCGTAGATGCCCTCACGCATGATGGCCGATAAAAAGGCGATATGAATATTTAGAGATACGATGAGAACATTAGTGTTAAATCAAGGTACAAGTGGGAACATGTTTTACCACTTATTAAGTTTACGACGACCACAATCGCAAGCAACGATTGACATAGCCACACGTGGCATTATATGGAAAGAATATCACCACCACTTTATTGTAATAAAGTAGGTGAGAGAAGGTATAAGGTCTCGACATCGTAAATGAAATGATAAAGATATTTGCCAAATAAGGCAAAGACCGAGAAGCTCAAGATGCATCAAAGTCTTACGCTAGTATGTGAGATCCGAACCGCATTAATGCGAAACGAAGTTCCTCGAGATTTCTCCATCGAGGAAATTATTAAGTTTAAAGTACAAGGAATGTTGAGATCACGCTTTATAGGACCTTACGAGATCCTAGAAGTAAAAGGCCCAGTAGCCTATAGATTGGTACTTCCACCAAAATTTGGGGAATGTACATAATGATTTTCCACGTGTCACGCCTAAAGAAATATGAATATGACCCAAATCACGAATTCTTCATAATGACGTGATCTTTAACTCAAATATGAGTTGTGATGAACATCTACGACTATTTGATCGTATGATTCAATGATTTAGAATTAAATTGGTTCATGAAAGTCCAAATGGATAAACCATGGACAAAAGAAAATCACGTGGAATTTAAGATGTTATGGTGCTAAGATACCCCATATTTTTTGATGTATGTAAATTTCGGACTAAATTTCTTTAAGGGGTGGAATGTAATACCCGATTATTTAAACGCCTAATTACTTATATTAATTTAAGTAAATTAGAGTATTGTTATGATAATTTGATTACCAATATATCGAATAATGATTTCGATTATTGTTGGAATAATAAATTCTATATTTTATTCACAAATAATGTGAATCGAGAAATACGAATATGTAACGATTTCAACAAGATTATTTCAACGTCGATCACAGATCGATAATTGAAATTTCGTAATCTTTTCTAAGTGTTTAAGCTTAGAATTTTATTCCATTATTATTGGAATAATTTAATAAAGTGATTACAGCTTTATTACGACCATTCGAGATGAGTCGATAATTAACGTTGAGACGCTTCAAACGTTAACGTTTAGAGACGACTTGAGAATCAAGTCTAACGATCAAGGAATTATGATATTTAAATTCCTATGATTATTTTATATAATTAGAATATTATTTAGCATTGAATTAATGCTAAAAAATTTTGGAAATTATATTTGTGATTATTTAAGATTCTCGAAAACCCTAAATCGAGAATTAGGGTTTCTACTTATGGATTGATTCCAATAATTTTTCCTATGATATAATTTATCATCTAAGACATATATTATGTTATATATCTATAAATGGCAAAGAAATAAAATATTTAGCATTTAGAATGGAAAAGTGCCGTGAGCTTTGATATGTAGGATTTCATGAATTGAATTTTTCTATCTTTTTGCCATGTGATGATATAAAAGTATTATTATGATATTTTACACCTAAAACAAGGAAATTAAATGAAATCAATCAAGTGGAATGTTATGTGCTAATAATAGCCGTGTGTAATGTTTGGAATTAAGGTGAGAAGGAATTTTGAAATAACTTTGATGACCTACTCACATTTGGTAATGTGAAGACTTAATTACATTGTGTAAGATACATTAACTATGATGACATATACATTAATGAGTCATAGGCAAAATTCATGTATCTTCCTTGTACAAATGAGAATGGACGGTGGTTTCCAAAGTGTGAAATCACTTTCATTTTGTTTTGTTCAATAAAAGGTATTGTGAAGCTTTTAATTTGTGTAAGGGATATTTTACTATGGGTGATGTATTACATTGGTAAAAGCATAGATATTATATACATGAATAGCAAGTTCACGCCAACTTTGTGAATTGTTTGCTATGTTATGAATTAAAATTTCTTCTCTTGGAGCATAAGAGTGACCGACGGTTCTCAACATCCCAAAGCAATAGATATTTCATTGAATTGATCAAGAAATGTGTAAAGAGGGTAGTAACTTTCATGATGTGTCATAGCATGATTTTGTTGACTAAGTATGTGAGTATAGATATTTAAACTCACCTTGTGTATAATGAGAGGTAGCCGACGGCCATACCTCACAAAAGCAAATGAATTCATTTTGTTTTGTTCAAGACAAAGTGTAGAGATTTAATATCAAGGAATAAGACTTGATTCCATTCAATAAAGTGTGTAAGATGTACATTACTATGGCATTAAAAAGGTGATGAGTCACAAAGTTAAATAAAAAGTCTTGCTTACTTGTTGTGTGTGTTGGAACCGTGAGGTGATAAAAATCTATGTATTGTTTGTTTAGTCTTTTAAGTGTGCCAAGTGATATATAGATATAATAGCAAAGCCTCTTCATTCCCTTATCTTAAAAAGAACCGAGAGTGTTTGAGAGGAAAGAAAGAAAAGTATTCCTCATTTTCCAATTCCTAGACCTTGAGATAAAATCCTTCGTACTTAATCGACACCGGTAAAAAGGTTAGGAATTTAACGAGTTTCGATTATACATTAAGATTTTAATTTTTCGATGGTTCGATCTTATGTTATAAGCATGTGTTCTTAGGAAAAGATTATGCTAACATGTTTAATTGTTAGTTAATAATGTTTAGTATAGTGTATGTACTTCATTTATGATTTATGTTGGTAGTGGAGTTCAATATGTTTTATTAGAAAATTTTGGGAAATTTTATGTCAAGTATCAAGTTACCGAAAATTTGAGAAGGTTTACATGTTGATGTGAAAATTATGTTTGATGAGATTATAACATATTTATGTTATAGGGCCTTATTTAAGTACTATGGAAAATTAATAGAAATTTTAGAAAAGAATGAGTTCATATATTGAATAGCCGAGAGCTTTTAGGTTGGGAACATGATGTATAAGTTAATTTTGTTAAAATACTATGATGTATTATACTATAGAATGATAAATATGTATTGTGTAATTTTGTTAGAATTTTACAAAAAATATTTAGTGTATGGTTGATAGGAACCGAAACCTCGAGCATTGATTTCTTGATGTAGAAATTGAAAATGTTGGACTATAGGTTATAATTATGATATAGATCAATGTTGAGACCTTGTATACATTAACTAGAATTTTAGAAAATTATTTGGACAAAAGTTTGATAATAGCCGTGACCTATGTGATCAAATAAGTAATGTTCAAAATTTTCTATAGTTAATATAAATTCATATTAGTGATACTATGATAAAATAGTACACTATATGAATTTAGAAGAATTTTGGAAGAAGAAGAAATTTATGTTTAAACCTAAAGCTTGTAAATATATATTAAGGATTTTAAATCCTTAATATCAAGAATAAATATATATTATATGTCTAAAAATTATATTAGACATAATTGAATTTTTGAGAATTATTAAACATAGAATATTATGTTTAAGACGAACCGTTATATTAAATAACGTTAAAAGCATAAAATAATGCTTAAGGTATTAAAAGATTAATATTGAAAGAAAATATTAATCAAGTTTATCGATTTGCGTGAAAAATCGAGAGTTAAAAAGAAATCGATTGAAAATCGATTTATATTAATTTTATACATTAAAAATGTATTTTATTGAAATATTATAACGAAAAGTCAAAATTGTTGACTTTCAAATTAACGCACTGAAATACGTTCATTAAATACGCTAATACGTGAAAACGACACTTTTATTCAATATCTCAATTGTGAGAAAAGATTTCATAATTGAAATCATTTTATCAATAACGTTATTATATCGTTAATTATTTAACCTAAAAGGTTAAAATGAGATCAGATCATATTACGCTCTCTCGAGATACGAGAATTATTTTTATTGAAATACGTTGAAACGACGTATAAAGTTTATTAAAACTTCAATTATTATTATTTATCAAAGTTGAATGAACTTTGAAAATCTCAAAAGCGTGCCAACGTGCTAAACGTAAATTTTTGCGTAAAGGCGAGACGGAAGGCTCACACGCAACCGCAGGAGAAGCACGCGATCGAAAATCAAGTTTAAAAGTAAAGGTGGGCTTTACTATACTCAAACCGGTAGAATTTACCAAATGATTTATTTATGATGCTTTATTGCAAGCAAATATTTATGAACTGATTTATTTAATTACCTGCCCAAAATATTTATGTTTTATGTATGTATCCAATTCATGATTGTTGATGCATAATGTTGGGTAGCTCCCACTTTATGACATGCTTGAATTCGATTCTTGGAAGACCCCAAGGATGATGGAGAATTGTATCCGTACGAGATGGCCCGGATTTTGTGCACCGATTATTTGTGATCGTGGCCGAAGGGTGCTCGGCTAACACGGCGTCTGTGAGAGGAGGCCTCCAAATAGTAGGAATTGTTGTGGAATGAATTATTGTGGTGGATATGGATCATACATACAAGGAAAATGTCTCACAGCATTTAATCTTATGGAAAATGAAAGAAAATATTTAGTAAGCACGAGTATTTTCAATTAAAGCCTCGTGTGTTATTGTGATGGGGCGTAGTAATTCAAATGTGATAAATTATTTTCGCATGAGCCACCGAGTGTAATCTTATACTCACCGCATATTTGTTTTTAAATGTGCAGTTGAGCAGATGATGGATGGAGATGTGTCGGAGCAATCGAACCCCTTATGAATACGATATATTAGAAACTCAATACACATCGCCATATGTGTATTCACACGTTTCGATGCAATTGAATTAATTTATCTTATGATGTTGATTAGTTGAATACTTCAATATATGAGTCTTCAGATATATTCGATAAAGTTTCCTTAATTATTATTCCAAGTATTAGCCCTCTAAATCGTACTTAGGATCTAGGGGTCATATAACAGCTTTATATACTTTAGTAATAACCGTGGTTTGAATATATTGTAACGAACTTACTATGTTGGGAGAAAATCTTTGTTTCCCTTCCATAAGTTACATACAAAATTACCCACATTCATAATATTACTATCAAAACTATCAAATTTTCAATGAAGTGACAAAAAAGTCCTTAAATGTGACAAACTTAGTGTGAAAAACATTGCAATTCCGACATGATTATAACTAATGACTAGTCGTCGATCGACTGTTAGTAAATTCCACTAGCATCTCGTCGAAAGCTAGTGAATTCACTAACCGCCATCATTATTCCTAAATAATTATCCACCCATTCGTGTTGTGCCCATTCATTTTTCCCAGACATATTCCACTAGTCGCCCATGAAGTGGGTGGCTAGCTGCCTACATTCATTACATCAGCTAGCCACCACTAGCTAACGGTTGGAGTTAGTGAGTGTGAGCGCTAACATCTAATAGGAATGATAAATTTAGAATGCAAGTTATGATTGTTGGTGTTTTTTCCTATTAACACTTTTATAGAAGCAATGAATTGAGGTGGTACAAAGACTTGCACGAGTTATATTACTGAGGAATTGTGAAAAAACCAGAGCCAAGCAGGTCCACATTTCAAATCCCATATAATTTTGCGGCGTAAGGTTCATATTCAATCATAGAGTTGCAACGCACATGCAGTTTATGAAAGTTAATGGACTAATATTAGTGATGAGCTTAATTAATTAAGTATTGGATATTAATTAATTGAACCCTAAAGCCCATTCAACTAGGTTATGGATAATATATATAATGGATATCTAATCATTGTGATTAGGGAATTAGACCATTATTGAGAAACACAGAAAACTACCGTGAAATTCAATTGGAGATTCTTCGCTTCTCTCGTTGGATTTCAATATCGAGGAATTGTTCGCGACCGATTGGCATACACGTGGATACCATAGTTGTGGAAATGCTCGTAGGATTCCTTGGAAGCTTTACTACTACCTGAAGCGTTATAAACACGTAAGTCTTCGATCCTCGTGTTCTAGGGCTCATCGCATGCTTTAATTATAGATCTAAGATCAGTTCTTGATTGTATTATTCCGCTACGCATTAGATGTTGTCGAGAACGAATCCTAACAGTTTATACAGTTGCATCATTAATACGCCGTACAACTGAATTTGGCAAATCTTTCGACTTGAAAGATGCATCAGTATCAAGAATTTTGAGTCGGCCCACCGCTCAATTTTATTTTATACATCCAACTGAAATTTAATCTTATTTGAATTTGTTTCTAGGAAACCCACCTGGCAACTAGTTTCTTAGAAAATTGTTGTGTATCTAAAGTCTTGTGATTCTTGTTGAGCCACACAGTAATAAAATTAATCTCGACCCTTTGAAAGAAATTTGGAGTCTCGAATTCATCATCGCCAGCAAGAATCCATTGACAAACGACATGCAGAATCAATCAATATACTTAGGAAATGACATAATAACATAATGAAAATAATTGTTTGCCGAAGCAGAGTAGGATTTCCCCCGCTGGTAAAGATAGTCGGAATCAATAATGACAACCTTATTAATGTTCATGCGGGCAACGTCGACGTCGACGTCCACTCGATGTCCTTGAGCGCCGGCCGGAGATCCGTGCTGCAGAAGTTGTTGTACTCGAGCGTGTCGCCGCTCGACTTCTTCACCTCCACCACCAGGAACGACGGCGTCAACACGAATATATCCGCCGCGATCCCCAGCTTCCCCTTCCTTCCGCTCTCCTGCCCCTGCAGCCTCACGCACGACTCGCTCTTCCTCACGCTGAAATTCATCGTCCTCCCCACCTCTTCGATTCTCGAGATCACGCTGCTCGCCGGCCTCGTCGTCGCGAACCTCAGCTCCTCTCTCTCCACCCTCTTCTTCTCCTCGAAAAGCGGCGACAGATTAAACCCCTCCGATAAGGAGATAATGTGAAACGCGTTCAGCGTCTCTGTTTTCTTCCCCTTCGCAACATCTTCCTGGTCCTCCTTGTCTTTAGGTATCGGCATTGATTTCTTAAACCACGGCGAGCTCATGATCTTCGCGGTGCTGATCCTCGCGCTCGGATTCGGCTCCAGCATCCGGCTGATCAGCTTCCGAGACTCCGGCGACAGCCACGGCGGGCACTTGAAGTCGCCTCTGTAGATCTTCCGATACAGAGAAACGATGCTGTCGTCCTGGAACGGCAGGTAGCCGGCGAGGAGCACGTAGAGGATGACGCCGCATGACCAGATATCCGCCTTCGCGCCGTCGTACCCCTTCCTCCCGATCACCTCCGGTGCCACGTAGGCCGGCGTGCCGCACGTGGTGTGCAGCAGGCCATCCTGGCGGAGGTGGTCCGGCAGCGCGCTTAGGCCGAAATCCGTGACCTTCAGATTCCCATGGCCGTCGAGGAGGAGGTTCTCCGGCTTCAGATCGCGGTGGTAGACGCCGCGGCTGTGGCAGAAGTCGATCGCCGAGATCAGCTGCTGGAAGTAGCTCCTGGCGGCATCCTCCCGGAGGCGGCCGCGGGAGATCTTTGCAAAGAGCTCGCCGCCGCGGACGAGCTCCATGGCGAAATAGATCTTGGTCTTGCTGGCCATGACCTCGTGGAGCTCGACGATGTTGGGGTGGTGCACAAGCTTCATCACCGAGATCTCGCGCTTCACCTGCTCCATCATCCCCACTCGGATCACCTTCTCCTTCCCCACCACCTTCATCGCCACGCTCCTGTTCGTCTGCAGATTTCTCGCCAGGTAAACCTTCCCGAAGGTTCCGTGCCCTAGCAGCCGCCCCAATTCGTATTTGCCATGAAGCACGCCGCGTTTTTCTTCCGATCCCATCGTCGCAGTTGTTCGATTGTTGATGAGAGAGAGAGAGAGAGAGATGTGAGGATTGGCGGTGGATGGCGGCGAGCTCACCCGTCTTCCACGTGTTTGCGGTGGCAGTTTCGGCCGCTGGTTAGTGGTTTTCCTCTGCTAAATTGGGGGTTAGAAACCGCAATTCTTATCATCTCTCTGCATTCCCTCTCAGGGATCTATCTCTCTCCGGTTATGCACAGAGATATATATTAGCAATGCTTCACCTTAATCTTCACAGAGATGAGCATTTAAATTTCAGCACATCTCTTTCTGCACTCAGCTCGGAGCGGTGTATTTATACGAAATTCTGAGGACATATCTGTCATTATACTCTCGCTGTTGCAATTTCAATCGGACGGCTGTAGGCAGGAAATCCACACGTGTGTGAGATCCTGATGATATGCAACTGACTAGTTGGACTTACTTACTCAGCACGTGGGACTACTGCTTTCCATTTTACTAGGGAAATTGGTAATTTTGTTTCGAAAAACCGCCACTCCCTCGTGTCGCGTTTGGCTTTGTTTCAAATCCCGCCTAAAATGTGCAAATCAGTGCAGGGAAGGAAATGCATTCACAATATAGCCGTCAGTGCTACTGCGCAACCAAACGGAGCATTAGATGAAGCGGTACTGTGACTAAATTTTACCTCGGTAGAATTGGTATATTACAAGGTAATAGATTCAGTGGGACCTGTATATTGATTAGTAACACACTGACAGCGAGAGATAGTGTTGTGAATCTTGATAACAATTTTTTTTTTTTTTGATATCACGAAACCCGCAACTGCTACTCTGTGACGCACTGTGAAACCCCACGCTCATATAAAATACCGTCAAAACAAACATATTACATACATATATATATATATATATATATATATATATATATAGCACTACTTGATAACAATTATTTTAATTGTTTAGGGATTAATTGACAAGTATTGCTATATATATATATATGTATATAATTAGATATATTAGTCATTTTATATACTATGTAATTATGTTGCCTTAAATACCAATTTAGTGATTTGAATTACTTATTATACCCTTAGAGAAAAATTGAATAGATTAGGTTGATCTAAAATTCAAATTTTAAATTTAATGACAAAAACAAATTTTTGATTCCCATAATATACTCCTCCGTCCACCAAAACGTGTCTTGGTGCATGTGTTTTAAGAAATCAGAAGTGAGTGAAAGTAAATGATATAAAAAGGTGTGCTATCGAGATAATAAATAAATATATTAATTGGATCGTGAGTGTAAAAAGGCGCCATGAGTGTTTTTGTAAATAAGTGGATAAGTTGAGAGTGAAAATGTAAAGTTGGTGTTTCTAAAAAGAAAAGTGTACATTTTGGTGGACTAATCGGTGCGAATTAAATGCACGTTTATAGTGGACGGATGGAATATTAAATTAGTTAAACCAGCTTAACATCATGATTTTTGGATTTTTCTTTTCTTATGGGAAGATTTTGCTGGCAGTGAACAATGTTGGATTTTTTAAATTATGGATTACATCGTCTCCTTTGCTTTTTCTTTTTTCTGGTTTGGACTTATCTTTCTCTTCCATTGTAATTGCCTACGCTATTGAAAACTCCTTCGGGTATCTGGATATGCAATTGAAGACTATATTTTGGATATAAGCACGGAGAATTAATAATAAAAACCTAATTTGGGATGGAGAAAGTATAAGATATAAGATAAAATTAGAAGGGTATATATATATTAAAAAAGTAGACCAACAACTTGGAGGATCGACATCTTGACTGAGAATCAGAAGGATATATATTAAAAAAGAAGACCAACAACTTGGAGGATCGACATCTTAACTGAGAATTCCTCTCAAGAAAAAAAAAGTGCTTATATTAATTTTGGATATGCACTTAATTAATTCGCCATGCTCGATGAACAAAATATTGGATATGCATTTAATTAATTCAGCAATCATCAATTCGAGCATGGATGAATATTTTGTAAAATATTGGATATGCACGATAATTTTGTAAGTTGATTTTGATACCATATCATTTGATGATTACTATGGATGAATATTTTGCTCCATATAAGGATATTCACAATTATATAAGGGTATGTATGTAATCATATAAAATAAACATTAACCGAGTCAGATGAATTTGAATCTATTGATAAATTATGTCTTAATTATGTGTTTTGATTAGATCCAAAAATCCATTGATGATTATACGATGTAACATAGTGTTGCTCACATGTTAGGGAGTTAGCCTTTTGGTTACTGAGCCAACCATCAAGGATTTCAAGCAATATCGAACTAGTCGATCGAAGAAGTTTCAAGATTAGCTAAATCAAGAGAAGCATTATGAAGATCGCAGACTAAAGATTGAAGACTGAAGTACATAGATACTGATGAACAATGATATCAAGATCAAGATCGAGATCAAGACTCAACTGAAAATAAAGGAGTCAGAATATGATTCACCAAACTGATAAAAGATCGAGTCCAGCCGCTAATAAGACAAAGAGCAGACTCGACTGATACGACCTAAAGTCAACATACCGAAAAGATATGGAGTCAACTCAATCAAGCAACATAGAGTTATTTAAACTGAGAGTGTTGACTTGCCACGATCGTAGCGTATCCGCAGAAGATCTCGACATGCCGTAACTACTATCCAGATTTGCAGAGCTACAAAGGTAATGATGATTCGATAGCGACTTACGATGATTCAAACAGACATATTTCAAATGAAAATGAAATGGATATGATTGGTGCTCCTTCCAAAGGATACTATTCATCATCCGCTCGATAAACACGCACATAATCCAATATTTGAAGGTTATCAAATGCTGCACATTCAAATATTCCTAAGCAATCGTAGCTAATTTCTCAAGAACAATCACTCATCGGTTTCAAATAAGGAAGTACCTAAAGTATTATAAGTAAATCAAGCTCAAATATACTTATCCACTCGTGATTTTAGTATACACTTCCTTATATTATCGATACATTCTCAGATTATCTTAAGCTTAGAAATATTGAGTTATCGCCAATGACAGCTCAAACTTTAGTTGAAAACCCTCTATTCAAAATCCTCCAAGTTTAAGTAGAAGTTGAGCAAGTAAGCAACGGCGTTAGTTGTCGAAAGCTCGCTATCTCGCACCGTAGCGAAGTTAGGTCGATCGCACCCGAAGCGCCGATGCTTTCAGCACCAAGAAGCATCGAAAGACCACTAGTTAGGCGGGATATAGAAAAGGTTAAAGTCCAGATCTAGATTGTCACGATCGACTTTGCTAAGTATAGCTATCTTGGGAAACATGACCAGGACGGAAATTAGAGAGGGGATAGAAGGGATCGAACCGCTAACTAAAAGTCGATCGATAACCGCAAATATAATCAAGTATTTTGCAGCGAAAACATAGTCGAGACATACATATGAAGACGTATCTCGGCATTCTTTAACTAAACCGACAATAGCTCGGTTCGCACTTCACCATTCACATCACGCTCAACCGCACATTTAGAAATATATGGGGTGAGTATAAAGCACTCGATGGTCACATGTCGAAGATACATACATACAGAGCAACCGTATCGTCATGCCATCTCAACAAGACGCAGCGGTTTTATCTTAAAGGCCAGCTTACTAAATTCTTTGAAGAAGCTAAAGTTCGATCGTACTAAGTTCTGTTTCAATCACCATATCCATAACATTGTTGTGTCCGGAGCGAGGCCTCATTCCACGTCAACGAATCGTCAACCTTAGATGACCTCGGTCACTTGGTACACAAATCTGCCTAGGTCCCAGCACGACCGATTCGATTCTCGAATTTTCGCATAGTTAAACACGATAGTAGATACACAAATCTCAAAACATTTACGGCAAGACAATATTTGAAGATTTTAGTTCAAAGATTTTGAAAGAAATAATCGTTGAATGAATCATTTGATTGCTATATAAGAAAGTTCACCTTTTAGTATTATTACTCACAGATCACAGACTTTTTTGCTATTTCTTTGTCACCGCCTTCCAACCTTTATCGCAAGAATTATAAATAAGAATTTCAAGCGAATGACCATTCTTATTGAAAGAATTTCTAAACTTTATTCAATACGATTTTATTAGGGATTTTACACTCTTTACTAATACTAGCGGTAAAAGTTGGAAGACGAAGTGACAAAGAAGTAGCTAGAAAAGTGCGTGGTCCTGTGAGTAATAGTACTAACAGGTGGGCTTTCTTATATATAAAAAATCAAATGATTCATTCAAGCGCTTATTTTCTTTTCAAAATCTTCGAACCGAAAATCTTTCAAATATTGTTCTGCCATAAATGTTTTGAGATTGTGTATGATACCTATCTATGTTTCGTTATGCCAAAATCCGAGAATCGAACCAGTCTCGTGCTAGGACCCCCAGGCAGATTTGTGTATACAAGTGACCGAGAGTCATCCTAAAGGGTCGATCGGTCCTAGGACCGTAGAAGGAGGCCTTCCCGGACACAACAATAGTTACAGATATGGTGATTACAAGATAACTTAGTCCGATCGTATTTAACTTAGCTTCACAAAAGAATTTAGTAAGTTTGGGCCTTTTATGATAAAACCCATTATGCATCATGAGATGGCATGACAATTTTCGCTTTACACAAGTATGTATGTATCTTCGGCATGTGACCATTGAAAGTGCTTTGTACTCAGCCCTGCATATATTTCTAAATGTGTAGGTTGAGCTGTGATGTGAATGGTGAAGTGCAGAGCCTAGCTTTGTCTAGTTTAGTTAAAAAATATCCCGAGATACATGTCTTCATACGTGTATCTCAGCTATGCTTTTTCGCTGCAAAATACTTGATTATATTTTAATTACGGTTATCAGTTCAACTTTTAGTTAAGCAAGTTCGATCTCTTTCTATCCCCTCTTCTAATTTCCCATCCCTGGTCATGATTTCCCAGCTTTGCTATCCTTAGCAAAGTCCAGTCGTGACAGAATGGTATCAGAGCAGTTCGCTTGCTTTGAGCCTAAAGTTCTTTTCAAGTTAAGTCTAGTTAAACTCACTGCACTCTTTAATGCTTGGTCGACAAGGCTCAAGACTCCATTACATCACGCCAAAGAGATTGAAAGGTAATCCATTTCAAAACTGCTTAAGATTTCATAGACGCCTTCTGAAAGTTTTGAAAGAGTCATGCAGATATGAAGTTGTTACAAGAGCAAAAGTTTAAAGTTTTCGACGTACAAATATTTAGAAAAGGTTATGCAAGTGTATAATTTTTCATATTATGCTAAAATTTATATTTTAGCAGTTTAGTTTTCTTTCAAAAGTTGAGTTGAAAACTTTTCGAGTATGGAGTTTGAAATTTCAAAGTTTACGAGAAAGTTTACTAAGTTATAATACTTGTATGCTTTGAACGAGTTAAATTTCCCTCAAAGAACATAGAATGCTTTAAGATGCTTGATCTTTCTTGCATTAACTTAGAAGTGGACGAGACAAAGTTTAGTTCTATCTTCACTACAGCTTAAAGTGAGAGTGAAGAATCTTAGTTATTCTTTTACCACAAGTTACGAGTGGAGGCCATTTCATCGTAGTCAACTAGGAGGAGGAACAAGGAAGTCACCAAAGAGCGAGAAAGAATCAAGAACAAAATGCAATGCAACTTAAAGTCGAATGTCACCGTAAGCCGCTGACATGGGCATAGTCCTTCGCTCGCTTGTACACACGCCGAACATCGATTCGACTATCGCTTACTCGATAATCCACCTACTTGCATCATGGTTCGCACGGACTACTTACGCTCAAACGATTAAGTTAGTTGTATATTGAGCTAAGTTCTTTTTCAACCCTTCAGTTATCACTACGTAAGTGGTTACAGTTAAAAAAAATTAAAAAATTGAGATGGTAAGAAATATGAATTTATTGAAGATTATGTCTAAGCGAGACATGAAGACAAACAATATGCTAAGAACTCTTATAGCTTGAGAGCTTTTAAGTATGTTAAGGAATCGTTGCAGCTTACACCAACAGCTTTGGTATTTGAGTTATTGAACCCCATGACCCAGTTTCAGTTGAGATACCATTTGAGTTTTTAACTCTATGATTAAGCAAAGACAATTAGATTAACTAGTGAGTTGTACATAAATATTCTACCTTTATCACATAGCAGTTTGAGATCAATGCATCGTTTTTCATAGTTAGTTTATGATGCAATAATTATGCTATAAAAGGATTTAATCTTAATAATTTGTCTAGTAGTCTGAAGGACTTTAGAATGATGAGAAGAACAGAGCTAGAATATAAAAAGGCTAGAATATAATCTCAAGTTCAGTAAAGTTTACTCATATCCCCACAAGGGCGATGGAGTTTCATATTCAAAACTGTTTATCCATGTGATTGAGATGTGATTGTGATGGTTCTGATCACCCCATATGATCAAGAAGATCTCAGTAGTCGTCTTTTGGGTTTTTACATCCTTATGTCTCCGTCTTTGTTCGAAGGCCAGTTGAGGTTCGACAATGAGTTAATTATTCAACTCTTTAGTCAGTTTATTTCTACCCTCTGGTCAAATCATTTCGACCTTATGGTCAGCCGTCAATTCGGAAGCGGGTCGTTACATAGATTTACTTATGTACCCACAACAAGATCACCAAATATCGATTGATTGTATTATCAGTCCGTGGATATAGGAGTTGATCTCTCTGAACCATGTAAAAACTAAGTGTTCCTTACTTTCAGTGTCATCTTTAACTTGCATACTGTTAAACTGAATATCATCTGCACCACAACATAACATATTGTTTCGAAACTCGCTATCAACATAAGTTTGATATTAAAAAAAATAAACTAAAAACTGTCTAAACTAATATTTGATTAAGCGACCGACACCATCAAAGTTGAAACCATGTTGCCTTCACAAGTAAGCTTCACTTACCTGTACACAGTAGCTACAATTTAATAGGGATGGTTTGGAATTAATTTATAATAACTAAAATGTTTAGTTAAACTTAAAATTTCTCTTCAAAAGTGTGTTAAGTCTTTAGCTTGATTCCTGTTGATTGTTCTAGTATTAGGATATTGATAGGATATGGCCCAACTACGTGCCCAAGCATCGTGCCCAATACAAGTAAAGTCGACATCAAGCTCGGCCCGACAAGTTCGCCCAAGAAGACCCCTAAACCGTGGGAACGAGAAGGCTCGGCCATATCTACAAGAATCCTAATTGAGAAGGATATGATTAAGATCCTATCCAAGATCTCGAATCCTAGTTAGAGAAGACCTCGATTTAAGATCTAGGTCAAAATAATTGTGTATAACAGAGGCTAGATTAGACGAAATAGATCATACACACTCTTTGTAATCGCTTTCGACACATTCAATACACGAATATTTCTCTCCGCCTGCGGACGAGATCTTATTCATAGATCGAACCACGAAACTTGGTGTTCTCAAGATTTATTTCTTTACGAAATTAAGATCGATCATCGCGCCGCTCTGGGAACCGAAATCTTGTGTTTTCGATCAACCACCGCTTATAAGGAAATAATCATGACCAGTACACCGTGGTTATGCATCCAGACCGCTGCCGGCAACAACAACGCCGACGGCGAAGGAACGCCGAGCCCAAATGGAAGAGCCCAATCGAGAAGAAACCCCAAGGACATGTCCAAAGTCTTGACGAGCACGGCACCCCGCCCGCAGGAGGCAAAAGTTACCATAGCGGCGAAATCGCAGCAACAATCCGTGGGAACGTCCGACAGTAGTAAACCTCGACGACGCCGCAAGGGGTTTCTCGAGAAAATAGGAGAGCTTTCCAAGACTCTCGAAGTTAATGTGGTCGGCCACGCCCCAAGACAGAACGCCAAAGCCTCATCTAGGTACGAGGCATCACAACGGAGGTCGGGCCCAAACCGACCGCGCAAGCGAACGAGCAACGCGAGAGACGCTGATCGCCGCTGAAGCCGCCTCGATCGCTTAACGAATCCATTCAATAACTCCGCCCCGCCTCCAAGCGGACGAGCAGCATGAAAAGGCATCATGGCCGCCGTGAGGTCGGTCCGAGTCACCTAAACGAGTTCGATCGTCAACTCGCCCCAATCTTCGTAGGATGGCTTCACGATGGTACGGAAAATAGTCACCCCGCTCTCAAACAGGATACTCAACACTTTCCCGTGATAAGTACCGGTACCAAGCATCGCCCCTATGACGGGTCGAGGGATCCATGTAACTTCCTCTCGCAGCCCAATACAACATGATCAACCAACGCCCTCACCGCTCATATGTGTAAACTCTTCCCGGAGTTACTGTCACGACAACGCCCGCAGTGGTTCGACAGCCACCCACGGGAAGCACGGCCCTATCGCGACCGATGGCGCCTTCCATCGGGTTCTTCCGTAAGGCGAGTCAAAAACGCCGCCGCACACCTCCTCACCATAAGGCAAAGCCGTAACGAGTCCATCAAAGCGACTTCACGACGAGGTTTAACAAGGAGTGTTTGAAGGTCAAGACGGAACGACTGTTAGTCATCTCGCCTTCCAAAACGGCATCTTGCCGGGGCCTTATACAGAGATCGCTGGCACGAACCCAGATCGCGACAGAAGTCATGGGCGATAGCCAACCGTTCGCCAAAGCGGACGAGGTCGACAAGAAAGCGCCAAGCGTATAAGGCAGGCCTCGAAAAAGGAAGAAGAGATGAAGGAAGGAAGATCGAACCAAGGCAAGTTACTGAAAGATTACATCGCCTATAAGGTCCAGTGCTCGGTCCGGCGACGCCTGAGCGACCTCAATACACCCCGCTGACGAAGCCGAGGGCGTAAATCTACGACCTATATGAACTCGCTCGAGAAGCCTCGACCGATGACAGGGAGGAAAGAGGCTACCAACTGTGGATAACACGCTCATTCCATGAAGACTATGGGCACGACATCAAGAGTGCAAAGAACTCATGGAGAGATAGAGATGTTGGTTCAAGATGGACCTCAAGAAGAATTAAACATGTGGTCGCCAAGCCGACTGCAGAGAAGAGAAGAGAAAGCAAAGGAAGAGGAATTGCGCCCCACAAAAAAAAAGCGCGACATCGATGAGGAAGGAGATGACGAGTCCCAATATGACGGGTGATCTCCACTATTACGGGCTCCTCGTGGAGTCACGGTTTCCCTCAAGGCCAAGCTCAAGTCCTAGAACCGCGAGCCTAACAACAAGAGGTTCAGAAAGGACGAGGCGATCACCTTCTCCGAGGACTCACCCCGCACCAAGAATAGTACCCCACCGTGATGCACCGTGATCCATGCAAAGGTCGCAAATAAGTTGGTGAAACGCGGTACATCGACAAAGAAACAGGCCGGTAAGATCCTTTTCAAGGAATGTTTTGATGTTGTAGATAGAAGAAGGCCACACGCTTACTCCAAGCTTCGCCCAAGAAGAGACGCTACCGAAGGGATAATAGAGCTACCCGTCACGCTGGGAAGTCATCAACAAGCTCCACCAAGGTGGTGCAATTCTTCGAGCGGAAGGCCCACCGCCATATAACATCATACTAGAGATCGGGTCGAACTGTAAGGGCGGTATGCTCAACGCACCACCCGACAATGAAGATACCCACCATGGGGAACAACCGTGATCCGAGGTGATCAAAAGCAAGCTATGAATGTACGCAGTCGCTTTACGAGGGCAGGACCCCGATCCAAAGACCCACAGTGCATAGCAACTAAAGGAACCCGAGGAGTTGGAGTCAAGAAGTACACCCCGATAACCAAAGCGGAAGAGATCGATTGCACGAGGACGAGCCCTTAAAGGTCGCCAAAGTTGGTCTCACCAAGGCACCAAATAAAGAACCGATCATCCAACTCCCACGGAATTCGAGATGTGTTTGCTTGGTCTCCCCCACATGACCGAGTCTCACCAAGTATCATCACCACCGCTCAACATCGACCCAATATGAAACCAGCTCGAGAAGCAAAGAATTTTTGCAACCGAACGGAACCAAGTCATTCACGACGAGGTGAACTCGCCGTTAAAAGCTCGATAATCGCTCGAGGTCAAATATCCGACCGGATAGCCAACCCGGTGATGGTAAAGAAAGGAGGAGTGACATGATGTGTATCGACTACACCGACCTCAACAAACATTGCCCAAAGGATTGCTATCCCTTCCCAACATCGACAAGAAGGTCGACGACCGGTCGGATAACGAAGTCTTCAGCTGACTTATACAAAGGGTATCACCAAGTCCCGATGGACGACGAAGACGCGCCAAGACAGCCTTCATTACCGACTTCGAGTCTTTACAGATAAAAGATGCCATTCGACCTCAAGACGCAGTGAGCCACCTATCAAAGGATGGTGGACAAAATATTTAAGCCCTACATAGGTCGAATGTGGAGGATACGAGACTACATCGCCAAAAGCAAGGAGGAAGTCAGATGTAGCCGACTCCTGATCGCCCTCGGTCTTCAAAATCAACCCGAAATCGAACCCCGTGGCGCACATTTGCGCTCGGTCCGGAAAGTTCTAGGTGCCGGGTTTCACAAGGCTAAAGCCAACTCGCCCAAGGTCCAAACCATTTTGAAATGAACATGCTAAAGACCATCCATGACGTGACACAAGTCGATTGTGTCGAGATAGTCAAGATCGAGCCGCTTTCTTCAAAAGTCATGATAAACAGCCTACCTTCTTCAAGATACTCAAAAGGCCCCGAATTTTCTGGATGATGTACACAAGTCCGCCTTTTGAAGATCTCAAGAGCTATCTCGCCAAACTCCCCACTCTATCCGTCCCGAAGAGGGAGAGGTCCTTTTCCTCTACCGCCCCTGACGAATCCATGTTGCGCCTGGTACGAGAGGAAGGACGCTACCCTGTGTATTTCATCACCGAGCACTAAAAGGTCCTAAACGAGGTATCGCCCTTGGAGAAGCTTGCCTTAGCATTGGTAAACGCCGCAAGGAGACTACGCCCATACTTCCATGCACATCCCATACAAGTCCTCACCGATCACCCACTTTGCAAGTATTGACGGTTCAAGCCTCGTGGAGAATCGCGAAATGGGCAATCGAACCAGGCGAGCACGATATATCCTTCGCCCGCCAGCCATCAAAGGTCAAGCCCTAGCGAATTTCCGCCGAGGCTAACTTCGCCGAAAACCGGCCCATCGAAGTCCAGACGTACGATGCCCAAGCCGAACCAATGGATGAAATACCAGCGAGGCCGACAACTCTACGCTGACGGCTCGGGAAAACGGTAGCGGAGTAGAATCTTACTCCTAGTCCGGACGGCCAAGATCATCTACTCACTCGGTTCACATTCAAAATACGAACAACGGCAGAGTATGAAGCCTCGATCGCAGGACTTCGCCTAGCTCAAAATCTCCAACACGAGCCGCAAGTTCACTGTGATTCTCGTGTCGAGAAGCCAAATGTTGGGGAAATACGAAGCAAAAAGCAACAGATGAAGAAATACCTTGAAAAAGCAAAAGCCTACAACGGATTTTCTCATACTTTCGTGATAGTTCAGATCCCAAGGAGCAAAACAAGCCGAAATGACATCTTAAGTAATCGCCTCGCCAACGAGCCCGCCAAGAGAAGAAGTCCGCAGCGTAACATAGACGATGCCATGACGGAGTCGAGGTCAACGAGTCTCTGATGAAGAACCCAATTGACGACTCCATTCGAGAACACCCGAGAACGGCGAACTACCCCAAGATAAGTCGGAAGTTAGAAGGATCCTTAACAAATCTATGCGATATACAATTGAAAGGGGTCCTATACGTAAAGTCATATCTCCAAATCTCTTAAGGTGCTTGGGTCCGAATCGAGCTGATTACGCTCATGGAAGTTGCACAAGGATCATGCGAAGTCACATCGGACCCTGAATTTGTCGAAAAAGTCACGAGACGGGATACTATCGCCAATGATGTTCCAGACTCAATTGACCTTGTGAAAAGATGTCCGGCGTCAACTCCACGAACGCATCGAGGCCACCGCAGACCGGCCTCACCTCACTGCAGCCCTCGCCGCTTATGCAATGGGGATCGACATCGAGGCCCCTTTGTAAAGCACCAGACAGCCCAATTCCTAATTGTTGCGATCGACTACTCACTAAATGGTGGAAGTCGAGCCTCGGCAAAATCACAAGCAAGAACGCCTCAACTTCGTCTCGAAGAACATAGTGTGTCGCTAAGATCCCTCATATCCTCCTTTCTGACAACGGAACACACCCATCGATAAGACATTCGTAGAGGTGTCAAGAGCTTCGATCCAACAAAATTCACCGTGGCCCATCCTCAAGCAAATGGTCGGACCAAGTCACCAACAGACCATCGTGAAGGATCAAGACTGCCTCGACCGAGCTAAGGGCCTTTGGGTGGAAAATTTACCATGTGTCTTATGGTCATACCGAACAACACCTAGACCTCGAACTGAGAAACGCCCTACGCTTTGGTGTATGGAACCCAAGCAAGGATCCCAGAGAAATTGAGTACCAGTCCTCGCACCATCGACTTCTCTCGTCAAGCAATGAGGAAAATCTACGAGCCGATCCGACCTACTCAAGAAAAAGAGACCTCGCCACATCAAGGAAGTTTCAGACAAGCAATGTGTAGCTCGGATACAACCAGCCGTGTTAAAACCCGATAATTCCAAGTGGGTGACTCAGACCAAATAATGAAGTCAAGAAGTCGCAGTCCGGCAAGTCGAAGCCACACGGGAAGAACTCACCGGGTCGACGAAGTCCTCGCAGCGGGCCTATAAGCTCGCCTAATTGTCCTATGAGCAATTACCCAACGATGGCACATCATTCATCCAAGAGATATTATGCAAGTGTCAAAGGTCGAGTCTTGTTCGGTCAGACAGAGTCCTGCTTAATCGAGTCGTAGTCTTATTTTGTTATGTCGCCTTTATCAATAAAATTTATTTTTGTGCATGTTTTATTTGTCACTAATGCATAATTAATCTTCAATATTATTCTATACCTCTACGGAGGACAAATTTCGACGGAGGTCGACACCTTCGTTTACACGAGGATGAATTTAAACGCCAGAAGGACCACCCTCCCGATGACCTCGGCAAAAATAGAACCATTCCTACATACGATCGATCGACACTTCGCTTATTTCAAGACGGTTCTCTATGTAGACGACGTAGTGACCACCCTCCGATGACCTCGCAAAAACAGAACCATTCCTACATACGAGATCGACACCTTCGCTTATTTCAAGACGGTTCTCTATGTAGACGAAGAAGTGACCACCCTCCCGATAACCTCGCAAAAACAGAACCATTCCTACATACGAGATCGACACCTTCGCTTATTTCAAGACGCGCTCTCTATGTAGATCGGGCGTGGGACCACCCTCCCGATAACCTCGCAAAAAACAGAACCATTTCTACATACGAGATCGACACTTCGCTTATTTCGAAACTGCTTTCTATAAGGACTTAACTACCCTTCTACGAGAACGATTCTTCAAGACTTCATATATTACTTTAGTTCAATATAAAGTCAATACGGATTCTTTCTTATTTAAAAAAAAAAAAAGTTATGCAGATTACATATTACGGCATGGAGGAGACCGGAAAACCGAGCCAATCCCTAGAAAATCGCGATTCAACAATTTCATCTATACTAATCCTACCTCTACCTCGCCCCGATCTACACTATAGCTCACCGATCGACTCGCCACCGATGACGCTCCGGCTTCGCCCCTTGAGGATCCACGCTGCTCAAGGGCCATAGCACGCCTCGAGCTATCCACACCGGATCGCAAAACGGTTCATTTATTCTAGACTAGAAGCCCCCACAGGAAGAGGCCTCGATCCCGTCAAGCATTTCATCGAGCCGTGGTTGTCGAGCCACGACGGCTCAGATATACCTCCGAGCCTTTTTAATTCACCGCATCGCTCGTGAATCGCTGTGAGGTCCGACCATATTCACGCCGGTACATCGCACAACAGCAATGACCGACAACCTGGCTTCAACTTCCGAGATAGTCATCCCACCATTTCGATGGACGGCCTCCTCACTCCTGCATGCTCCTCGCCTATTAATTTAAATTTCTCCTCACGCACCTCGAACCACTCCTCCAATGCAAAAGACGAGCCTCGAGCTCGCCATGCTCTCCCGAAGCTCTATGTTTGATAACAGACCTGCCTCGCACACGGCCCAATTGTCCCTTTATATGGAGGAGTTCGACCTCTTTAATTCCAGAGTTCGCGATAAGTCTTCAATTCGATTCAACCAAGGAGAAGATCAAGATTTCAAAGTACAACCGAATAGAAAGATAAGTGTTTTACATAAACTTGTGATTATATTAATATGCCCTTAGGCGTAAACCAGTACATTTACATTCAAAAAAAAAAACAAGAAAAAAAGAGTTACAAGGATCAATCGACCCCACCATCACCCAAGTCGCATCTCCTCGTTAACCCCAACCGCCTCGCCGCCGCCACTGGCCCCTCCTCCTTACTCACCGCCAGATAGCTTTGAGAGGATCTCGATCCACCGAAAGCACGGATGACATTCTGGCAACAACAGAGTCGAGGACGAGGTCTGACTCAATAACGGGCAGTTCTTCGCATCGCCAAAGAAGGAGACCAACGAAGACCGCACTGTAGCCGCCTCCACCACCGTATCCATACTTAGTTTTATCTAAGTCGATAGTCATCGGCGACGCTATCCAACGTGTCGGACACCGCCTCTTATTCAAGCCAGCTGCCATCTTGTTCGCCAACCGAGAACTTTCGAGACAAAAAGTTTCTGTAAGCACGAGAGAAGCCTCGGAAGCCCGCCGGCTTCCTCACCGCCGCCCACTCGGCCTCAATCCGACCTGCCGCCTCGGCCGGCCGCTCGCCTTCAAAGGTTATCTCGGCCGACGCCCGCCGTACTCAACCCCAACCCGACCCTCCACCACGGCCAAAGCTCGCCTCCTCTCGCCGCAACCCGATCCTTCTCCTCCGCCTCGATCGCCTCCGCCATAAGAAGGGTCTTCCTCCGCCTCGGACGGATTTGAGCCAAATGCTCAAACGAGCCACAAGATCATTCGGGATGCTCGACAACAAGCTCCTGACACCGCCAATCGAACCTTTACGCCCTCGGTCCCCTCGTAATAAAGCTAACATTATCAAGCAAAGCCTCAACACAATCGAAAATTACAAAGACAAAGGCATTACTTGGGAAAAGGCTGACGGGCGACTGCGCGCAAGCGATCGTGCAATCGCCGCCGCCGCTGGCAGTGAGGACGACGCTTCTTTTTCGGGAGGAGGCGCAGAGGCGACGGATGCTTCATTGAGGCGACGAAGTCTTCGGCCGAGGCGATTTAACGCCCTATCAAGCGAGGTCATAGTCTTCTCACTCTCTTAAGGGTGACTCGCGTAGTCTTCGCTTCTCGATCACTGCCCGGGCTCCGCCTCTCTTCCTTGAGGACACGAATTCCACTACGTAAATAACAAATGCCAAGTCAATACAGAGCAACACAAAATATTATGACACTAAAGCTAAGTGGTGGCCTCACCCTCGCCTCGTCTCCGCAAAGAAATAGGTCATAGGGCTCACCCACCGCTTAGTTCGGCCCTGGAGAAGCTTCACAACTGTGCCAACCCGTCCAGACACATCTCCACATCATCAAGCAATCCCAAACGGCTACATCGCCAACCTCTCGGCCCAAGCGACCAGAGAACTATTAAACCGCGTAAGTACTTTTCCGCCAATTGATATCTTCGACTGCCTTTATTTTAAATTTACCATGTGGTGATAAGTAATACCACCCCGCACTATATTTAAGGCTAAAAATCTAGGACGAGCCCTAGACTCAACGGGCGCTATGCCTATTTGCATATATACCAAGGTCTGGCCAGTGACTAAAAGAGTTCGTGTTATTTGGGCAAAGGGGATAGCAAAAAGTCGTTGTAACTCAACAAACACGGAAGGATAAGGGAAGACAAGATCAGATTTGCGTCGCCCTCAGATATCGTTACAAAACCATACTTGAGGAAGGCTAGCCTATCACCCGGATGAGGGCACTAACCCAATGGATTCCGAACAAAAATTCGTAGGCAATCTCTAATATCGCGAATTGTCAAACAAGAAAAACCAAGAAACCTTTCCTAAATCATAATAAGGAGGATATTCTAATCTACACAAGGTAGGTCGTGAACCAAGACGATAACTCAAAATCCACCGAGAACCGGCAGACATTGCACACGATACGGCGCTCAAGGCCGTGGAGAATCGTATCAAGGTGACGAAGACGGCGGCGTTTAACTTCATCGGTTTTAAATTCGGCAAGATAGCATCGAAACTCATGAGACGATAATGGCATGTAAGAATCTCTCGAACACAAGAGGTTTCAATTTTTCAATATCAAATGCAAAGGATAGGCTAAAAGGCGACGCGGAAGTTATTCTCCCAATATGCGCTTTATCGGGAATCCAACCGCTACATTAAATGCGATTAAATGCTATAAGGCATCCGCTGCCTGGCCTCCCGCTTCACGCCCCATAAAGGCGGTCGACCCAAAACCTCGTATATCGCCTCGCCGCGGTTGCCAAAGACCCTGCATAACGCCCGTCAGCGAAGTTACCAAAGACCCAGATAACGCCGTCAGCGGTTGCCAAAAGACTCCCAGATAACGCCGTCAGCGGTTTCAAACCAAAACCTCGCATAACGCCCATCAGCGAAGTCAATCAAAACTCGACATAACGCGTCAGCGGTTACCAAAGACCCGCATAACACCGTCAGCAAAGTCAATCAATAACCTCGCTTAACGCCTCGTCAGTTAAGTCACCAGAAACTCCGCTTAACGCCTGTCAGTGAAGCTAAACAAAACCTCGACTTAACGCCGGCAAGAGATACTAACAAGACACGACCTCGGCAGATGCCTCGCAAACGCGGTATTCGATATACGACTGGAAACATGGCACACACCAAGTCGATCGTCACACTACCGACATAAACAACCCCAAACCAACACGACCGTCTGGCCTTTTTGTGGGTTAGGATAGGATATGGCCCAACCACTGTGCCCAATACAAGTAAAGTCGACATCAAGCTCGGCTCGACAAGTTCGCCCAAGAAGACCCCTAAACCAAGGGGAACGCAGAAAAGTCTCCTACCATATCTAAAAGAATCCTAATTCGGAAGTGGATATGATTAAGATCCTATCCAAGATCTCGAATCATAGTTAGAGAAGACCTCGATTTAAGATCTAGGTCAAAATAATTGTGTATAACAGAGGCTAGATTAGACTTAAATAGATCATACACACCTTTGTAATCGCTTCCGACACATCTAATACACGAATACTCTCTCCGCCTGTGGACGAGATCTTATTCATAGATCGAACCACGCCAATCCTTGGTGTTCTTATGATTTATTTCCTTTACGAAATTAAGATCGATCGATATATAATATTTTTAAGGTTATATTGTTTAGCGTGATTTATGATTATTTCCTTATTTTAATTACTGTATCGCTAGCTAGAAAGATCAATCTTAGTATTTAATATCTAGTTTTTAGTTACTCATTTTTAATTATGATTTAGTAATATTATTGTTAGGGTTATGGTTATTTTTAATTTTTTGTATATAGTTAATGGTAAGATTAGAGTTTTATGAAATTATCTTTATCAAACTAATACATTTTTCATCATCTACGTCCGATGTTCAACTAGAACAAAAGAATGACCACATTCAACAATCAATATAGTAAATCGAATTGAAGCAAGATCAAGTTCCCATGTTTTATTATGTTCATCACAAGTTGTTGAACCACCAACTAAATATAATCAAATTCGTCCATATAGAATGTGCTCAACTTATCAGCAATAGTCATTTTGTGTTATCAATTTACCAATAATTGTGTTTGTGTTGGTCTAGTGGTAGAGTGGTTAATGCCTTAGGTCAAATGTCTCAGGTTCGAGTACACCGTGACGCGGCCTTTAAAATTTCTGTATTTAATTAACAAATTTTTTTTTTTTTACCAATAACTATTTTCTTATCGAGTAAACCTTGAAATTTCACTAATTAATGGCATGCATGTGATTACATTTAGAAACGTTAATGATTAAAACGAACCACCATATAACTTGGCGACCTTTAGGAGACAATATATGCCACCAATCTCATTCTAGTTTGACAACGAAAACACTGTTATAATGGCTTAATTTCTCCAATCAATGTTCAATTGGACTTCTAGACACCTAATAACTTACTTACGAGAAATTTCATATTACATGTAGATATATTACACCCATCTCTATATAATAATATTTTTTATTTTAATTTACATTAATAAATATTATTATATAAGAATAAATGTATTATATTTACATATTCTACATAATTTCCTCTTACTAACTATGAGTTATTACTGCAATTGGATAGCTCGGGCTCATAGACGGTCGCAATTATTTTTCAAAAATAAGGTTGAACGTTATGGTTTAAACTCAAATATCAAGAACTTAATTATTTTAGAAATCTGCATGTAGGAAATAACTAAATTTGACCATTTCTTACTATAACTTTAAAATCTGAAGCATTGTTTGTCGCGTCTTTTTCCCAGAACTGTTTATAAAATTCTAATCTTCTAATGTAAAAAAAATCCAGTTTTCTTTATATTTTTAAATTATTCCAATTAATCAATTAACCAATCCGCTCAGCTTCGTATCAATATTCTATACATTTTCGTATCGGTTAACCGAATCCGAACCAAATACCCACCCTACTTTTAACATCGTTATTTAATGTAAAAGTGTAAAGTGGTTAAATTAATAAAAATAGATAAGATCCACAATTTTGAAGAGATAATTATTTTCAAAAAATATATCATCTTGAATGGGACAGCCTAATCGATCTTAATTTCGTTAGGAATTAAACGCAATGAACACAGAGAATTAACGTGGTTCGATCTTTAAAATAGATCTACGCCCACGTGAGCAGAGAGAGTATATGTATTGAGAGTGTGAAAGGACATAAAAAAGAGTAGCTCCTCAAGTGATCGATCCGAGTGTAGATATCCCCTTCCTCTAATCTAGCCTCTCATTTATATACCATCAAGTCGAGTTCGACTGATTCAAATCGAGTTCGACTCGATTCAAATTGAGTTCGACTCATCACAAATGTAGTTCAATTTCAATACAAAGTCTTCTCATAAGGATTCTTTTTAGATATGCATCTCAATCTTCTACGCTCCAATCGCGATTAGAGTTGTAGTTGGTTGGCGAGTCTTCGGGTCAATTCACATAGGCCGAGCTTAATGCTCGTGGCCCATTTATATCGGGCCCGACGCTGGGCCCAGTAGTGGGTCAGATCTCATCATATCCCTCCCAAAAAAAAAAAAAAAGACGAGAAGTGAGGTCGTGATGGAGGGATGTTGTTCGACATTGTTCGCCGAAATTGTGGTCCGCGGGCGGAATGCGCACGCCCCGCCGAATTTTTATGTCGCTTCGCCCACCGAGGCGTCGCCGGGTCGCATGTCGCTGGGCTTTGCGCTCGCCGAGGCGCTTGCCGGTCGAGGTCGCTGGCTTTACCGCCGAGGCGTCGCAAGTCAGACGCCGCTGCTTCGCCGAGGCGTCGCCGTCGATGTCGCTTCGTCACCGGTGCGAAAGTCGCCGTCGATGTCGCTTGTCACCGCCGAGCTTTTCGCCGTTGTGTCGCCGCTGGCTTCACCTACCGAGGCGCTCGTCGGTCACGCCGCTGCTTCGCCGAGGCGCTCGCCAAAGTCGATGTCGCTGGCACGCCCGCCGAGGCGTTTCGCCAGTTGTGCCGCCGACTTCGCCCGCCGGGTTGTATGTCGCCGCTTTACCGCCAAGTCGAATATGTAACCGTGTCGAGGTCGAGGCCGAGGCGGGCGCCGGACGCGGCGAGTGAGACCGCATCAAGCGGCGACCGAGGCGACGAAGGCCGAGGTGGCGACCTTGCAAGGAGTGATGCCCGCCTTTGGCGAGAAGTTGTTCATGCGCTGGGGAGATTCTCCGGTCACGGCCACTGGCCGAGGTTCTCGGCTGCGCTGTGGTCGCGACACTCGGCGAAGTCGCCGAGATTACCCGCAGCCGACAAGTCCAAGCACGGGTACGAGGTGATGGAGAACGAAGCCCCGCTCAGAGTATGCCGAGGTCCTGCCAACGGCCCAAGGAGCTTGCCTGTGTTGAGAGCAGCCTCCCTTCGACCTTGCCGACCGCGGGTCGGTTCGCATGCTCGTGGATCGTGACGCCCGATCAAGGCTATAATGGCTGATCCGACTAAGGGATCGAGGGCGCGGGTGGCTACCGAGGCCGTGAAGGTCATGAAGTTCTAGGAGGCCGAGGCATCGCGAGCCTGAGGAAGCCGAGGCTTCGAGCTCCAAGGCCGAGGATTCAAGTTCAGGAGGGCCGAGGCTTCCCTAACCTAGGGTGAGGCCGAGCTACTGTGTCTGGGAGAAGGCCGGAGGGTCATTGATCCTCTTTCTTCTTTTAATTTGTAAATGTATCTCGTATTTTCGACACATTCCTCGCTTTAAAGGCTTAATAAAACTCTCAATTTTATGGAAGAAATCTGTCTTTTCAGGTTTGTTTTCTTCGCCTTGTCCCGAACTTTTGATGTGTCACTTTGGTTGGATCAAATCAAAATGTCGACTCGGCCTGAATCAAAAGAGGTCAAGTCCTTCACTTAGAGGGAAAATTTGTCCATAGCGGAGGAGGCCGACGCCTAATTCAAGGCTTCAAGAGAAGTTTGATGAGCTTCGTGCCCGATTTTTGGAGTTGTAAGAGAGGTTCTAGATCGCAGAGGATAAGGTCAAAACGTCGCCAAGAGCATTCTCGAATACGGGCGCTTATTCACGAGGTGGTGGAACGACTATCTCCGAGGTCAAGTTAAAGTTTCGTAACTCGCACCGCTTGTTGGAGGTATAGGAATAGTATGGTCAGACTTTGACAGCCCGTGAGCGTGATGCCGACTGATGAAAATAGGTGGCTCAGACAAGACCGCAGTAGCTCGTCATCCCTTCCTCGAACGGGTGCTTTGTTCGACGGCCGAAAGCCCTTCGCCCTCCGAGGCTACCCTCCGCCGAGGCTTTCTTCGTATCCCGGACGACGCTAAAGTCAATATGTCGAGAATTTTTATGCAGAGAGACCGCCCATCGAAAGCGTACCCATGGTCATGCATCATCGAGTGGCCGAGGTCGCTTGGCGAGGCAAAGAGGTTGAGCCGGTCAACTTCAAGCGCCGATCGGCGACGGCGAGGTAGGGATAGGTTAGATAGATGAGTCGCCGAACCCCGACCGCTTAGGGCTTAGCTTTTTCCACCTCCCGACCTTCATCGCCCTCGTGAATGTAAGCGTGTTATACATCGAAATAAGAATGAATATTTCTTCTTCGCTGAAATGCCGATACATTTCGGCCCTCGTAGTCAAACTAAGGTAGTTCGCCTCAGATTAAACGAAGGTAATTCATTCTCAAATAAACGAAGGTAGTTCATCCGTATTAAACGAAGGTAATTCATCCTAAATAAATGAAGGTAGTTCGTCCTCGTATTAAACGAAGGCAATTCATCCTAAATAAACGAAGGTATGGGTTTTTTTCGCAAGAAATATCGCTAGGGGTGGTCCCATCTTTCTCGAAAAATGAAGGTATAGGTTCCTCTTTGGCAAGAAATATCGCTAGGTGGTCCCCTTCCCCAAATAAACGAAGGTATAGTTCCTTATTCACGAGTTTTATCGACAAGGGTCCCTCACGAGCGCTTATAGTTCATCCTCAGACAATGAAGGTAGTTCGCCCTCCTTAGAGGGTAGTTCGTCTCGTGAGAGGGTATGTAAATGGGGAAGAGGTATTATATAAGTGACAAATAAAACATGCAAGAAAAGATTTTATTAATAAAAGACGACATTACGACTTAATCCAATCGATCATGACTCAAAGACACGACCAATGCACTCAAAGACACGACCGAATGCACTCAACCTCGACACTTATGCTAAATATCTCGAGATGAACGATGTGCCACATATTGGGTATTTGCTCACCTGGATATACGGGCGAGCTTATACGACCTTTTCCGAGGACTTCTTCGACCGGTAAGGTCCTTCCCACGTGCTTCCGGCCACCGAAGCTATGGGGTTTTATCGACTTCATTATTTCAAGCACGAGGTCACCTACTTGAACTGCCGGGATTTGACACCGTTGTAATACCGAGCTACTTGTTGTTTATACCGAGCTCCCTGACGAGGCGAGGTCTCTTTCTTCAAGCAGATCTAGGTCAGCCTGTAGATTCTCCCATTTACTTCAAATGAGAAGTTGATGGTGCGGGCTCGCATTCTTTTCTTTAGGTTTGATGAAGATAACAAGTTATAGTATTATGTTTTCGTAAATATTAGTTAATATATAAAGTTACAACACAGATAACTTCGTCATTTCTTATGATAGAAACACCACTATCAAAAATAATGAATATCCAGAGTAACACTAAACAGAACAAGGTCTACCAAAACCGCACATATAAACGATTTCAAAACTAAACTGTTGTCCCAAACATAAGAAACATCTCCAATCGCATCACCGACCGCCAGATCACCATGGAGATCGTTATCTCGCCATCAAATCCTCGTCTGTGAATCCGCAAGAGTGTAATCAAACATGATCATATACCGACTACTACCCAAGAACGGGTACAAGTCGCTAAACATGTTTCACATTAAAGCAAACACGACTGAGCCTCGAGCATGTGGCACTGCCTTCCAATGCCCCCCAAGACTTGAAGCACTTGAATGTATACCACCGACCATACCGCCCAATTCAAATTCTTTGTTATCTCATTTTATATCTATCTCTAGAGAACTTATGAAAATCGCGATATAAGCCACGCAGGACGCTACATGAAACTCCCACTTCTCAATAGATTTAAAATGTTTTATTTAGAAATCTCATCTAACAAACTTATGATAAAAGGCAAGCAACGGCTGGACGCACTCACGCATGCCTCACCTTGTTTAGAGATCAAAAGTGGAGGTCTCGATATTTTAATTGAAAAATTAATTTATCGGTTGTTGCTTAGTCTTTTATTCAAAGGTTTGTCCATGCGATCACGTAATCCTAGCATGCTTTTCATAGAACTCAACATGTAAAACATGCTCAGTAATTCTAAAATATGCTGATAAACGCGATAAATCTAGCATGCTTACTATGCATCCGACACGTAAAACACTTAAAGGTTTGTCAACGAATATCAACATACATAGCATGCTACTGCATAAATAAAACATCACGACATGCATAGAACGATAAAAATAAAATAAAACGCTCATCGCGCCAATCGTCGAAACCCGCACAATTAAATCTAATCTATTACAAAGATTTACAGTACGTAATTAAACTTCAAAAGGGCTCTGGTCTGCACGCGGACCGGATTCATCAAGGGCTCGCACGGGCACGGGCCGGAAAATCGAAAACGGGTCCGGGCCGTCGGCTCAACCGCCGGGCGCTGCCAGAAGGCCCACCGCACGCCCAGCCTCATCGCATCCGCTTCAAGGGCTACTCGCGCAGGCGACGCGACCGACGAGCAGACATGCGGTTGTCGCCGAGCGCCAACGCCCCGAGACGCTGCCGCCACAGCGAAACTGCGATCGCGAAGTCCGCCGCAGCGTCGGTTTCGCCAACGCTACGCGCCGCCCGCTAGCTCGCGCGGCCGCCGCAGGCTGCTGGTCTCGCGATCATGAAGCCGCCGCTAGCGCCAGGATCCGCGACGCGCGCCGCCGCTCGCAGCCCTCGCGATCGCCTAGCGATCAACTCGCCAGAAACCACCCGAGACAAAGAGACTGTTTTTCCGCTCTTTGTCTTCGCTCTTTCATCTTCGTCTTCTTTACGATAAGATTTACATAAAAAATCTAATCTAACCACGGATTTTCTGGTGAAACAACAACATCCGACAAAATAATAACGCAGCCATGCGAACCATATCCACAATTAAATAAACGCACGTAATAATCAAAGCTGAATTAATCCAACAGAGCCGAGATTCTCGATCCCGTGCTCGATACCAAGTAGGAAAACATATGTTAACCCTCGACCGAGGATCCATCTTGGTGTTTAATTCACCATACATGATTATAAACCCAGCATGCGCCTATATAATTAAAGTGCAACACGTAGGGTTTTCACGTGTTTACCTCGATCCGCCGGGGATCGAACGATGAACGGATCGAACGGATCGACTCGTGCTTTCACCTTCCTGATCGTATCCTCTGCCCAATCTCCAACGCCGGTGAGGACGCATCTATGGAGAATGCTCGAAAATCACCCAATGATCTCTCCAACTTAAAGCTCATTAAAATTTTCTCTCTCACAACAACGACGACCGAAAATCGTGTTCTCAATAGAGCATTAACCTAGACTTTATCTCATACCTTATATTTATAATGCACTACCTTAATCCATATGGAATATTACCATAATCCATATGGAATATTACCATAATCTTAGGATTATTTCATACTCGTGATTATTTCCATACTCGTGATTATTACCATAATCTTATATGGAAAGGATCCATGCATATACCATAAATATAATTATATCCTTAGGATAAAGAGAATAAAATCTTTACAGAGCATATAGCTCATTTTCCCCAGCTATGGGCTGGACGGGCCAGCCGGATCAAATGCAAGGAATAAAGATGGCCTCAAATAAATTAATTATCTTATGTTCACCGTAACATAAATTAATTTATAAACATTCGACATGCCATCAGAGAAAGAATGTCGACTTACCCTTTATTACGGTTGAGTCGGCCAGACTTAGACATACGAATCCCCGTATTTAAGATATCGAACGTCCATTAATCATTTATAGCAACTGATCGCTTAAAACGACATTAACTTCATTTTTAAGTAGTACCACTCAACCTTATTATTGTACTTGAGCTAACTCAACCCGCAGGTTTAGTACAATAAACCTTTGAGCTCCTTATGGGAGCCATCATCCTAAACGGATACCGGACTCGATACGAGACTAGCGTGATATACAAGATCGCCACCACCCAAGACGGAGAATTGGTTAGAACATATAACCCTCACTCATAACAAGTCAAAGTGATGGTCAAGAACTCATACTCACCTAATACCTTATCGAGGTTTAGATCATCGAAGTCACCGAGATCTTGGTTCTTCACGACGGTCGAAGAAGAACTCATCTCATCGTGATCCTTCAATACGCCGTAGACGCATCAAAGAGGACAAGCAACTAAGCAAGTCACTTATCTATACCTGCAGCCAAACCGACAACCCGTCCTTAAGTCGCTCACAGGAAACTTTTATATCTCATTAAGCTCGACCAATCATACGATCGTGATCTTCTACACATCGATGATCTAACTATATAGAGATAAGGGGATATAGCAATCAAGTATTCAAAATGATAGGAGATGAATAAGGTAATAGGAAACATTGTATACAAGCTCAACCAAACCGCTTTAGTATACAAATCCAACAAGACGTACGTGGACTGAGCTTCATGCAAGACGGCACAAGGTGCATCCTCATCCTCCCGCATAAAAGGAAGTGACCCGCCCGATTTACCTTTCCGACCACGAACAACGAGGTGGAGTACGGTTACGATCTCAGGACTCCCGCAAAGGAATTGAGTGGATAAGATCCAGATCTTTGAGATTCCGTGTCGGTAAACCAGGTCCTGGCAAACGAGGCCAGGAGGATCGAATGAAGCAATACCTTGAGAAGGCAAAGGAGATGCCGAATCATCTCAGTACTGCTGTTCATCCGACGCCTTAGCAAGTCACCGTGATCATCAACAAGTCCACCAAGAGGAGGTTCATTCTAGGAGATCATGAGTCCCACATCGGCATCACCGAGATAGAACCGAACGGATGTCTCCCATAAAGGCTCACCGAAGAGGCGATCCTCAAGATCGCTCGCCAAAAGATGATGGCGAAATCCTAAAAGTACCTGCATATGAGGGCGCCTTAGGAAGTCCTACTTCAACCCTCTGAGACGCCTCGCCGTAAGGTCGACACACCAATGAGATTCACCGGGTCTTGGAGCCACATCGGGTCGCGAGCCTCTCAAAGAAGACCGAGGTCGGATATCGCCCACCGCCCAAGATTCGCCGAGCTCCAAAATGTCCGTGCCACCGACTCCACAACAAAAAGCTACCCGCATCGATCCGAGCACCGCGCAGCCCGTGCCTTCCAGCGGGGATCGACATCGCTGGGTCTGCTCGATCGAGCACCGGTCGCCTCGATACTTAGTCGTCATGAGATTACTTCACAAATGGGTCCATGCCACTTTTGAGCCTCACGAGTCGAAAGATTCGTATATTCGGAAGAACATAGTCGGCCATCGATACCGCTCATTCTCGATCTCGAACAACGCACCCGCTCGCGGGACGTAAATTTCAAGGAAGGGAGAAGCTCCGATCGAAGCAGCTTCACCCGCGCACACCAAGCGAATGGTCGACCGAGGTGACGAACCGCTAGATCACAGGATCAAGAAGAGGTTAGACCGAGCTAAGGGTGGTCGAAAATCTCCCCAAGTCCTCCGGGTCCTCTGCAACACCCT